>JAFELO010000060.1:367667-456168 GCA_017140195.1 Eumaeus atala | reverse complement strand
GGGGGGGGGGGTTGTGAAGGAGGCTCGTTTGCCCGCCCATAAAATAAAAAAGCGTGGAGGTATCACCAACTTTGGATTAGTCATTACTAATTGAAAATCCCAATAACAATTTGGTCCGATGCGGGACTAGAACGCGGAACTCTGCCACTGTGTTTGAACATGAGGCAATCAAACCACATAATATATCTTATCCACTTACATATCAAGCACATAATGAAAGAGCGGTAGATACTTACATAGTAGTAGAAGTTGATGTAAAACTAATTAATTTTTCCTGTGAGCCAAAATATCCTTACAACGAAACCGATCTAAGATTGGAAAATTCTTTAACGAGCGCTGTAAGGAAATGTATAGTTAACAAAAAGATGGGCTGAGCCAAACGATTCGACGGGCCCGTGTAATTTTCCAAAAAAATGTTACAGTTAATATTTTATCAGGAGAATGCTCATTCATTTAGTAAATAAAGATTTTAAAAAAAGCAAGGTACATAGCCATAGGTTTTCAGTTTCGGTATTTTGTAAGTAATTAAATTTATTCGCTGCGTTCCCGAATCTAATCCAAAGTTTACTTAAATGAAACAAAGTCTTGTTACGGATACTGTGACAAACCTTATTCGAGACTTTATACGGGCTGTTACAAGCTTTACAAGCACAATAACAAATTAAGAAACCATTAATGAAGATAATACTAAATACTTTGTAATTTATATTTAAAGCGTCTCATAACAAAACTTTTTACTAGAATTTTTTTGCATACTAAAAGTGAAACACAAACAGCCCGAGGTCTTTCGTGGACGTCACTAAGTACCCGAATTAGGCTTACGCAGACATTTCAAGAGCATGCCCGATTCAGCTGTTATGTACCAAATGATTCTACTTCTTACAAGACGCAAATATTCAATAAACTAATTGTTAAAAAGTATATAATTATAGAAATTACAAAGTAGAAGGATATGATATATAAGACACTATAAATATATAATATATAACGTATATTTATATTGCTTTATAATGAAGGGAGCCTCAGTGGTCTGGCGGTTAGCGCTACGGACTCCTACTCGGAGAGCCCAGCTTCAATCCCGGCTATGTACCTATGAGCTTTTCTAACTTAAGTATATTTTTCGAATGCTTCCACAGTGAAGGAAAACAACGTGGGAAAACCCGTGTATTCGAATTCGACTTAACCTAGACTTGGGCTTACTTTCCGTACTGGGTTACAGATGTCAGATGGCAGTCGCTCCATGTAACAACTGGCGCCCTCACTAAATCCCTTAGATGCTACAAAACGAAAATGGTATTATAATAAGCAGATTCTTTCCTTGTTATTCATTTTAAAGTAATTGCTGATTATTTCGATCTGCGTAGCGAGAAATCGAATGCAACTAATATCGCGGTTTAAAGAAATATATAATCATCATCTACCTTCGCCTCCTGAATAGTGCCGCATTCTGTCAGTCACAGTATTTTTATGATCGTACCAGTATTTCAGAAGATTAATCTTTACGACCCTGATTCTTTGAACATTTATTAATGGAAATGGATGTTTTGTTTCATCTACACCAAATTTATATTATAGGAGCCTGTCGGAGAAACTAAGGTATAATTTTCCTTATCTTCTACGTTGTTTTACAAGTTAGAGACTAAATTGTTAACAGCTCCACCCTGTATAATGGGGGATTAAACCCACGAATAGCATTACGAATATAATTATAAGTTTCAAACAAAGCGTTGGTAAAATTAAGAATAATCGAAATAGGTTTCACAAAATAATGCAACTATCAGTTATCACAATATCATTATTGAACTCATATCTGTGTTAAGGACATGCCGCAGCCTACAAGAACACGGAAATATATTTAATATTTTTAGCACTTAATGAAATGTGTTTATGATTCATACAGCAACAGTAATGCATCTTCTTGTAAGATTTCTTATGGGGCAAGTAAAGGCAGATGAGCCAGCTCCTTCACTATGGAACTGGCGTGAAGGAATGGGTGTGTATGTATTAAAATTATTTTATTTGTTTTCAATTAATAGACAAAGTATTTATTCTTCTATTAAAAGATAAACGCGATTCATAAAATAAGCAAGTTAATCTTCTAGGTATCTAATAATATCAAATGTAAATGACACGCGTGTGTCCGTTATGGTCGTTATCCCAGAATACTGCGGAAACGTGATATGTTTTGATACCTCTCGTAATAAGATATAGTTTATAACTATGGGTTGGGTCAAGTAGTTTGATAAGCACCAGAGGAGCTTACAAAGTGGCCTATAGTCGTAAAAGACACCATTATTCTTACAAATATTTGACGAATATTCATATCGTAATATTGAATATACTTTGTAAAGTTATGGATGTACTAAACCATGTAAGGATATATTTAGTCCGAACAAAGTACTATTTATTGATTATGGTAAGAACAGTAGTGTCGAAGTAGTTTATAAAACAAATTCGACTTAAAATGGAAAGTGAGATAAAATACTTTCTGTTGAATTTGGCAAATTACATTGCAGACCTTACTCATAATTCACAACAGAATCACAAATTATATTGTTGTCAAATTCTGCTGTGGAATGCATTATCTGCTGTTTCTCCGCGTCGCGAATTGTATAGCAATTCTGTACTCCGTTTTGTGATATAAATTTGCATTTATACGAGTATTATTACTATAATTTTACGACGCTTTTACTCCACGATTTATCGCCCAAGATTTTGGTATGATGTTCAACGACAGAGAGGAACTGTACTGTTCGGTCAGGCAGAAAAGTTACATTTGGAAGGATACGAAAGCTTGGCCAGTGTTTAATGTAATCTCAGTTACGCTTCACGGATTCCGCTTAAATTGGTGAGTACTCTGCACGAAAATTTTTGATGATTTAGCTTACTATTTCTAATCGTAATTCCATACGAGATGGAATTTTTTTATATAACAACATTGAAGGCTGTAAAGCTTCTGAAACACCGACTAAACCGCGATAAAATAGAGCTTTTTAAAAATTTTATAAAGCTCAATATTCGATATTATTAACATATATTACATAGTAATTAACTAAAATATATTATTAATAATATTTGAAGATTGTTTAATAAATATTATATGATGGAAGCTTGATAAAAAGCAATCGTTTCGTAATGAAAAGTTAACATTATTACATTACTTACGATCCACCGAGTCTTCGGCCATGAATAACATGGACCGGATTAAAACGATTATAGAATAAGACCTAGAGTACAGCACGAAACTCCCTTCTGTATATTTTGAGAACATCGATTACATACAGACAGAAAGCATTTAGGGACTTTGTACTATATGTATAAATTGCATGGACTACAAAGTGATTAGTAATTTATGAGGATTTTGATGAAGAAATTAATGTCACCTACCTACATGATATAATAACCTTTAGTATTATATAAAAGGAAACTTTGTTTATGAGCAGGTGAGACGTCAACTTACAACAGTTTTGTGAAGGGCCGGATTTGGGAAAATGTTAGGTACGATTATATTAACGAAAGCTTAGACTTTTGTACTGGAACCTCAAAACTAATAAGTTACTTCATGAATCGAAAAGACGGGAACTCAGATCAATTTTGATCGTTGTAAATTACTAGAATTTTAATATAGTTTTACTATAAACTTTAATATTATAAATTAGTGAAATGAGGGAGATCTTTGTGTTAAGTCCTTGAATTTTGTGCCACATAACGTTATTGAAGAATGCAATTTCACAAAAGGATTGTAAATACTTGTAAGTTGTGAACCATTGTACGATAGGGACGGACTTTTTAAAAGCTAAAAGTTCTTTAAGTAAAAATAACATACACGTCACAGTGAGTTCTTACCGACCGTATCTCTAGTGCCAGTCCATACACTGCAGTAAAAGTACGATATACGAAACGTATATACAAATTTATAGTAATATATAATATGTGAATGAACAGGGTCAAGTCTAGGGTTGGTGACATTATTACAAGCACTGAAAGTGTGTTAAAACGATGGATTAAATATATTGGAGATATGTATGAGTCTGTCCGGGATGTTGCGTTGGCCTCTGTCTCCGTGATTGTAGCGACGTGCGGTCATCGTGCCGTTATATAAAGACAAGGGTTCACGAAAGCAATAGCTATAGGGCCATCAGTTTGATCAGCTTAGCATCAGAAGTGTATGGAAAAATCATTAAAAGGAGAACGCAAGGAATGTTCGAAGGAATATTGTAGGAATCACAAGGGGGTTTCAGGTTAGTAAGAGGATATATGGATCAAGTTTTTTTACCCCGCAACATCGTAGAGAAGCATCTGGCTATGGGAAATATGGGCCTCTGCTGCGTGCTTTGAAGTCCATATACTTTGATTGAAAAGCATGTGTGTGGGTGGATGGCAAGATATCCCCTGGTTTGATGTCGTCAATATTGGTGCTATGCGGGGTTGTGTGGTGTCAGCTAGCCTGTTTATCTTATATCTGGATAAGTGTCCTTGAATGTAGGAAATTGAGGTCGTTGAATGTAGGAATGAGAATGGGTGATTGGTGAACTGCCTGCTTTATGCAGACGATGCTGTATTTTGGGGCTTCATTAAATCTGCGCTACAATCACTAATCATAATTATAAAAGATGACTGTGAAAATATGGGCTTACACATGAACGTAAAGGAAACTAAGGTTTTAGTATTTGAAAGGGAAGTAACCAAAACGGACGTAATAATTAAGGTCAGGAATTTGTATATCTTGATTGTGTGTTTAGCAGGGGTGGGTACATCGCAGATGTTGAAAGAAGAGTGTGTTCAGGGAACAGAGGAAATGGAGCGTTAGGAAAATTGCTTAAAAGCACGGCTTTAAGTCAGGATGCCCGACTTGCCCTGCATAAATACGTGCTAGTCCCAACGTTACTGTATGGTAGAGAGAGTTGGATATGTCAGAAAAGGCATGAAAGTAGAATTAACGCGGTCGAGGTGAGGTAGTTGCGAAAAATATATTTCGTAACCCTTGCCGACCGCGTTCGTAACAAATAAGTGAGAGAGAAATTAAGAACGAATGAAAGTATCGGTGTTAAAATGAGAAAGGTCATGTTTGATGATACACGACATGTAGAAAGAATGATGGATGTAAGGTTAACCATACAGATATACAATGCGAATATGGAAGGATGTAGGTACAAGGGAAGATCCAGACTAACATATCACGATGAAATTGGTCGGGTACTGTCCGAAGGTGGTGTTCGGAGGTGGTGTTCGCAACCGGCGTATTTGTATGAGGAGAGTTATGAAAATGGAGGAGGCAAGGCAGGTATGTAAGGAACGCGCTTCGTCCTCACTGCCTACCCATTAGGGACTGGCGTGATAACCTGATGTGAAAAATACATACATTTAGCGTCACAGTGAGGTATCACCGACCCCATCTGTAGTGCCAGTCGATAAACCGCAGTAAAATTACTATATATATATATATACAAATTTTGATTAGCATATAGTATTATATATGATACATTATGTATGATTGGAAACATGACGTTTGGGATTTCAGATTGACACCCATAAGCATCCACATAATTGTTACACACAGCTATAATTTTATGGTAAAAATGTGCAACCAGACTTTTGACTCCTATAATGATGATACACATTATCCGTAAAGTGTATACAAAGTAAACTGGCACACCGTCCACTCTGCCTCCCCATTAGGGAGCTGACTTGAAGGTGTCTTTTAGTTGTTCTTATTGTTGTTGTGTTGTATACAAAGTACAAACTAAGATTATAATATAATAATGCATATGTAATATGATATTGAAACGCATAATAATGCATATCATAAATATTGAATTCTAAGTATTTTCTCGAAAATCGCACCCCATAAACGGATTTTTTTTTCTGCCTTGAACATTTTTTTAGTACGAATAAAGAAATGTTTAAGGCTGGCAGTTGCTGCAGTTTCTCTCGCTGTAATATAGTAATCTTGTAGTAATAAATATGGTTGCAAATTGTTGAAATTTACTGTTTTGACTTTATTATAAACTAATAATTATTTTTTCTAATTAAAATGAACATAAACAGTACAAAATTTATATTAATGAGCTCATTAACAACAATTGCTATATTGTTTGGGGAAGTCACTACTGCTCTAAATTGGTGCACATCGCTAGGGCCGAACGTTCTGATGGGAATGGATTAAAACGTTTGACAAAGTTAAAGTCTAGCTCTGCGGCGATGAGTGCAATTCCAGTGAGGTAAGTTGGAAAGATGAAGGTATTAATAGGTATGTCTTGTCCATCATTAGCTATTCTATATCACCATCGTTATTAACAGCCCCTATCGGTCTTCTGCTGGTCTCTTTCAATTTACTCCAAGTCGACCAATCTCCTACTACTCGCATTCATCCCGGACCGGCTACCACACGGAAATCGTGTTCCCACCTGGTGAATGGTCGGTCAACAGTTTTGTTTTCGTACACGCGGCCACCACTTCAGAACACTACTGGCCCATCTGCCATCTGTGATACATTAGGTCCTGACATATGAAATTGGCGTTTTATGTACTGGCCAATTTGCCCGTCTGCCATCTGTTCTTCTGAGTGTGTGACCAGCCCATTACCACTTCAGCGAGCCTATATTTTCAAAAACGTCAACTTCATATGCAAGGACCTAATATATGCGATATTTAAGCACAAAGAAAATTTGTTGTATTATCAGGTACGATAACCCTGTTGCCAACAGATCCAGGGGCACCTTATCTCCTTAAGGCGGCTGAGGGCTGTCGTGAGGCTTTAGCGGTATAGGGTTCTGCCATTAGGGATTTCAGGATCCATACACTAATAAGCAACCTACCCAGGGAATGCCCATGCCGCATAAAAGAGGTAGCCGAAGGCAAATATTTTCATAAATAATTCAACGCAACGTTGAGCTAATTAATGTAAATTCCTATGACATGAAACGCGAATTTGTTAATCTTGTATATAAATGTTTAAATGTATATAAATGTTTAAAATTCCACAGGTTTCAGACTGTAAATTTCCTTACAAAAAGTACCATCATATTGCGTGTACGGAACTCGACATTCACTGGTAGTTCGCCTGCGCTATTGTAACACCGGAGTTGCACCAGGACTGAGCTATTTGGCTACGTCACATTGGACTTCAAGTGCTAAAAATGAAAGCTAACTCCACTTTCTGATATGAAACGTCTTAAATCACTAAGACAAATAAAAATATGTAAGAAATTGTTATTTTGAGGATTTGTAATAACACATGTAAAGGCTTGTTGAGTGAAGGTAATTAAAAGAAAATAATAATTTGAATAGTTGAATATGACGTATATAATAATAAATGAGACAGCATAAAATATAGGGGCAAAACGGAGCCTTTTATTACTTACGACACCCATAAAATACCTCATAGTCAGTGTGCTGATGCGTTGCCCTTTTAATCAGCTATCGGTTACCCACATGTATTGTGGCACACCCATTCTTACATTTTTATGTAACATTACTCATTGCTGGAATATGTATCTATACTAATACAATAGAAATGAAGAGATTTTTTTTTGTTTCAACGCGCTCTGGATCTGCAAGTTGAGTTTTGAATAATACAATGTATATATAGACATCATATGATGTACTGCCAACAATACTGGCAGAGTTTCGAATGTAAAATCGCGGAGCGACGCTAGTATATTATAGTTACATTTATTTCTTTCAGATATGCTCTTCTCAAAAAACAAATTGCGAACTCAACATTATTAGACTTACTGCAGAAAAGTGCCACTGAAACACCACCGATTTTTGATTAATAGCAACATGACATGGAGGAAATGAAAACATCTTGAATTTATATAACGACTTGCACATAGATCATCAAAATTAGGTTAACATGAAATTAAGATGATAAACTTTTGTTAAAATAAATAATTTTATAACATTGATGTAAAATATGCATATTATATTTTTAACACAAGACGTCCAAAAAATTATTTTACAATAAAAACTGGGCGTTACATTTCTTGACATTTTTGTTACTAGTGAGTCATATACTGTAACTTAGTGCGTATTTTGCAAATTAAGAAAGTTACTACTCTAGTAATGATGTCGAGAATTTTAACTTTCAAAAACGTGACATCATCGTCACCAGCTCCGTCGCTTCGTTCCTATCCTGAAAACCTTCACATTCTTTCTGACGATGATAATAATCTTAGCGTGCCCCAAACTGATGCTAACGGCCCTCCGAAACCAAAATTTACGTTAGATTCTTCCAGTCAAGCACCAGTCGCCACAGTAAACTCTATTAAAAATAAAAGTTCGAAATTGAACCGAATAGTATCTGAAACACCCAAGTCATCTCCAGCAATAATAGCAGTTTAACCATCACCATCGAATATAAAGAATACACAAAGACAGCGTGCGCCCATACAAAGAAAGCAATTGAATGACCACTGGGAAAATAAAACATTGCACCGAAGTACACAATAAGCCAGCAGAAAACATCGAAACACCTTTAGAGTATTTTTGTTATTTCTTCGGAATAAATGCGTTTAAAGAAGATACGGCATCACATTATACAAGGGCCTTTACATTCTGGGTTACAGCAAACATTTAAAAATTGTGTTTCTTTACCACCAGCACCAAAAAAATAATAAAAACTTCCATACAATTATTTCCCTACTTTTGGGTCCAAAGAACATTGCAATTTGTGCATCAAAGGCCAAAGACTGTTATTAGGTGAGCTTACCTTTTTATAGTATCTGGTGGCAAACAAGTAATTCTGATTACTTTTGACGACACTTATAGACGCAGCCATTATCACTATATAGATGCGTTGCTCACCTCTCTTCCCTCCGATCAAGCAACGGTTACTTACAAATCGCCCGAGACGACAACATAGATGTTCCTTTACGGTGGTGTTGTGAGCGAAAGGTCACAACACCACCGTAGTGGCGGTCGAATTGGGCCGACACGAACAGAGTGTTATCTAACAGAGAAAAATGTCATGACACTGCTTCCTATTTTATATTTTACTAACGATCCGCCCCGGCTTGTCCCGTAAACAGGGGCCAAAGAAACTTTGTGCATAATTTTGCCTTCCTCGGGAATCGCTCTTTTCAAGGATAAAAACCGTATGGAAATCCATTCAGTAGATTTTGAGAAAATAGATCACATACATACACATACAGACAGCTTTTCGCAACTTTGTTTTATATATAAGATAGATAAGCGGGTGATCATGTGAATATCATCAATTGAATTATACGTTGACCAAACTATTATTTACCGGAATTAATGTTCAAATTCTTTCTTTTTTTTTTTTTTTGTAAATTTACATTACAGTCACCAACTCATTGGTACACCATAAGTGTATCGTGAAATTTATTTCATGTGCTTTAACAGTATGTATTTGTACAATTTATTGAGATTCCTTGTGTAACTAATGAGGATAGATTTATACAATGTGACCGTAAAATAAACGTCGTGACAGTGATATCAACCTGAAAGTCAGGCGTTGTAGCTAAACCCGTCCAGTACTACCGGGGAGGTAAGGTATAATTACCTTATATGAAAATAAGACTATATATTTTATCAATTTTTTTATAATAAATATAATTTATTATATTGTGTTGACTATACAAAACAATTCAAAGAACTTAATATCTACACATAATGAAAAAAATGTCTCCAAAAACTGTGTTATTTTTATCAATTTTCTTAACTGAACTGATTTCACACATCGATAGAGCGTTTCCCGTATTAGGTTCTATAATATTGTGTGATTTGTTAAAGTAGCAATCCGCTCTGTTACACACGGAAGAATTGGCTAGAATTATTTATGAATATCAATTAGTAGACAATCCGTGTTTTCTTCCCGAAAAAAAGATTGGTTTCCTGGGATACATATCGCGCAGGTGAACCGTGGACTACATCTAGTAATACAGTCTAGCGTCTGTTACTACAGAATAGTGTAGCTTCCTGCTAGTGAAATTATTTTGATGATTGTATCAGTATTTTTGAAGATTTCCGTCTGATTATATTGTAATGAAGTAAATAATACATTTACATCTATTTTATATAGCTTTATAAAGAAGTATCGACCCCCACACCACTATCCCCCTAAATAATTGGGCTGTATTGTTACCGTAACAAATTATACACCACACTTTCGTCTGTAATCTCTACCGATGGATGAAAATAACAAGAAAATATGTTTGATACATTTAGAATTTAGAGAAAATCGAGGCTATTTTATAGTATACGACTATGATGCACGACGAAGATGCAAACTTCGACGGCTGCAGACGTCCACAGACATGCGCATTATTATCAGGCAGTTACATGGTTGTCCATTCCGTCTCTCTTCCAAAGGGCTACCGGATACTCACAAACCGCACGAAACGCATAGCTGTTACATGACGTCTGTGTGATTTGAACTAGATCACGCCGTTCATTCCGGCCCAATTAAAATTTATTACCTCTTACAAAACTGTTCCCTATAATTATCTACTTTTAAAATAGCAGGTTCAAGCAATTATGAGATTTGTATTGGTTTATCCCATTCCATTGCATACAGCAAACCAATTTTCTATGCAAAAAAAAAACTTTAACACCATCTTGTTACGTTGAAAATGAGCTAAAGACTTAGAACTTACTAAAGAAACGCAACACATCTTTGTGAAATCTGAGGGGCAAATATTTTAATATTCGCCTTTCAAATATGTGAGAGGGAAATTAGTGCATAGATCACAAAGTTGATGGAATTTATTGTCACACTGATGGAAATTCCTATTAAAAGTTGCATAAATTATATACATTGTATATGCCAGTTCTACTATTTATTATTTTAAATTACATCAAATGCAATCGGTTTCGTCATGTTATAATTAAACTTGAGCAAATACTTATCATTGACAAGTATTAAAAATACTTTCTTATTATATGTGTCACTGAAAAATAGATATAGAAATTATTTCGACAAAAAGTTCTGCAAAATATTTTAATCAGATCAGCAATAATCTTCGTGGTCAAATCACTTTGGTTCATCGTTCCTTCGATTTTAGGTAACTAAAGGAACGATGCTGTAAGCACTATTTATCAGCGTTTTAATATTAAATTTAGTTAATCTTCGTGTCAGCCGATAAAATGATCTGCACGGCGAATACATTTCATCTATTATAAAATAATTTTTGACTATAATATATTAAAATATAACAGGCTCAATTTACCACTTGATTTATAATAATTCTTTTCCACTTGATTTATAATAATCCAACCAATTTATTGCCATGATGACATTATTTGTAAGTCAGAAACTTGCGGATTTACAGGACATTATCCTAAACCCACAAATTAATATGTTCGCTCAGTTTTTTTAACTGATCAGTCCATAAAAATGGAAAGCGCTTATTGTGTAAATTGTATTGTGAGCCAAACATAGGATGAAGTTTGTGACACCTGTCATTGTAGTTCTAATTAAAAAAATATTTTCTGTATGTTCGTATCTTTTAATAAATATAAAATCTGTTATTATTATAGAACAAGGTCCCCGAAAGCTGCGTGTCTCAATATTTTAAGATGTTCGGTTACTATTATCTCAAAAAAGGTACTGAATGGATTAAAAAAGAAGGTTTTAGTGTTTTGATTGTTATACACGGGCAGAACCGGGGCGGATTGCTAATATATTATATTTTATTCGTTTATCAGCCAATAACATAGTAGCTCAAGACTGAAGGATAACATAACGTGTGCAGTTCATAGAGTTTGGAGTGAAAATTACCTTTATTATAGGTTCAGTAACCTGTATCAGAAATTGAATTGGGTATGCTCTTATACTAAATGCTACTGTATTTACATTTAAATTTATGGTAAGGAAAGTAAGTAATTGACAATTACCGTGATATAATGTATGTTGTGTATTTATTATTGTCGTATTTTTCAAATCGTCGTACTTCATTATGGCTAACCATTTTCAAAAACATGGCCGCTTTGTTTCATGGCGTGCCAACGATTAGCCAGCCATATTTTCATTGCGAAACGTTCTTAAATATGGCGTCTGACATTTAGCTTCATTGAATATCTTGATGTTAGGCAGTGATATTAATCGATATAATTATTAAATTATTCTAAGTGTTTTGAATACAAATAAAAAGAACACCCTAAACACGAAGGTTAATACCTTCTAACATATCTGAACATAGTATTTTATTCCTCTGTGTTCGACAATCGACGCTATTGCTGTTGTAATATCAAACACCGCAAGTGTTAAAATTTGGAACTGAAACGTGTCAAAGGGGATGATAAGGATCAACTTCATTTTAATAAGGCTAGCTTTCTTGAATAATATATAATGCCGAGTACTATATAACTGAATTTCACTTAGCCGTAGTCACACCGCCTAATCATTTGCCCGCTACAAAACAAAACGGCCCTATTTTTAAACATGGCTAGCTGTAATGAAATACGGTGATTTAGACAATCCGACTAGGACATATATTCTGTACTATTTAACGACCGGTTAGCGCAGTGGTAACATATCTTGGATAAACTAGGGACATAGCGCCAGAGTTTGCTGGTTCGAATCCCACCCAGATCAAGGGGTTTAATGGCTTTGGAGGTAAATAAGCAGTTGGGCCACTTGTAATTAAGTAACCCCGAACTCACAGGTCGACTGTGGAACGACTCACAGGTGTGTAGCTGGCCTTTTATATTTAATTAGGCTGTTTTCTTGAAGATCCCTAAGTCCTGTCGGTCCGGGAATACCGAAGGGGGTGGCTGATTCCATGTGCGATCGGCTCTGCGGTTTGTAAATTTGCAGCCGATGAGCTGGCACTATTTCGCCCTACCGTGAATTTGGGTCACACGAACCATAGAAAATGCGACGACGAATCACATCGCCGTTACTTCACGTCGATAGCAAGTGAGAGGGAGGTACCTCCACGGGTACGGCAGCCTATATTGGTAGCATAGTAAATAAAAGTAGACGTTAATTCTGCAAAAAATGGCGTTTATCTATTAATACAAAAATTTGTTAAATATATTTCCGTGATCTTCAAATAGAAGGTAGTACCCGTCACAGAGTCCTTACGGTAATTAACGCAAGTTTAAACTAACGTGGTGTCCAATATAACATTTCGAGTTTGATTATAATTTTTCACATAACGGACGTTCTCGAGTGGCAGCCCGCACCGGAAGGCGCAGTGTTAGACGCTGGTTAAACGGCCTCCCGCCCGGTGGAGTGATGGCCTGGTCAATGGCCTGGTTAAGGTCACGGATCGAAGTTGAAAGCAAGCTGCTTGTGACTGTGACTTGCGACGCTCTCTGGGAGGAGCCTAGGCCTAAACAGTCCCTAGCCTAGGAGTTTGATAATACTGTGCTGTGCGCTCGTCGCGAAAAATATACTAACGTTCAATATTAAGATCCAATGATGAAATAATATTCCTCTTAGAACTTTAATACTTTCGCTTTGATTGCACAACTTTTGTAAGTCAAAAAATGTAGATGTGTTTATCATATAGGACATGTCTATGGCGGTGTTATAATAGTACGTGATATTATAGAGCTAACGGGATCAAAATAGTATATGCGAAATTGCAAAAAACAGATTCTAATTTCAAAAATCGTTAAAAAAAATCTACAATTTTTTTCCGTAAAACACATTTTGTTACATTATTTCTAATACCTCTATAATAGATTTGGAAATTGAAAATTTTGTCCAAAACCATATTATATTTGTAACTCTAGGTTTTAATTCGGGCTAATAGTGAAATGAAATGATATTTGTTAATGTATACTATGTCAAAAAAGGTCTGCTCATTCCAGGTATAATATTATGTTATTATTAGAATAACAAACGTTAATAATAATAATATTCATATATAAGCAATTAGTAAATATGAAGTTCCAATTCACACAATTTTTACAAAATAAGTAGTTATTAACTAATTGTTGTCGAATTTAATTCTTATAGTCATCGCGTTATAGTAGTATATTTACGTGACCGCTATACAATGCATTTGGAACCAGTATTCTGATTTATGTTCATAATCACATGCATTTTATTTATAGAGTATATTGGTCGCTCACATCCCCCTAAAGTACTTGGCGACGAGACGGCGCCATTCTCTGAATCATCTGAGATAAGTGCCACTATTTGAACAGAGTTGCTGAATCATTTTAAAGTAGCACAATTTGCTAAACAAAGATATCCATATAATGGCTCGTCTTTTGCAGTGTCAGGTGGAGTACTTCAGTTTATTACACTAGCTGTTCCTTCAGTTCATTTTTTCTTTGTTATTCTTATTTCATTTTAGTGATTGGCTGCAATTTAATGCTAAATGGCTATATATTTTTTTAGGAGATAAGTTTCTACAATGAAAATTATTTACTTACACTTTGTGACATCACGACAGAAGACTAATTTAAAACCACGAGTCAGACTTATTTCTTGATGGCGTGAGAGACTACTATTTTTAAAAAGAAAACGTTGTGAATGCAACTATAAAGCCTGTGGTTTTGTGGATGCTATGGGCGGTTGTTCTCACCTAGCCCCTGCTCGTTTCGTCACTCATCCTATAAACAATACTTTATACCATAATATTTGTATTAAACATAGTACATTTTAATAAGCGGCTCGCGGTTTGACCCCCGTTAATTCTAAGAGATTTTCTACGTAAGATA
Organism: Eumaeus atala; assembly: GCA_017140195.1. Lineage (NCBI taxonomy): Eukaryota > Metazoa > Arthropoda > Insecta > Lepidoptera > Lycaenidae > Eumaeus > Eumaeus atala. Next base: position 441,522 of record JAFELO010000060.1, on the reverse strand, counting down.
ATACAAATATAGGTACATAAAAACTTTCGCGTCTTTAATAATAGTAGAATATTATTAAAATAACACCAGCTATTCTTCAAGTTAATAATTAAGAAATGAAACACCTTCATGTTGGACTGCATAAGTATACCTACTTATTAATAGAAGGTGACAATAAAACAATAATTGCAAAAAAAATGTACATAATTTTATAAAAGAAATGCTTTCCGATGTCTATTACTGTTTTTTTTTCTTTCCCTCGTATAGAAATATAGAGGGGTTCTCATAATTTATTGGGGAAAATACCCTTATTGATAAGTCGATGTGATTGATGTTTTCATATCAGCCAAGCAGCGATAACATAATCATACTTCTAGGGTGAACAGGACAATTACTCTTTTATATAAAGGCACAACACTAGTGAAGTAATCGTAATATTATTACATTTTTAATTTTCCACCGACGAACTCAGCAGATGTATCGAGTACTTAAGATTATTTACTTCTTATCTGATTAAAAGGGTTTTTAGGGCGACGCTACTTCTACTTTCAGAAATAAAATATTTGTGATAGAAAAATGTTGTGCCAGCCAAATAAGTTAATTATGCGGCTATAATATTTTCAAAAACTAGCTAATTATATTACTAAGTGGCGTCTTCGCATTGAGCTACTTTAAAAACGTTATTAATAGTAAATGTCTCTGAATGACATAAAATGTGAAAACTACATGTAAATACTATAAAGAAGTAGTTTCTTACTTTTCTTGTTGCAGAGCGTGATTTTCGATAATACTGTTCTAGAATATTGTTTCACTAAAAGAAAGTGTAGTGTGTACATATGAAATTCTAAATATGTTAGTTGCTTGTAATTATACAAGAATTATATGTGACAAGCAGATATTTTCTCCCCTTAATTAGCTATAGACATTTAAATAATAAATTTACATCTTTTTTATTGTGTATCGGCAAACGAGAATTCGAATTCTTTTGACGGCGACCTCCACTCACCGCACGAAACGCGACAGAATAGCTGTAAATCTACAACAGCATGATATGAACGAGAGGTACCTCTCCGGTCATTCCGACCAAATCTGGCTTAATAGCAGCATCTCTTACTGTATACACAACATAAATAAAAGTCTATATAACTTCGATCGAAGTGTATCGATTTTGTTTCCCGGGCGCGAGTATAGCAGCGGACTCTATCAGGCTGTTTATATATAATACTAAAATATTATGTATACAATACATTATCAGAATGTACTGAACCTGTCTGAAGAGTACTTCAGTATTTCCCAGTTCTCAATAGTCTCACCCATTGACACCCTCTTAGTGCGTCGCATTGCGGACAGACCGGGCTGCTCTGTAGCGGAGTTATAAATTGCTTTAATTTAATATATCGTGCGGAGGGGTCCGCTGCATCAGCCATCTTCTTCTATAAGGGGACTTGCGTCGTTACATAAATAACGTTCTGCTTAAATTTCAAAAACATCACCCTCGTCTAATGTCTTTGTAAGCTCAAGTCAACATAAATGTTTATTTGAGATCCGTCGTCAGTGTATTTTATACAGTTGTTGTGGACGGTGAAATTCGTTTGTGTCACTAGCATGAGAGTATGGCTCTCTGTACCATAACTTAAACTAATTAAATGTAAAGTAACGCTGTATGAGGGCAACGCATGGTATAGTAATTGTGTGGATGTTCAAGGGCATTGGGAATATAAAAAATATTTTCTATTATATTACAATAATATTTAAAATATATAATATTTTGTTAATGGGCCGGCGCATACGGAGCGTTGATGATGATGTTGTGATTATCGGCAAAGCTTTTTACGGTAGTCTCGTGTCTGTTATTGTTCCTACTACCACAGTTTCTGTGATAGGCGTTTAGGTCCCCGGCTAGAATTACAGGGTCGTCTGGGTCTAGGATATTAAAAATTGCTTCTAGGTGGCTAACTGGCTTATGGCCAGGTTGATATGTTGAAACTATGGAAATCAGCTGATGGCCCGTCATACATAGCTTGCATAGGGCGACTTCTAGATTTTCTAGGGGGGTCAGGATTTGTAGTAGATGGCTGTACCTGCAGGACGGAATCGAGTTCTATCGTTCTGTATAATGTTGTAGTTGCTTTTTCGCGGAGTCGACTGTGTCGGTTTTAGAAACATTTCCTGCACTAGCAGGATGTCTACTTTATTGCGTTGGAGGAAATCCCGCTACTCACGGATGTTTGTGCTGATGCTCTTCGCATTAAACGACATTAATCGTAATGAGAGTTGTTTTATCCTACCCGTCGTAGCCATTGGTGGCCTATTTAGTCAAGTGCTTGATCGTTGCGACCAGCCCTGCTTGGTCTACCCTAGCTTGGATTTTGTCGCCATTGTGCCGTATTTGACCTTGCGACCAAACAACTGGACCTCTTCCGTGTTCACTGCCCTTATGAATCCGCTATATTATCAATGGTACCCTTGTATTACATATTAGCAAACGACTACACTCTCTCTCACTCTCTCTCTCTCTCTCTCTCATGCATTCTGGATAGTGCGTGTCACATATGAAGTGACGTGTACTCTCTCATAAAATGTGTTAACGCAAGAATGAACTCCAGTCGACGACTGACGTGTTTGCGATACCAATTACGTGTATACAGATAGGTTCGGAACAATCAATCTCTCTCGATCACATCTCGTCTGATTGTTCTGAACCTATCTGTAATATACTCGTGGCCCAACGCTGTGTAGATACGGAATAATCCACTAGTATATATAACGGAGTGTTCAAGCGCCAATGAGATTTTATATTTTAGTAAAAATTTTTTTCGGCTTAAACAAACCTCCACGCCTACTATCCCCGAAGACGTAGGAAGATGTATGCCAGTACATCCACAACTCGTAAGTCCAGTAGATATATTAGAATACCCACGATTAGCCAAGGTATTGAGGCCCATCCCCACCATGGTCCAAGCCTTGTCGAGCATACAATAGGGCACCAAGGGGGATCTTTACACCCCCCCTCAGATGAATAGGGGGCTAAATATCAGGAGGACGAATCGTTCCAGATACCCCTCTTATAAGAAGAGTGGACCAAAGTGCAACAGGGGGAGGCGCTTTATGTTTTAGCGCGGGGGCAAGGGGTGATGATGGGAACCTCACCCCATTTCACTGTACCAAAGTCGGTGGGGTTGTCCAGTAGTGCCGTGCAACCCCATATCTGAAGGTGGAGTTAGTCCCTTTGGTAGCTGACTAGCCGTCGAGGTGCCCAAGCAATTTGTTGTTCCGGGGCACCTCACCAAGGGTGGCACTGATGGCACTCGCGGTGGTTTTTGTGGGTATTCGGCACTATCATGTGCCGCGAGTCCCACACACCACTGGACCCAGGGCCAGTGAAGGCGCGTAAATACGTTTCCCCACGCCAACAAAAAAAAAGTTACTGAGGCCCGTGATGTCATAGGTGGCAGGCCTATGTAATGCATGCTCAGAATAATCTGTAAAACGTTTAATAACTGTTGCACGACCTGGGAATCGAACCCTGGACCCCACGGCGACACCCGCATCTTTACACCACAGAGGCGATAATGTATCTAAAATATAATGAGCGCTCGTGATGAAATACAAATAAATAATACGTAAGCAGTCCATGTCAAACGTCGTATATTTTTTTAAATTGAAGGCTATGACGCCAAATTTCCGTGAGGAAGTTCCTAGCTTAATTTCGATCAGAAGTCCAACAATTGTCAATATAGTGAAATAGACAGTGTGAGTTGTGCCCGGGTTTGAATATATAGCTACGACATGTCTAATTCCACAGTATATTGAAATTTTCATAACAAAACTATTAAGTACTTCCCCATTGAAACCAGGTAAAACGTAAAGGCAAATAAACAAACTGAAACCACGCAAAATCTGCAATAAATAAGTTTCTACTCAGCTTCATGTCCTTTTCTAACTTTATCCGATGTATATCAACATGTTGTGGGAAAGAAAAAGCCTTCCAGTCACGGGATGCCATGAAACATATAAAATCTATACATAGAAAACGTTGCGATGATTATGTAACAGAACATGGCGGGTCACAAAAGAAAGTTGTTTTATTGAATTTTGATATATCCATAAGGTTTTTCTAATACACTTCTTTTCAAATGTGAGAAAACAAATATATTATAGTATTTTTTTACGATGCGTGCACACACCGTCACGAAAAACCGACACCCTAAAATTAGGTATACTTTCGTGGGATTGTTCAAGTTACTTTTCCTTCATCGGAGTAATTTAATATAATTGCCTTTTTAAATTATTCCACCAGCTCCTTGTGTTTACTAGAGAAGTAATGGTCTTCGTTAATAGCGCTGTGTTCCCTCATATTCTGTGTCTGCTTTTTTTTTGTTGACGCGGGGAAACGCATTTACGCGCCTTCACTGGCCCTGGGTGGGGTCCAGTGGTGTGTGAGGCTCGCGGCACATTATATAGTGCCGAGTACCCACAAAAACCACCACCAGTGCCGCCTTTGATGAGGTGCCCCGGAACAACAAATCATCAGGGCACCTCGACGGCAAGTCAGTCCCCGAAGAGACCAACGCCACCTCCACAGATAGGGTTGTCCCGCACCACAGGACAACCCCACTGACTTTGGGACAGTGCAATGGGGTGAGGTTCCCATCCTCGCCCCTTGCCCCGTGTGCCAATGCGCCGCCACTTTTTGCTCTTTTGTCCCCTCTTCTTATAAGAGGCATGCAGCCCATATTCATTTCTCAAATGTATTCCACTTATGAAATCCTACGTATACTAGAAAGTCGAAGCTTTTTACGTATCTTTGTTATTTCTTCACGCAAAATCCATTGATTTACACGAAATTTGCCACATATGTATGTAATGTACATACATATGACTGTCTAATATAACATTAAAAATACTATTTTCTTAAAAATAATGGTTACTTGTGGGTAGGCGTGGGTGAAAACGCAGGGTACAGCTAGTATAGTATGATAAGTCGTTATTAAAATTAAAGTCTTGACGACATTAAGTCACTTCACCCGCCTAGGGTTAAAAAAATATGTGCCTAACAGTGTCCTGTCGCTTATTCATTATTCCAACAAAAAAGGTTCACGGCGAACACACCGGAGTGTGACTCGAAGGAATCTCAATTTCCGGAATGTAGCGACGAAAATTGGATACCGCAGTGTCCCATTCGGTTTCTTTCGGATCTCAATCCACGTAAATACACAATTTTGTTAATTAATGTGCGAACTGAGAAACGCTGTATTAATTACTGTGCACATATTTTTAACAGGTGAACAGAGGAAACGAGGAGGGCACACCTGGTCAAAGCCGTCACACATAAACATCCGCATAATGCCGCTAAGTGACGTTTCGACACGCTTCGTGCGGTGTGTGAATATCCGGTGGTCCAGAAGAACCTCTATTCGGATATTTATCATAGTTAGTTAAAGATCAAATTTCTCATTCCCCTGTCTAAAAAAGAACCAAATATATTATATTCGTAAATGTAAAAAAACTGATTACATTTTACTTACAGGTTACTTACAGTAAGTCGAATATTATTACGAACGATTGAATAATACGTAATAACGATTCTCTAATCGATTTGCTTGCGCGATTGACCCGCTTGCAGGTTCCGCCCATTAGGAACATTAAGTTAACTCGCTACGGCACTATGACGCATCATTTTTTATTGCTAGGTGCTAGCGGTATCGATTTAAAAGTCGTAATTACGCCAAAGACTAACTTCCTTAACAAGTATATTATATAATATAGAAATATTGATGAACATTTGGTTTTGGGATAATCCAAGTCCCCAAACCTAGCACAATATACTTATGCGATCTATGTTTCCTTTTTCTTATTTTCGAGATGATAGACGACAGAGAGAAATAAAATATTCATCATAACGGCTGTCAGTATCACACACACAAGTCCCACACACGTACATATTTCGTAACTCTCAAATGATGAACGTTTCTCAAACGTGAAATGTACCACATTACATCACACCACAGCACATGAACCGGTGCCAACGATCCGCTACACTACAGAAGGCCTTTTTTGGTGACACGGGGAAACACTTTTACCAAAACCGGTGGGGTCCAATGGTGTGTGGGGCTCGCGGCATATTATAGTGCCAAATACACACAAAGACCACCGCGAAAGCCTTCAGTGTCGTCTTTATTATTGTTGCTGGAACAACAAGTAATGTGGGTACATCGACGGCTAGTCAGTCCACTAAGGGACCAACGCTTTCTCCACAGAAGGGTTGACAGTGCAATGGGGTAAGGTTCCCATCCTCGTCCATTACCCCTTGCACAAGAGGGCAGCCTCCTGGTCCTTAGTCCCCTGTTTTTATAAGAGCGGTACAAAGAGCAGCCCACTCGGTTCATTTGGCTTCGCCCAAGGTGTCATTTTACACCCCAGGCTACTGATCCCCATCGTCATGACAAGACTCGTACCAAGGTGGGGAAGACAAAAGACCCTACGACAGACCATGCCTCCATTTTATATAATCGCCCGAAGTCATTCAAACTTATATTACAGCGCAATCATGTTCTGTAGAACAATAAAGATTTTTAATTTGAAAAATTGATGATCATGTGCTTTACTTGATTCTAGTTGTGCAGCGTGGTTCCACCCCCTCCGCGTGCTTGTTACTCAGACGTGTTTCTATTCTTCCGAAAATGCTCCACCGGAAGCAGACAAGCTGCACGACGCAGCAACATATTTGTTGCCTTACGAGGATTTTTTTGCATCATAAGAGGGAGAGTTACTTCATGGTCGTACCAGCCCAACTAGGCTGCAGCGTTGCAGCCTAGTTGTAGCATGACACGACCTCTTGCTAAAATCTACACAAATAGTTCTAAGCTGAATGGTTTGTTTGTTTCAAAACGCAAACTTTAATAACTACAGTTCTGATTCACAAATGATTTCACTGATTTTCCATTTGTTGAGAAATATTGTATAGATGATATATAAATATATCACGCAACGACCAAAGAAACGGAGTACGCGTGTCATGTGGGCGAAACTGTGAGGCGCTACTAGTATTAATACTCGTACTCTAGCGGCGCCTCATGGTTTTCACATTTAAAGATTCAGGTTTTATAATTAAAATCCAACGCTGAAATAGAAAAGAAAGAAATACAGACCTTCTTTTATTCATCATAAAGCTAGCTGGAACTTGGTGTTATGGATTATCTGTCTATTCATATCCGCTTTCAGTATCATTTCAATGAACCCAGTGAATATTTAGTCATATTTCAGTGACGTTTCCTTTGTTCAGGTGTAGCGTGATTAACTAATAACTGTGCAATAATTTTCACGATTCCAAAAATATGTGTTACAACAACACGTCTGTGCATTAAAATTGTATAAACCTTTAATAGCGTATTTTTAGGTCACTAGATATTTAATTTCTACGAGTAATTAGTTATTATTGTAACGCAGCTAACATTATTTGAAATAATCCATTAGAACAAAGATTCATTAAAGTACCTTCACACCTACCATCCCCGAAGAGGTAGGCTGAGGTGCACTAGTACATCCACAACTCGTAAGTCCAGTAGATATGCTAGCACATACAAATATATGCCTATTTATTTTATATTTCTTCACATATTCATCAATTTTGCGTTCGATAGAACAAACAAAGAATGTTATGTATATGTTACAGATTGCTCATATAAATGAACAAAATACGTAAATTAAAAGGTGAAACAGTTTCTGTCTCATAAAATATTTTAATCGATTATTGGTAATGCGATTTTTGGTACAGATTTACGCGGAGAGCCGTCGTCCGTCAATGACGCGTCTCCTCTCTTATCACTGGCCCCAGCATCATTGCTAATACAACACATAAATGCATTCTATAAGGATATTTTAGTAAAAAATATACTTATTTGGATGAGAATCGTGCGACGAATATCACTGAAGTGATGATAATGACTCACCATACATTTTGATGTCTTAAGTTTACTCGAATGTTACTCAATATAATAAAACTACTTTTACCGGGGATTCTACCTAGATTTATTTCATTACTCAGAAATTGTGGTTCTCGTTGCATTTGACTGTAACTATGTACTATGAAAGCAAATAAAAAAACTAGCATTCAAAGGACAAAGGGGAGTCTAATATAAAGGTACACGGCATGAGCGGCCCAAAGAACCAAATTTAGGTGTCACTTTTAACATTTGCTTTTTCGCTATCATACTTGTTTGGCGTGCCTAGTAATGGATCCTTTTTATTACTATTTATTTTTTAATATTTCTCACATCTTTACTAGTTTCTCGATACCCAAATAATATAAGAGGCTGGGAGCCAACACAGAAAACTGCATTAAAATTGGCAGTATCCGGTGTCATCAACAGTTCATGGATATAGTGCGTGCAATGATTGCAACTGCAAAATATCATGCCATACGGCATTGCAGAAGAATTGGATTTGCACAGGTGATGGAAACTGGAAACTACCCAGTCACACTATGCCACCTAAATTGTCACAATTGTGGTTTGTGAGTAGTCCGGTGGCCCTCAGCGTATATGGGATATAGCAGCGCCGTAATGATTACCCACGTGGATGTTAAGGTGCGTCTATACTATGCTATACACTACACTAGCCCCAAAATGGTTCCGATTGCTCATTCATCCCCCTATTCTATAGAAAATGAAATAGCGACCTTACCAAGTGATGTTTATACGTACCCAATTATACAGCGACACATTGGCACAATTTTTTTTTTGCGCGCACACATATACAAGCGAAAGTAATGAATACGCGAAACGTGTGATATAAAAAGGCCACGGAAAGGGGAATCTGCCCTAACCTGACCCAGAGAATATCAATGGATTGAATGTAGGTCTGGACAGAGAACATCAATGGATTGAATGTAGGTCTGGACAGAGAACATCAATGGATTGAATGTAGGTCTGGAAACATTACTGAAGTGCTCCTGGCTTTACGAGCTCGTTCCAGGTGACACTCAATCCTCATAAATCTATGAACACAAATAAATGTAAATAAACGGTCTACATTATGGTTTGGCTATCGTTTCACTTATAACAAATTTTGGTAGGATATATTCCAGGCTTTAAAATTACAGACAAATGCTAACCACTATCCCGTTGTTGCCAATCCGCAATGTTTACAGCTGCATCAGTGTTAAAATAATGATCAGTCAGAGGAACAAAGAGTCGGTCAAGTGCGAGCCGGACTCACACAGGAAGTTATGTGTCTATCAAAATGGCAAACAACAAATGAACATTGTTGTTGTTACATGGGCTCCCTTAAAATATTAATTTATTATGCGTCTCGGTTCATGAGGTAACAGATAAACGGACATATATACAGTGTAATATCGGTAATAGGCTCCTGATTTACCCTTTCTTTACGTAATGATAGGAAGTACGGTAAGGTAACTCTTGCTCTTGTGTCGCGCTTGTGATATCCCTCGGCAGAAGGCACATTAGTATATAGATGCTTCTTATTTTTCGTTTAGTAATCTATCTCAAATTACTATTATTATCTATATGTATATTGATGTCTTAAGTTTATGCGACATTTAGTCATTATAATAAAGCTACCTTTACGGATTTTATCGCGTTTTATTTAATTATTTACCTAGCCCAACGTTTCAGAAGCTTTACAGCAACCATGGTCACTGGTGGACTGAGATGATAATGTACGAAGTTTTTAACAGTGCCCGAAGAATTATAATTTTAGTTGTTCCGATTAACGCAAACAGTACTTATTATATCTAGCTGTCTTGAGGTGTTATGTTTAGTTTTTGATTGTATTATTTAAAATTTATAAAGCTTTAATGCAGAATATTAAAACAAAAATATTATTCAGTTTTTCTAAAGTAGCTTTTGTAACTTAGCAACGTTAATGTAAGCATTATACGCACTAAAATTTTACTTTATTTTGAATTAAAATTGGATAACTTGGATATAAAATATCCCTATAATAAAAAGAAGTTATTTCGATAACCTCGTGTAATAATTTGTATTATTTGTAATACGTGAGAAACAAATATCCCATTCCTTTTTAAAGAATAGTGAATGGATTATTTTCACACATATTACTGGTACATTGGTGACTTTAAAAAAACGCCTCAAAGAACACTATCTCACGACATCCACCTTTTAGGACATTGTTGCTCGTGTACGTACATGTATATATATATGATGTTTATTAATAAATAATAATTTGAATATTAATATTATAACGTTGAAATCACATTTTTTATCATCAGCCTACTGCCATCCACTGCTAACTTAGTCCTATTGCATATATATATTTATATATTGTATTAAAAAATCAAAGTTTATTTTAGAAAATAGCGAAAGAATTAAATACAATAAAAACAGAAACATGAAAAATTACAAATTGAAAGATACACACGGTAAGAAGGTTTGAAGTTTTAGTCTTAAACTGTCCCAACACGGACCTGGGAAGTAATGTTAGGAGACTCACAATAAGTAGTGGGATATATGCGAGGCGAGGTATATCTATATGGTGTCTTTTCTTTTTGTTAACGCGGGGGGGTTCTGTTCATTTACGCGCCTTCACCGGCCCTGGGTGGAGTCCAGTTGTGTGTGAGGCTCGCGGGATATTAGTGAAGAATACCAACAGAAACCAGCAAGAGTGCCACCAGTGCCGCCCTTGGTGAGGTGCCCCAAAACAACAAATCATCAAGGCGCGTCGACGGCTAGTCGACAAAGGGACTAACTCCACCTCCGCATATGGGGTTTCCCCGCACTACAAGACAACCCCACCGACTTTGGGACAGTGCAATGGGGTGAGGTTCCCATCCTCGCCCCTTGCCATGTGCGCAGAGGTGGGAGCGATTCTTCCTCCTGTTCTTTAAGCCCCCTCTTCCTAAAAGAGGGGTACAAATATCCCAATCCCAGGCCACCAAACCCCACCGCCACGACTGGGCCTGAACCATGGTGGAGATATCTATATGGTACACGCTATAGACCCGCCCCAATTTCGCCGATGAATAACATGTGATTAGGTTATATAAACTTACTTAACCTTTTACGGGAGTATCTCTATCCCTTGGTGAAAACTGAATGAAAATCTGATTTTGAGAAAATCCCACAGACAGGCAGACTTTGGGAAATTTGTTTTAGGTAAAGTATAGACATATGTGCAGAGGAGAGGCCACACATTACACCCTAAGAACTTCTTACGTATTTTCAACAATTTCTTTACTTTTATATAGAAATAGAGCCTTTTACAACAGAAAAAAAAAAGCAGCAACTCGGTCGTATAAAAATGCCTCTATACTTTTTTATACGTGTATTTCTTAATTTCTTTTTTTTATTCTAGGAAGTTTTTCCTCTTTTAAACTCACTTATATAGTACTTTTCAGTTAACAAATCGTACATAATTACAGCGTAAATAGTCTCTCAAACCATTTGAAATACCTTTCTCGGCTATAATCACTACGTCATATTCGTTTAGTTAAGTTAAATTTCGTTCCGTGGTTGTGGTTTCTGGGTACATCGTTATAAGTGACTTATGGCATCTACTTGATTTTAAAGAATATTTGTCCCACCGAATATAGCAAAAATTTTACATTGTTTAAATTTCGTGTAATAATACAGTACAATAGTCATGTTAATATCGTATTTTAGTACTTGCTAGTTACGTAACTTTTAGCGATTCGATTCTTAACGGTACCGGAGTTCTAGTTACTGGTACTATTATTTATGGTCTTTCTGTTCATTTGCATCAAACTGCACCTCGCAAAAACTCCAATGAATACGAAAACCGGCAAATATTCGTTCCATTCATTTTTAGTGGAACGAACATACTATGGGCTATCCATTGTTGACAAAGAACTCGTGTGAAATGAGAATTATTTCGTTTATTGGATAATAATAATGGCAGCGAACTTTGTTTTAATCAACTTTAATTGTGTTATCAGATTGTTGTGTTATCCCGAATTTTATTGGGTCAAGTTGTTAAAGTTTCAGCAAAATATATATTTTACTGCCAATTTTAAGTTGCATGTATTTATTTGTCATTTTGTTATATTGCGGGTGATTTCCTGTGGACGCCTTCTGAATGTCGATTATAATGAATGATTAATGCTTGAATTAATATATATTATTAATAAAAAACTTTACTTTTGAGTGTTAATCTACTTTAACAAATGTTAGATAACGGGTTGTTTAGTTATACAACAAGCCCGACGTTTCTGATGTATCAAACCAGCCGTGATCAAGGGAACACAGAGTAGACAGATATCTTTATGTATAAGTACATGGTCAAATCATACATGGTTTAAAGTTCGTTGCTCTTAACATTAAATTATGATAAGCTACCGTAAGTTAACTATCAAAATAGATAGTTAACTTACGGTTATACTTAGCATCTTACGGTTTGGCTGGAGACTTTAGAGTTTCACGTTAGTTATTCTTGACGCTTGAATACTACAAAGATATTTTTTTCACTTGACCCCCTCGTGATCTAATCCTCCTCTCTCAGGGTCTACCCTGCATAAGCACGTTCAACCACAGTTGTGAGGTCCTGTGTTCGAGTCACGGGTCGGATCAGAGTATTACTGGGATTTTTCAATTTCTAAAAATACTCGGAAACCAGGAAGTTGGTGCCGTTACACCCCTGTACCTCTGAGAGCAGAGAAATCGTTAATCCTTCGGCCTGATCTACGGCTTCTCCGCTCCAGAAACTTACTGGCCCCATCTACCATCCTATCTGCTGAGTGTGTGACCAGCCCATTGCCAATTCGGCGAGCTTATTTTTCTTATTAAACATTTTGGGTCATGTATATAGCGTGCTCATAGTTTATTGAGGAAATCTTAGTTATATAATCAATAATTAAAAAAAATGCTCATAATTATAATATATCTTCTGGAAAACAGGCATTCTATTCAAAAAAAGCCTGGCAAAGCTCTGTCAGACATTCTATTACAGTCTTTTTGCCGTTAAAATAAGTTTCAATGTGTCTTGTGTTAAATTTGCTACCTTATTGTAGTAATGTAGTCAATAAAGTGTATTAATTGTTGTTGATTCTTTTAACTTATCAAATTTGGTGGTTCCGTATATCATGTGTATTATGTCAGGTACATAATATTTAATAATAAAACTGATAATAATTAAAATATTATTTCTGATAAATGTATGGAAAGAACTTATCTTTTTTTTTTTCTAGAATTGTACTGTCAATTAGTAAGAGGTAAGAGGACAAAGGATAGCGCCCCAAAGGTGATTGGCTATCATGGCTTGTGTGGTTTGCGAGTAGTCGTATTCTTTCGGTGGAAAGGACCCATTAATTATCCTCTCCATAAGTTATTCGTTCACGCCTGCGCCGAGGCCATTTTAACTACCGTGCGCGAGCTGTCTTCGACATCAAAACATGAGGATGACGGATCCATCAGGCCATGATAATAATAGTGAACTAAGATACTGTAAGTAATTTCATTATATATTTATGTTACAATTTCATATCGAGATGCATCTTTGTCATCTACGGAGTGAGGCTTCCCTCGCTTCGCAGATGGTCAGTCTTCCTTTCGACCCCAAACCCAGCGTCCCCGCCCGACGAGCACTAATGGCAATCCGATAAAGCTGTGTACTTTTCTTCGTTTCCATAGAATTATTTCAGATACGAAAAAAAAATGTGGTTGGGTGACGGAGGGCAACATCACATGTATAAACGTTAGCTTCGCGGATGTTAATGGGTGTCACCAAATTGCTCCGATTGCTTTTTAATCTAATACTACGTAATAAAACTCTGTATTCATCACCGAACCTGCATATTTCATAATTTTCTACAAACATCTCATAAGCCTTGTATAACACAAATCTGAGGTGACTGTTTTGTGGCTATTGAAGGATAAAGGGTTTGCAAGGCAATATTGCTTATGTTATTACAGCACCGTCTAAGTTATGTTAATACGGTAATGTCACACGTGAAAAGTATACGGTTATTATGATGTCACACGTGTCAAGTGTACGGGTATTATAATGTCACACGTGTCAAGTGTACGGGTATTATAATGTCACACGTGTCAAGTGTACGGGTATTATAATGTCACACGTGTCAAGTGTACGGGTATTACAATGGGACATTACGACAGACTAAATTTCAATCACATTCGCTGTTTAAAAGGTGGTTGGCTATCAAGTAATCTTACCGTTTGTTTGCTTCAAACGAAAAAATCAAACAGCCCACCTGACAGAATCCGTATTAAGTGACCTTAGCTATATACAAATACTAGGCCTATATTAAAAACATTTAAATGAAATAGTTACGTGGTTTCCTAAAAAATATATTATATTTTTGTATATCGTAAAAGGTATTAGTAACACAAACTTCACCCGAAGATTGCGTAGGGCAAAAAAGTAATACAACTTCTTAGGTGGTGAAATGGGGGGTTTCCCTATTTTACCACCTAAGCGGTTTCATTTCTAAAAAATCTTACTCGATGACCACTTACATCACGTAAACCTCTGTACTAAATTTCAAGCTTCTAGGTACAGTCGATTCGTATATGCGCTGTCATTCATTCAATAATCCACCCAGTGACGAAAGAGTTATTTATACATAGGTTTTTTTACTTTCATTGACAGAGTCACATCTACAATATTGATGGCTTAAGATTACGCGAATGTTACTCGTAACAATAAAACTACTTGTTCGGATTTTGTCGCGGTTGTAGCCTAGTACTTTTAATAATTTGTGAGATCAGGACATCTGTTATCTCAGTCTACCCGTGGCCATGGTTATTATAAAGTTTCTGAAACGTTGGGCTAGTTAAATAATGAAATAAACCGCGATAAAATTCTTAAAATAATTTTATTTTAATCACATCTACAATGTTTCAAATCCATTATTTATACATCCATGTATATCTTGATCTTTAATTAAGTAATTACTGTTCGAACAAATAAAAAATGTTTTGTAAAAAGTACTCGTATTAAAAATAATCACAACGTTGCCCAAAAATATTTGATGTCTGCTGCGACGATGAAGCAAGGCTTCTTCATTGTCATTTTCTTTATCTCCCAGAAGGCTTGTAATATTTCTGTGATGAAAAAAAAAGATACAAGCAATTATTGAAATACGAAAGCCAAACAAGTGTACAATATTTTCGTTTTGTTTTCAATATTGAACATTGTACCGCCTTAACGTGCTAGCCTTGCTGTCGAGTTTTATTCAGTTTGTGACTTTATGGCGGCCCATTGGAGAGGAGGAAGAAATGAAGACAACAACATTGACAACAACACATATTCACGCCAATCAGGCGACACATTTACATAATAAATATTCTAATGTCTATGGGCATCTATGGAATCGTGAAATATAAATAAGCCTGTGCAACTGTTTAATGTAGTATTGTATAATCTATAATACGAGTGAACTCATCCCTGTAATATACATATTCGTCCTCAAGTCCCTCATAAAAGTTTCAACCCTATTTATCCTGGGATCCGGGTAGAAGTTAGAAAGAAAGGTTTGATCGTCTAAGAGTGTGCACTAATAAGACATTGCTAAATTGGAGTATTTTTTTTAATTCAAATTGAGGTAATCGGATTTCACCTCTAGTAGTCTAGTAGATTCGACCCCCGCAATGTATATTTTAGTAGTGTACTGTGTACTGAGTGCTCTTATATATCATTATTAGAATTTATCCTTATTTAGGATAATAATAACAATAATAAAAATAAAAAATATTAGTGTCTAACCACACCACGGTATCCTAACCTCATACGAAGTACCGAAAGAACTTACGTTACGGGTATTAGACAACGGAAATATGTTTAACATTTTTTATCAATTAAAGAACTGTTATTAATTTAAGATTTTTACTGTCGAAATACATATTATAAACATATAAAAAACCATAACCTGCGCGGGATTTGAACCCGATACTTTTAGCGTGACACGGGGAATAAACCGCCACGTTACCGACTGTGACAATTGGTTGGCGGTGGGGGCCTGGTTCCTTTCTGGGTTGCCGAGTTCAAGTGCCACTTGCTCCGCGTAAAAAAAATAGCGTCCTTGTCAACTAAAGACCAAACTAAATAGGATAGCCGACCACAATATCATCTGATATAAAAACGGGTTATGGTCAAGACGAAGAAATTTTGGTACTATATAATTCTCTCAACAACTGGGATATAGACAGGATTATGATTTGTTTGTGAAGCTATTGTACATAGAGTGCCTATAAGACGCTTACGCCTACACTTTCATTACACATTTAATAAGGCTACGTGTTGTGTCTTTAATCCTTCATAATAGAAAATTTTCCAGGGACCGAATTACTAATCTTGTAATAGAAGAAAAGTATGCTAATATTTTTGTTATATTTTATTCTAGTAGAGACCCCCGGAGGAACTAGTGTATATTGTTTTATAATGGATGATATTTTTGTATTATAATAGATAAGATGAATGTGTACATGTCCTGTGTATGTTGACGATAAGCGTCCAAATCCGTTATGTAGTTTTTGCGTAAGGGGATAAAATACATACGAGCTTCCCTCATTAAAAATTAGAAGTAGGATTGTACAATATAAATAAATCAATATTCAAGTGTTTAACGTCAAAACTTCGTTTGATAACAAAGCAGAAATTGAAATAGCAATACACTAAACTATGTTAATTTATTGGAATACCGGAAATAGTTTGGGATCTGATTTTCGATGGAGGTTATACAACATAAAATTACAATATGTACATATATACGAAGAAAAAATCTTTAGTAAATTTAGGGTATTAGATACATTAGATACAGTTCCATGCTGCTCGGCACCTGAATTAAGCCGACGCGACCAAGGAAGCACTTCTTGTTGACATGATTCCGTCGTAAAGTGACAGCTATGCCGTCGTGTTTCATGCGGCTTATGAGTCACCGGTGGCACAAGGGAGGAGAGGAGGAAAAGAGAACAGAGATCAAAAGGTTTCGTCTGCTCGTCCATTCCCTATAACATATTTTGGTATTGCTACGTTGAAAACCGATACGAACGGGATATAAATAAATATAAATTTGGAATAATATAAAGTAATTTTTATCCCAGAAAAATATCAGGATATAACAACTCGAGTTAAATTGCGTCACATAGATACTAATAATATAAACGATTCTCTGCTGCTCATGCTGCATACGTTCCAAAATAAAATTCTGACTCAACACTCTCGATTTCTCGTGCCGGTGGGGATCATTAGTCTGGCGTCAACCCTGATACCCTTAGCGAAGCCAATTGAACCGAAGAGGGCTGCCCCTACACCGCCCTCATAAGAAGAGAAGACTAGAGAGCTGCAGGAGGAGGCGATTTTGAATACGGGACCAGGGGCCAGTATGGGGACCTCACCCCCAATGCAATGTCCCACACGTGGTGGGTGGTTCTATGGTGCGGTACAAACCCTCTGCGGTGGTGCTGCGGTCAGTGCCCTCGGGGCACGTACTGAACACGTGCCCCATCCCCAGCAAGCGGAAGCAATGCATGCGACTCGTCTGAAGGAGGTGTACGCCAACGCGAATCCATCCCACCACTAATCTCCCGGCTTGCAGCAACTTCTTAGCTGCCCTCGCCGGAAGCTCGAGATGGATTACACCCGAGCTGAATTACCCCGTGCGAAGCCTGCGATGTGACGATAAATTAAAACGGAGCGTCATCAGCTAAAAAAATGATTTGAATAATTAAACACACTTCACGCTGTTGTAGGTTTCGTAACACTCTGGAACAACAATAACAACCGGCTTTGTACGTAACAAGAGGCTTCATCAATTTAATTCTACTTATATTACCGACCCTTTATAACATGGTATGATATACCGGTATACTCTCCATATAACAACAAACACGTTTTAATCAAGTATTAACGTATACGTATATTTGTGTTGTAGCTAATGTAAAGTTTATGTGAAATGAGTGTGTGTTTAAGTAATACTACACGATTGCGTGACGATACGAGTGGAGCCATACTACACGATTGGGGTGGAACCTGTTTCACGTGATACTGTTATAAATAAAAAACGCAACGTTGACCTAAACAAACTTTAACTTGTATATAAGTGTTAAAATACAAGATTATTTTTATAGACGGTATTACATAAATTAAATTATTAATGTTGTATACATTTGGTATGATGTTCAGAACATTTTGACAATACTAAGTAACTAAGGCAAGAGCCTCGCTTTAGGCCTAGGTCTAACTAAAACTGTCACCTCTTTTCAGCTGTGATATGATTCCATTGGAATGAAAGTGAATGGTATTTCGTAAAAATATTTTTAGTAGCTTGTCTCACTGTAGTTTTTAATAGTATACTAGAGATCGATAGCATAGGCGGGGCACTTCTCATGAGAATAACAGGAGCCAAATTATACATTTAAACTTTCCTCGAGAATCGTTCTATTCATCAGTGTAAATCGCATGAATATCCGTTCTGATGACTTTGAGGAAATCGCCTACAGACAAATGTTTTTTGTGGATTTTAGACATCCACATCTTTACTTTGCAGATATGCTGCTCCTTTTTAGTCTTCCCCCTTAAGTTGACTACCGGAAACCCACACACCGCACGCAAGGCTGTCACTTCCTGGTGGTTACATGTGATCGACGTGGATCTTCCCGGTCGTGGTGAGGCATGGCATGTGAGCCCCTGATACTCACTAAATCGCCGCGAATAATCGTTTTTGATGAGGTTTTTTAGGCTACGGGTACATTTGCGGCTTGTCACTTCCTAAGAAGCAAGACTCCAGTGGTGCAGAAAGTTGTATCGCCGTAGAACTCCACGTGCGATGACAGTGATCGTCATGATGGCTCCATCTAGAGGAAATTAGAGACTACATAAGAGAACAAAGAAAATTTATAATAGGGGTGTTTAGTTACATAGTATATATAAATTTGAACAACTTTGTAGCTTAAGCTAGAATTCTTTTCGAATAATAAGGAGATTAGTCTCCTCGCTTTAGAGCTGTTGGTTTATTTGCAAAATGATTCTTACTCCTCACAAGGGAAACAAAAATAGTTTTACATCAACATTAATTGTGGTATTTGGTTGTTTTAATAAATAGTAAACTATGGTTTTAACGTAAATAAAACACGAGTTTTTTATTAATTATTCTATCTACAACGATGCAGATGTCTATGTTTTAAGTTGGACTAAACTACGCACGTATGCCAAATTTGATCAAAATATATTCAGTGTCCATCGCGGACAGATATCATGACACGGATTTTAAATACAAGGTGGATTGAAAAGTAGTCGGCCTGACACAGATTAATTCAATTCTAAAAATCAAATCTACTCACATTATTTATTTCAGTTCAGGCTAGTTAATTGCGTCATGTTCGTAGCGTGTGCGATAAGTACGTAGTTATGATCTTATAATTTCTTTGAAAAAGCATTCGGACATAGTTTCTGTAAATGGCGGAAATCAAGCAGCGTGCCGTCATTAAGTACCTCCTTAAGAAGGGGCTATCACCGAAACCCATCCATGATGATATGGGCAGTACTTTAGAAGTTTCTTCTCTGTCTTATTCATCCGCCAAGAAGTGGGTAACAGAATTAAAACGTGGTAGAGAGAGTGTGAAAGGTGAACTACCCTCTGGAAGACATTCAACGCCCGCTACTTGCAAAAATGTTATTAAAGGAGACCGCAGAATAAAAGTTAGAGAGATAGTCGACGAAATGGGTTTCCACTAGGTATCTGTGAGGTGGGTTCTTAAAAGGACGAGATTGACACTTTCACGTTTGGAGTTTTTTTTGAAGGCTATGCAAATGATTTTTGAATCGGTTTGTAACAATGGATGAAATATGGGTACATTATATTAAGCCAGAAACGAAACAACGACTGTATCGACAACGAATGTCGGCAAGTGAGGCGTCAGTGTGCAGGGGCCCTGAGGGCGTAATTGTCATTGATTATATTGAAAGGGGAAATTATATTAAAAGACTATAAGTCCTGATTACTTCTGTGTCTCACTACGTCATTTACGAGAGCAATGGCTGAAATCCATAATTGTGGCTTTGACCTATTAACGAATCCGCCTTATTCAGATGGTCTATTCTCTGACCCAAAAAGCGCCTGGAAATTCAAAGATGTTTCGAATTTGACTTTTTGGAAGAATTATACTTTTTAACTGTATAAATGCTTTAACTAGGAGAAGGCAAGAGTATATCGAACTACATGGTGATTACGGAGGAGAATAAAAATATAACTGATTTAGTGTTTATTTTCTTGGTCTTGGTATAGTTGTTTGGTGTTGGTTTTGGTGAGAAGACGCGATTGCATTCACACTGTAGAAAATAAATAGGTATCAATTTTTAATAATTAAATATATTATATAGATTAAAGATGTTGAACGATGTAAAATGTTATGTTTTCAGGCACGATTTTTGAATTTATTGAGATCAGTACTGATCACTTTCGTAAATAAGGTAAACACACCTGCCGAAATATCTATATATTATTACTTGCATTCGAAAACATGTAACTCTCTGAATTAATTAACTCTCAACTTAATAACGCTTAAAGTTTTCTCATTCTTTTTTTCTGCAGAGGAAATCTTCCAAAGATACCCTATGCTTGGGGTTGGATTATGTGGGCCGTCGGGACCGTCCTGAGCATGTAATGTTTTTTATATATAATAACACCTCTTCGAGAGGTAGGAGGCGTATGCACAATATGCAAGCCCCGGTACCTTGGTAGGTGTCACACGCGATAGCTTGACGAAGCTATCGCCAGCACAAAAGACCTCGTTTTTTTAGTCCAAACAATTGCAAAACTTTACTTCCTGGTGACGCCGATCCAAATTAATTATAATGCTGCAATGTCTTAGCTATGTTATAGCTTGAAAAGTCAATGTTATAGCTTGAAAAAAAATTTGCAACACCATTTATCAAATATCATGCGCAAATAAAAATGATTTCTGAAACACCTGACAATCGCAGAAAACGTATTACGGTTTCCCAGACGCCGTTGTGTTAGAACGTGACAATTATAATACGAGCGGAGAGTATTACCTGCTGCCTTCAACATCATTCTATTTTCAGAGTTCAATATATTATTGGGGATTCTGTTAACTTTCTTTAGCTAATTGACGAAAATCAATAAAATGCGAATCTATAAGACCTTGGAGACAGTCTGCTAATTCAACACTTAACATTTAGTGTAGCATAATGAGCATAGTACTAATATAAAATTAGGTTTTTTATTAATGAGCATTGATGGTAAGACTACGTTGATAATATGTATAGATATGGCAGCGTGGTTTTAGGCTTTCATTCTCACGTTGGTTTGAGCCTTGTCATAACCTGGGGTGGACCCAGCGTCTGGCCCTGAAGGTTTAGTTTTCCAGAGCACCTCACCAAAGACGGACGGTATCCAGGACTATAATGTGCCGCGAGCCCCATACACTACTGGACTACATGTAAATACGTGTCCTAATGCACAAAAAAACTTATAGGTTATTTTTTTTTTTGTTAGACGTATTGTGTAGCGTGATTGAGTACGAGCTGGGATGCCCATCTCGACCACATGGCGCTGTCCAATTTATGAAGGGGCGTACCAGGGTAAGGCATCTGCATAACAGCTCATTTGGTCCAAATAAGTCAGCTAGGAAGAGCAGACAGCAAAACTCGTTTGCTTTCAACAGCTTATTCGTAAAAATAAGTTGGCAGAAACGGTTTATTACCTAAGTCTTATTGTCCTCACTTTCCCTGGTGCTAAGAATCTAAAGCATGTAACAAAATATAGATTCGTTAAGTCTAAGTAATTACAAACTTAATAAAAAGGAGTGTTTGTGGCAATTTAAAAGAAATATATCCGTTTTAACGAACGCAACAAAATTCTAAACCGCATCTACCACACTTCACATATTCGTTACGCTTAAACTAATTCAGAAGTAATAATTCTTGCTATACTTTTAAAGTAAAGCGTGTTACTCGCCATGTTGCATTTTGCATTGAATAAATAGAAATGTACTTGTCGCCTTCAGGCTTCAGGCATTCGTTGCCTGGCATTTTTTGTCGCAACTTTCAACTGTTTAACGTGACCTCTTTTAGGTGTTTGTTGCATCGCCTTTTATGCGTTTGTAGATGATACAAAGATTGTATATATTTATTTAATGGAATTCGTTGTAATCCTTACAGGTACTGTATTTCTGGCCTTCATTACTGCTTTTTCAGGTATTCTTCGCCTAGCGTCTGTCACCATCGTTTCAGGCATTTATTGCTTAGCTCCTATAAAATAACTAAGTGTTAGATCTCTTAGACATGCATTATGTTAATTGGAATAGTTTCAACGAAAAGTACGCACTGAGTTTATTTCCCAGATTCATAGGATTGAAAACAGTTAAGGAGCTAACAAGAAATCTGAGACTTTTGACGGCAACTACCGCCCATAGACATTCGCATTGTTTTTATGCAGATGAGTTCCACCTTTCCTCCTCCCCTCTAGTAGGTAGACCATCCGCTACTCACAAACCGCATGAAGCGCAACAGCATAGCTGTCAATTTAAGAAGGGTGTCATGAGTGAGTGGTACCTCCCGGTCGCGCCAGCCCAATTCGGTTGCAATATAACACGCACCATCTCTTGCAAAGCATGATCTCACAATATTCCTCTTTTCTATTTTTAATAATCTCCTTTTTAATTTAGATTTCTTTGTCATCCACTGAAGCATTTCTAAGACTGAAGTAGCGTGAATGTTCTACTGCTTCCGTTGCGCTTGTTGCTGGAGGTAAAATAGTTGCCCGTTAGTAGAAGGATGCTGCATTGAATGAGAATGCTACTAGTACTTTTCTTTTTTGTTGATGCAGGGAATCTCATTTACGTGCCTTCACCGGCCCTGGGTGGGATCTCGTGGTGGTGGTGTGGGGTTTGCGGCCGTGCCAAGTACCCACAAGAACCACATTGCGAGTTCCATAAATGCCGCCTTTGTTGAGGTGCCCCAGAACAAGAAATCATCAGGCCACATCGACGTCCAATTAGTCCCGTAAGGGACCGACGTCTCCTCCACAGCAGGGTTGCCCCGTACCACAGGACAACCCCTCCAACTTTGGGATATTGCAATGGAGTGAGATTTTTATCCTCTCCCCTTGCTTCGCGCGCGAGGGCATCTCCTCTTGATGCTCTTTAGTCCTCTCTTTCTATAGGAGGGATTCAAAGGGCATCTCCCTAAGTTGAAATTGACTTGCCTGTGTTAAAGCCAGGCTACTGAGTCCACGACATGGCATAAATCATGGTGGGGCGGGTTAATACCTCAAAGCGACAACATCCTGGCGGTGACGTCAGTTGAGACACGTGTTCTTTAATAATTTTGCGTGTAATAAGTAAAAAAGTAACGAGGAACTTAGTTACGTCACGTAGTCATTTGCTTCGCTATCACCTACCCAGAGTGTAGTCCGGTAGTGTGTGAGGTTCTCAGTATATTATAGTGTTGATTACCCACTGAAACCATTGCGAGAAGTATAAATCGTCCAGGCACCCCTTTGGCCAGCCCCTTAGAAGACTGACGACACTTACACAGATTTATTGCCCCGCACCACAGGACAATCCCACCAATTTCGGAACAGTAATTCACATGGACAGTAGTTTCAGAACAGAATTTGCAGTTGTTGTTTGTTGTCTTAACTTGTTTCTCCCTCCTTACCCATGCGCAAATGCGCCTTTTTCTACTCTTCAGACTCTCTTCTCATAAGAGGGCTACGAAGGTCGGTTTAATTGGATTGGCCTAAGATTTCTAGGTTTCCTTCAGAATACTAAGCCCTACATCCATCATGACAATTTAAACCAAGGTATACAAATATTCATTAAAATTATAAAAAAAAAAAAATTTTGTGGTAATAACAATACAGTAAAATATGCTAAGTCTTAAATTTTATAACGTTAATTTATTATGGATAGAAATATTTTCATATTTATACATTCATGTTATACTATATTATTGCTAGAAGAATATTATAATATTTTACTTTAACTAAATTATTAAAAGATATGTTTTGAATTAACAAGAATTTTAGCCATTACAAGTATTTCACTAAACTAATATTATAGCTGGTGAGCACAAGGCTCCAGTTTAATAAAAAATTTTGAAATTCTAATGTTGTCTAGGTGCCTTTGCTGCTTCATAGCTCAGTAAAAAACTAAGGAGAAGATACAACAGTTTCCTCTGTTCTATTGATACAACTGACTATATTCTGAAAGCACTGGACACAAAAATAATTCTATTAGACACAGTATTTTTGAAAGATGATAATAAAAAATTGATCAGCCGGTTGCATTACTAAAGATGCACTCGATATTTCCTATATCCTGCTAGATAGCATAGCATTGTGGCTTAGGCAAATTTCTGTACTCCCGAGCTGCTCCCACACAACTGTTTAAAATTGTGACATTAAGAGCTTAAAGTTCTAAATTAAAATTACTAATATAATAGTGCAATTTATCTTTATTGCGCAACACTTTAATAAGCTCGTGGTAATCCAGTCTTTAAGCACACGTTTTCTATTGAAATCTTTCTTTAGAAGTGTATTAGATGAAATTAAATTATTTAAGATATTAATAAAATATGAAATGGAAATGCTAACATTGGCGGTGAGGTATAAATTGGAAAATGATATATTCTTAATGTCTTGTTCTTACTGTCTTATGTACTATATCAATATCTAGTACCAACATTGTAGAGTAGTCGTCAGTGCCGGTTGTACCAGCTACATAACAAAATGCAGGTTGTAGTAATCTGATAATCGCATGAGATGCAAGGAGAAATAATTACGTTTACGAATGAATGATCTCCGAAATGTGTCGCAGCATTTCAGAGATGTTAATATTTATGTCGCCCATTTTTATTGTATTGTAATTACTTGGTATTGAGTTTAAAACTATATCTAAGGATTCTATTAAATTTTGGGGATTGTTAAATTCAGCTGGTTTATAAATCAATGATACAATAGTCTTATTTTGAAGCTTAAGCTGCAAACAATTAAAATTAGATATTTGCGGTTCATCGATAGTAAAATTGATTTTTGTAGTAAATAACAACGCCTTCGTTTTGTGTTTTGTTATTAGTAGACCTGTAACATATATCTCCTTCTATGGATGACAGCAAATAAGCTCGTGTTAACCAACATTCCGTAAGCGATATAACATTCCATTAGTTCTGTGACTGTTTTAGGAGAATTTCGAAATGAGAGAAATTGCGTGTTATGCTTCTAATATTTTGTTGGATATAATTTGTTAATTTTGAGGTTTATTGATTAGATTTATATAGCCGTTTATATTTCCCGTCATTGATCTTGCAATCGTAAAATTATCAAGGCCTGCAATCATATTCCTTGTACTATCGAATTTCATAACAAAAGAAAAAAAGTCAGTCGATGCGATTGTGGTGCTATTTTATAGTTATTACTTCGAGTGTAAAAAAGTTGAAAACCTATATGGTACAATTTATGGATCAATTGGAAATATGGCTACGAAAGATGAGTATAATACTGTAATAAAAATATAATATATGGACTTCATTTCCAACAATATTTAGATAATTATAGGCATGTATATGTGGTAGTTTGTACAATAAAATTATTTTAATGTAAGTTAGAAGTGTAAAATAGGTTCCTGATATTTGTTTGCACTTATATAAATACAGTATAAAAATTTTTTGTGCATGCATAGTAACAAATAAGATACATTTTTAAGAAAAAATGGCATTTATGGTCAAAATGAAAATCTACTCTAAAAATCTTATGGAGTACTTTACAATAATAAGCTAAGAGTCATATTAATAAACGAAGTCTATCTGGACATTCCATTGACTTTATATGTATAGGCTTAGTTGCTTCGTTTTTTTAATAAGGATGTTACTATTAGATATCCAGCATTTTACAGTTGCTAGGTGATGAAAAACGCCGTGCTTCATGATCAAGCTTTCTCATCGAGGGTGGTAAGCGTTCTGATATATAAATAGGTATCTTGTATTTACTACTTGGAATCTACCTCTAATTCCAATAAGTTCAGTATTTAGTCGTTCCGTGATACGGCCACCTCTATTAAATGATTTAGCAGACATTATAATGTTTTGTTGAAGAGATACGTGTACTCAGCAACAGTGATTGAGCGTTTGTCACCTTGCCTGTTGCTAATGGCGTACACATCACGTATGTAACTTTGTTGAGCAGTAATATTCAATGTGTTAGATAGATCACATGAACTAGCTTTGTCGTCAATAGGGACGTTACGCATTTCTACAGACGATAGATATGCCTAATTTTGCAGGTCATGGAATTGGTGTTCCAGATCGCTTCCTTTATTCTGCAACATGGATCGATCCTTGAAAAGTATATCGACTTAAGGCTTCATATCCTCCTAATTACAATTCATAAATTCCATTGATTTTGTGAGTTCCAAGCTACTTTTTCTAGCCGACTCATTTTATAGTTTAATTTCTGCCACCTCAGATCATAGTTTGGATAGTGACAGATCTTGTTCTTTTTTCCAGTTATCTAGCATTTCTTCGATATCATAATTGTAGGGCTACATCCCATTATCTGAGGAACCAGTTCTTGGTCTTTTAGTTCTTGTAGTAATAGAGAGATTTTTGTTGTATTGTATGTGTGGAAATGTAAGGATTAGATCTCGCCAGACAGATATTCTTGAGATATCTCTTCAGATAAAAACGTACCTCATGGCACACGTTGCATGTCGCACAATGTTTCTTCGATGTCGAGTAGACTTCTCAACAGGACCACATATTATGTTGTAAATGCAGATCCTGTGGTTTGAGTTCGTGTGTCACTGTTATTTGTTCCAGTGGAAGGAATGGCTCTTGGATACTATCCTGATCACCCCTGCTATTCTTAGAGTGAATATTACCAGTCGTGACAGACCTGCTCGGCTGGAATGCTGGATAGCCTCGTTTACGGACGTTACAATAGATATATATTGTTCGTTATACAAGCAGCTCTGTGTCCGTACTATAAAATAAGTTTTAAGCTCGATACTTGGTGTGAATATTAAAGTTGCATTAAGGGCTTAAAGGGGAAAAGATCGATACGGATTTGAGACCAAAGGAACACTAGCCGTGTTATAGTAAGAGCACTACCGCAAAACGAGACACTCTTGACGATGACATAGGAAGCTTCAAGAGGATGTCATTAAGATAGAAACTATAAATTATGCCCTTTATCAAAAGCTTACGTTTGAGAGTCAAATGAGTTTTATCCAAGTGATTTAGTGAAAATGAAATTCCGAGTTCGGGACTTGAACTTTCAGGGACATGCGTACAAATTCATTTCTATAATAATTAACGCATAATGTTTTCTCGTGAAAATTGTATATTTTTCCGCTGTCTATGGTTGACAGACACTGTTGCTCGTGATCACGGCTGGTGTGACCCGGTCGAAACGTCGATCAAGTTATTTACTGAAAACTTAGCCAGTACCTTATAATAAGTATTTAGAGTATCGCGTTAAAACTCGTTAGATAACTACAAAATGTGTAACAAACGTGAAAGTCTCAAACAATTATTCACATTTATCTTTAAACTTTGTAAGATTTCTCTTTGAGAAGCGCATAGAAAATGACCTTTCTCTCAAAAGGAATTTTAACAAATCTTTTTATATACAGCCGCATAGCATAAAGTTTTAACATCTCGCGCATATTAAAATTAACCGTTTCATTAAATCCCATTTCATTGGATGAAATATTATTTGTTATATTTTTTTGTATTTACCTCCACAATAATATAATGCTAAGCTTTTATTTTGAAAGCCTTGCTGTTGCATTTCTGTCGAGAGAAGTATATAAACATGCCTTGCGATGACAGCAGTGACAGTTTATGTATTTTGAATGTATTGCATTGATGAATAGCAACACAGCTATTATACACGTGATACAGTTCACCTAACTCGATTGATGAGTTGGGATTGTCGCACAGGGCTCCTTATGTCCTCCTGGCGTAAACATACTAAGGAAATATGTAACTGTGCATTATTTAAAGTGAGTTCTAATTTACGTACAGATGTGAAAAGGCAAACGAGCAATCGGAGCCTTTTTATGACTCACGACGCCCACGAGCATCCACATAATTAATATGCCGATGCGTTAAAAATAGAGATTTAACGCTTGCGGTAATTCTCTGAGCTCGAATTGATATTCTGAACTGATATTCTACTAGAATATCCGTTCATGGATAAAGGTAAAACGTATTTTGAATACTTTCTCCGTTACTTATTTCTGTTCTTTTTATTAATCTGCTCTTTTATTTATTTCACACTGGGTAATTTTACTTTGGGTCCACATTTTTGCCACTAGGATGGTTGCATTACAGCCTTCTTTTAGTTTATGTGCATTGTACAGCACAGGAGAATTCTATTTGGATACTGAAACGTTGAATCTTAATTTAATCAAGACCAACAAACACCTCAATTAGGTATCGCGAGGTGTTTGTTGGTCCATATTACAGATTTCTAAATTAAGGAATCGCATTACATTATCTAATCAAGAATATTTCTAAATTGAAGTGAGCATTTCCATTAAGTATGGAATCATGGAGGAAATGATACTCAACCCATCAACGCGCAAATTTCGTTGCTACTGATGAATGATATTTCATACGTTCACTTTCACGCACGCATAGAGTCAGTCTACGTTAGTTTCTTCCTGGTTCGAGAGAGCAAAGGTCTACAGATCTTACATTTGAGATTTGATTAGAAAGTTTTGCAGGTACTTCTTGTCAACTGACTTAACCCAAGTTATAATATGACACAAATACAGTCACCTGCAAAGTACAGTATTAATAAACGTAATACGAATTAATAATCGTTAGTTGACGTTTTTTCAATTTATATATATTTTTTAACTTTATAATTTATTATACTGTTTACGAGCTTCATTTAGTTTTAGTTCCGATGCATATCTATAATCAAATCTTGCATGATAAACTTCATCCACTTCCTTGTTTCCTAGCTGAAATCTGCTAGCTAGAATGAACGAATGAATTCATTCTGCACAAAATGTTCATTCATTGTGCACAAAAATACATATTAAACAATAATTTTACAAGACAAATATTTTTTTAAAGTTTATGTACACAAAAGGCAACCTTATTGCTCAAGTAGCAATATCTTCCAGATAATCTTTAGTTGTTCGAAAGAATAATATTGGTAAAAGATAGCACAAACAGAAATACGTTTGATAAAGCGACTCCCTCTTATTGTTCTTTCTTATACTAAGGTTACAAAAAGGGCACAGATAGCCCTCATCGTTTCCATTTGCTTAGCCCATGATGTCTCGGTTCCCCACCATGGCTACAGCCACGTTGCAGCGACGTGGCTTAGTAGCGTGGGGTGAACCCAGGCGAAGCCAATTGAAACGGGGGATTCTTTTTGTACCACTGTTATAACGAGAAGGAGCTAAAATGCAGGACGAGACAATCTTTGTAACGCTCTTATAAGAAGAGGGGACCAAATTGCAAAAAGGCGAGTCGCTTTTGCGTATGGGGCGACGTTGTCTGTCTGTCCCAAACTTGCCTGATGACTTGTCATTCCGGGGCACTTCACCAAAGGCGGCACTGATGACACTCGCGGGGCTGTCTGTGGGTATTCAACATAATAACGTGCGTAAGCCCGACACAACTCTAGACCCCAACCAGGGCCGATGAATTCGCGTAAATGCGTTTTACCGCGTCAACAAAAATAAAGAAAGAAAAAGGTGGACCAGCTCATGCCGGTTCACTGAGACGCATCGCCACAACATGGCTTCAACCCTGGTACGGTTCTTATATATGCGGTATCGTTTAACAATGAAAATTTAACAATTAGGTTACTTAGACCACCTAAAACCCGTCACGACTGGCTGATTCAAAACGCATATATGCATATAATTATTTTGGAGCACCGGAGAGTTAAATTGATCCAAAATGGGATCATCCTGCTGCCGCTAGTGAACATTAAAAATTATGAATCCTCAACAGTTAATCTGAAAATATATTATATGAATTAACTCGTTGCGTTAATACCTTTGTGTAAACGTGTATATTATAGAATTTAACGCTCTGAGGCCCGGCTAATTAGCACTTTCAATCAAATTAAAAATGTGGACCAAAGTTAGCCATGGTAATAACACAATGTAGTAATAATATAATTTATAATTTATTAAAAAAACCTCTGGGACTTTAAATAGGGATCCAAAAGATAATGGCTGTCACGCATGGCAACCTAGGCGTTACATGGGCATGTTATTCGATAGGTACAAAATATCAAATACTTTTATTTATTTATTTACAGTGCTTAAGCTATCTTACAGTAACATACATCTGATACAATTGCCAAGCAAACTTATCTCTCTTTTATAAATTAAAGCAAAATATTTTTATTTTATTATATATCTAATTAAAATATTCAAAGTAAAAATGTGCTGCCCCTTTGAAGACATTTCCTGCTCGTTGAGCGTGCACAGCGCGCATCGGTGGAGCTCACTTTAGGAGGTTTGTACGCGTAGTTGTCACAACTAATAACTGCGGCCCCTGCCACCGCCTCACACACATATCCTTCTTTCAGTACAGCCGGATTATGACTTTTTCACAGTATAAGCTTGAATATATAATCTGTGCGCTTGACACGTTCTCTGTCCATTGAGCCACATATGGTTCTGGAAACGCGCGCTTGATAAGCCATATGTGCGTCAGGGGTATATGTATGAAACTTCTAAAGCAAATTATTCACTTGGACATAACGGAACTGCACAGTTTCTACACTGGACGTGCTGGTACGATAATAAAGTAAGGAGAAACGCGGGGACATACGAAAAATATTTTAATCTTACGCAGAAATCACAAATTATTTTTAATTATTTCTTATTATGTTCGTTTTGGAAACAGGATAAACAAAACAATTTTCTGCATTGCAAACATTAAGTATTATTACTGTTTTTGCAGCAATTTCCAGTTTGTATCTTTTTGCAACTCTTCAAAGCATCCACGGCATCGTTTTCGTACAATTTTATTGCCCTCTTTTCTTGGAATTTTAGATAAAAAGTGCCGAGTTCTTATTGAGCTAGTAGACGGTCTTGGACTGTCGGTAAATATATTTGTACTTGCATCTGATGCATTATTCAATTGCAAAAATTCCCTAATAATTCCTTGCTGCATCTATAGTACGGTTTTGCATAATTTTCTATTAGCAGTTGAATGTAGTTGCCGATACCAAAGTGTAGCGTCAGTTACAGATGCACAAATCAAAACATCTAAAGTGATCTTTTTGTACCATGCAAGCGACTTTAGGGTCATAATAACTTGCAAACTGGTCTGATACATCTGTGCCCTTTTTTCGCTCATTGTAATAGAGCACGGCTTCTGGCTTCATCATTGCCCTATATTCTGAAGACATATGCATATCGGCACCATGGCATGTAGAAATCATTGCTGCTACGCGTTTGTCTCGCCATTTCATGGCTGTAATATTGTCCTTCTGAAGCGCTATTACTTCACCTTACTTAGGTACCATTTTTTCGATCTTATTGCCCATGGAAATTCTTTCCTATTTACCCGTAGAGTTCCGCTTAGGTTAGTCTTAAGCTGCTGTAAATATTTTGCCAATACTTCGGCATTATAATAGTTGTCACACACATAATTGTACGTCCGGCATCTAGAAGACCGTCACATAATTGAAATACGACACCCCCAGGCCTATCCAAATCAGTAATCTCGGGGTCACGCCCTATGTAAATATCATAATTCCAGATAATACCCACTTCTGTGCACTGTTTATGGGTTATTAGAAGCCGTATTTATGAGCTTTTGATGGGTTATACTGACGGAAAGATATCCTGCCTCTAAAAGGCATCATCAACTCGTCAATGACGATACATTCACCAGGTGTTAGTAAGCTCTTCCAGTCATTGATGACAAGGTCCAAAAGTGCTTTTATTTTGTATAGACGTTTTGATCCCTCGGAGCTTCATTATTAACAAAGCAACGTAATATTGACGAGAAACTTTTATATGACATGTTTACGTTGTGAAATATTAGATAGTAGTAAATCGCATCTATAGCAGGTAGTAAATCGTGTCCAATGCGATTCAAATGTCGTAAATTTCACAATGCCCATCAACAAGTTCAAGGCAATAAATTTCAACATTTCTTCGCGTGTAATATCTGTCCACCGATGCATACGGCTATGAAGTGACATGACATTCTGTTTTAGTTGAGAAGCGTACAAATTTGTTTGAGTGACCATAATATCTAACACTTCATTGGTCAATATACGTGTATAAATGGATACAACGCATTTTGTCGTGACAGTGGTAGGATTTCCTGGCTCCTGCCATTTTGTCTATCTAAATCATTTATTTCCAGCGGAGTAAGCTGCATAATCTCACCAGTTGTCCTCCTTCTGCTCATTTCTGGCATAGATGAATTTATGACGATATCCGATGAATTACAAGCTCGAGAGTCTCTACCACGGTCACCGGTTATTATGCTTGAACAGAAATTCTCACCTGGATCAAAATCAGGATCATCAACATCGTCATCAGCAAAAAATACTCGGTCCTTGGTCCGAACTATCAAAATCAGGTTCGCCTTGTATATCACTGTTTTCACAGTTTGAATCCATTTCATTTTCACTCAATCCAAAGTCACTGTCTTCCACTAAACTTTGCAATTCCATTGTTGATAATTCGCGTGGCATTTTCAACAAAAACAACGAAGTCGAAAATATGACGGTAACAGTAAATGATTGACACTGACAGGTCTACCGAAACAGATTATCAATGGAATCTTATTAAGGATATAGGCTTGATATAGATAGGAAAATGAGAAAGAGAAAACACATGAAATACAGTTACAATGCTAAGCGTAGGTTACATAATATCCATACTTCGTCCAGTGTCTCACAAATTTGAACAATGCTAATGAAAAAAAAATCTATGGCAAGTTGGTGGAACTTTTTTTTTATTAATAACCATTTTTTTAAAGATGAGAGAAAAATCACTTTCGGTCTAGATATTTAAGATTGACAGATAGGTAAGAAAACATACTATTTCACCAATATATCGTTGAACCACTCCTTACGGGACAGCCCGTATATATATTGTAAGAAATAAATTTAAACTCATAAGATGTCTATCCCCTTGCCTGTACGCGGCCTACACTAACGACATCCCCACACTCAACGGTCCTTCGGGAGAGGGTGTGGTGGATGTCATGCTCGCGCTGTTCGCCGACGACAGCGTTTACGTAACCTCGTCCCGAAAGCCGGAGCTCGCAACTGGGCGCATGCAGCGCATGCTGGACCGGTTGCCTGAGTGGCTCGACAGGTGGCGCATATCCGTCAACGTGGATAAGACGACGGCGCTATATGTCAGCAAGAGGCGCTCCATGCCGGTGCGGTTAAAGTTTAGAGGCCAGGATGTGTCTTGGGAGTACCCAGTCGTGTATCTCGGATGCAGTATCGACCGCGCGCTGCGGATGAGCTCGCAGGTGGACCGAGCGGTCAACCAAGCGAGAACAGCCCGTCCTTTGCTGTGGCCGGTACTAGCGTCCGGACTTCCTACACGGACGAAGCTGGGGATTTACAAGACATATATCCGGTCACGCCTCACTTACGCCGCCCCCGCATGGTACGCGCTAACCTCCCAGGCCCAGCGGAAACGCCTGCAAGCCCAGCAAAATATATCCCTACGGGTCATCACGGGTACCGGTCGCCTCGATGCCCGTAACCCCCCACAGTTTCTATGGAGATGACCAGCAGTGAACTCATAAGAAGACTTTGACTCCAATTCTCTTAAGCTGTCGTGGTAACCCCCATTTTTCTGCCTATGATATCGAAGCACACGAGAGCTCAAGTCGCTTTGTCTCTCTTACGTCGTATATATATATATATATATATATATATATATATATATCCTGCTATATATATATATATATATATTTTATTGCGGGGATCCTTACTGCACCATGGCAGGTAATACACCACAACCGAGTCCTAGTGCCTAGTGCGGCAACAACGGCGGTCACAGCAGCCGAATCTGGGTATGAGCAAAATTCAGATGCTGAATACCGTGCAGAATTCTTTGCGGCGCATTGCGGAAGTATCAAACGTAATGGTCAGCGCCGAGCTGCAGAAGGCACTAAAACCTGGTAGCTTGGGTATTCAGGGCCGCTACACCTGCAGCCGCTGTGAAACTTGAAGTGACTGCCCCGGCAAATCTGAAGGCTTCGGAGCCCAAGGCTCGTCGTCCTTCGTGGCCATCCGCAACCCAAGAAGGGACCCGACAAAAGATAGCCTTCTTGACGACCTACAGGCCACGTATCTTTCAGACGATCCTGAACGGACCAAAGGAAAGTTCATTCAAATTGTAAGGTTGCTCACAAGAACGCAACGGTATGCGTACCAAAGTCGTGCTGGAGTTTTCATCAGTACTTCGTGATAAATTGGTCGGCCTTGGTCGTATCTATATTGGCTGAGACGAAGCTGCTATGCGACTACCTACGAATCACTTTCTTTTTTTGGACGCGGGGAAATGCATTTACGCGCCTTCACTGGCCCTGGGTGGAGTGGCCGCCAGTGGTGTGTGGGGCTCGCGGCACATTATACAAAGCCGAATACCCACAAAAACCATCGCGAGTGCCACCAGAGCCGCCTTTGATGAGGTGCCCCGGAACAACAAATCATCAGGGCACCTCGACGGCAAGTCAGTCCCCGAAGAGACCGACGCCACCTCCACAGATGGGGTTGTCACGCACCACCGACTTTGGGACAGTGCAATGGGGTGAGGTTCCCATCCTCACCCCTTGCCCCGTGCGCAAAAGCTCCGCCACCTTTTTCTCTTTTGTCCCCTCTACTTATAGGAGGGGTACTAAGAGCCGCCATCTCCTCGGTTCAATTGGCTTCGCCCAAGGTGCTTCAGATAACCCCAGGCTACTGAGCCCCACCGCCACGACAAGGCTTGAACCATGGTGGGGACCTACGAATCACTTGCTGCAACAGATGCCAATAATATGGTATGCGTTATAATGGTATACAGAAAATGCGGAGATACAGGACATCGTAAAGCCCAATGTCAGTCACAGGCGCAAAGAGGCAAGCACTCCGACTTGCACAGCTCGTATATATGCGGAACAACAGGCAGTCAACATTACTCAATATGGATAAGGAGGGAAATATTATTTCGATAGATAGGTCAATCTTCAGAGATCAGAGGCTGCCACATCTGAGCTGCTTGTTTTTGCCAATGAAATGAACTTAGATGTTGTTCTCGTTCAAGAACAGTTGCATACTGCATACTGCATTGCATACTCCGGGCATAACGAGACTGATTCAGTGTGGAGAACTGAAGCTGGGATTTTGGTCAATAATGACAAGATCGCGTCACCTAACTGGAAAGTCTATACTGATTGGCATAGATATCAATGCGCATTCACCACTCTAGTTTCGTGAAAGTCATCAATTCTCGGAGCGAGGGCGAGACACAGAGTACAGGAAGACCCAAATGGAGGGCTTCATATTGAGCAGAGGTCTATTCATTCACAACAAGCAAGCCAGCCTCCAACGTTGAACGGACCAAGTGATTATTCTGATGTGGATCTGACACTCACGACAAGAGGAGTACTGATATCGGAGTGGCGCATACATGAAGGTGTTATTTTAAGCGACCGTCTGCTAATTACATGTCAGGTGTGTAACAGCGTATCAATACCGATGTCGACAGAAGAACCATCCTTTAGACCAGCCTTTCGTGAGAGAGTGTTAGATTGGGCCTACGTTCGATCGATGCTACGCGAATGGATAAACCAGCATCCAGGAAACCAGCAAATGAACTGGCCAATCAGTTTAGTGAAATCCTAACGCAAACTGCCAAAGTAAACCTCGGATATCGCAAGGATGGGGAGTTCAGAGGCTACGAATGGTGGACTCCGACTATGGACCGTCTGCGCCGCAAAGTCAATGCCGCACGACACGATGTTGGTAAAACTTGAGACGAGGAAATCCCACAGGCGATAGATCACTGCAGGAAGCCCTACATGTAGCCAGACAAGGATACAAGGTGCCCATGAAGGACGCTGGAATTAAACGTTTTAGAGATATTGCCGAGACGGGAAATGAAAATACTTGGGTTTTGGCATACCGAGCCGCGTCTAGTAGATCTTACCCTCCGAAGAATGTCATTCATGGAGGAAACCTCCTAGAAGGTTATTCTGACAATATAGAAATTGCTATGCATCAGCTCATGTACTACCTATGCCCATCTGGGCATTTTTCATCTGAAATAACAGAAATTGACAACAGCTATCACCGACAAGTGCGATTGGCGGCTGCATGCTCTCCTTCCAGTAGGGATTCATATGCTCCTTCTCACAGTGCTGTCAATCATATTATTAGAAGCTTACCGAATACAAGTCCCGGATTAGACGGAATCACTCGAAAGGTTATCTGGAACGCCTGGATGACTTCTTCCAGAGAAATGATGCTGATGTACACAGCGTATATCAAAGAAGGGGTTTCCAGATATCTGGCAGATAGCTTCATTGATAGTACTGCCAAAGGGAAATTACAAGTCATTAACAGATCGGAAGGCCTACCGGCCGATTACTTTACTGCTGACTCTAGGAATTTTTTTGGAAATTCTCATAATTACTTGCGCTCCCCGTTTCCATCGTGGTGTTTCTGAAAATCAGCATGGATTCGTTAGAGGGCACTCAACTGTAAGCGCATTAAAATCAGTGTTCGAGATAAGTACGTCCAACTCGTCCATTTGGATATCTCCGAGGTCTTCGATATTGCATGGTGGCAAATGATACTGTTAAAGTTTTCGGAAGCTACCGGTATCGCTCCGAACATCACTCACTCTCGTAAGTTGTTTCTGTAATCGTTTCGTTGGCTTCACAGTGGGCCACACGCTTTGGAAGGTTTCCACAATGGGATTTCCCCAGGGTTCGGTATTGGGCGCCACATTATGGAAACTCCTCCTATCCTTAAATTGCCAAGACCAGAGGGTTTAAGCTTTGTGGCATGCGCAGACAATTCGACGCTTGCAATCGAGGCTCCGTCGCGCGCCTTTATCGCAAAGAAATGTTCCACGATCTTGAACAGGTTATCGGATTGGGAGACCCGTAATAGGCGAATATTTTCCGCAGCCAAGTCCCAGACTATGACAATTAAGTGTCGTGTTAAAAGCGGACCGACCATTAGGATGAATGGTGCCTCGACTGCGAGTGCATCTGTGACCAAGGTGCTTGGGGTACACATACACGATGCTAGATCCTTTGCACTGCATGCGGTTTTGATGGGCGAGAAGGTCGACAGCCCTTTCGGGAAGGTCTAACGTGTCACTACCTCCTCGTGGGGTGTCAAGTGCCTCGTGGGGTGTGAACTTGGGTTCCTGTACCATGGAATCTATGTTGCAATCCTGACATATGCTGCAGCGCTTTGTTGTCGACGCTCTCACTTGTATGTTGTACTAGTGCATTATAACGCACTCAAAGGCCAACTATAATTTTATTGACAAAGGCCTACAGGTCATGCAGCAGTGCGGCGCTACCAGCATTGGCCTGCGTTCTACCTGCCGATCTGCTGATCTATCATCAGGATTTGGTCGTAACGGAACAGAGCTTTAGGCAATTGAAGACATTTGCGCATACATGGCATGCGAAGAGGAAGAATAGGTAAACGACATAGTCAGGACTGACGAGGCCGATGACAACTTCTATCTTTCTAATCTCAGGCCCCAGAAAGGGAGAGTGAAATAACGAGAGGGCACTTAAATAATTTGTAGGGTGTCAATAATCAACAGAGCCAGTGGGGCAAACCCCCGTGCATCTCCCATGATTCGCTCCGTATACCGAGACGTGGGTAGGAGCGAGGACGAGGGTGGAGGTGAGTAAGTGCTCGTTTGTCCCTCTATATTATAAAATATGTATCATAATCATCATTGTCAGCCCTGTTTGGTCCACTGCTGGACATAGGCCTTTCACTGAACCAGGACGACCGATGTCCTGCTACTAACATTCATCCGGACCGGCTAACGGACGGAGATCGTCTTCTCCCCTCGTGAATGGTCGACCAACACTTCGTTTTCCTCAACGTGGCCTCCACTGCACAACCTTACTGGCCCCATCTGCTATCTGTTCTTCTGAGTGTGTGACCAGCCCATTGCTACTTAAACGAGTCAATTCGTCGCGTGATATCGATATCGGATACTTTTGTTCCCTGCCTTATGAATTCGTTACAAATTATGTAGGACAGAGAGACACACTACATAGTACGTTCAATAGCCTGTTGAGCTTCCGCGAACTTGCGGACCAGTCCGACCAACTTCGGCGCCGTTGGTCATCACGGGGAAAACGCATTGATTGAAGACTTTTGAGATTAAATGTCTGCAGTATAGGAGACGTGTATATACATACATATATACATACTAAAAGCTAAAAGTTTTAGTAATTGCAGTTTATTGTTACTCTATTTTACGACTCTAGTGGCAGTCCTGTATTTTTTTAACACAGTTCGTAATACTTTGAGTCCTGAATTACTACCACCAAATGGAAAATGTATAAATTCCTGCATTGAGTAAAAGCGAAACTTTTAGCAACGTGAGTGTAAAAATAAAACCAAGGTATATGTACAAAATTGACCAACTTGCGTTTACCAAACTTGGAACATTTGAAATTTCATGTCGAAGTTGTGTTGTTGAAAGTTCAAGAAGTATAGTTTAATTTATTTTAAAACCAGATAAATAATTACTCGTATTAACTTTAAACAGTGCATGTTAAACAATATAAAGTCGTAACTATGGGTTAGACCTCGGACAATTCCATGCATATTAATAAAGATAAGAATAAGATTAATTTCATATATAATATTAGGCTCGAATATTTTTTGCGCTTTTGTATCGAAAAATGAATTATTGTCTAGAGATGGACTTTGAGCGGATGAAACCGCGGGGTATAGTTAGTTCTTTATAAATCATAACCTGTAGAAACACAACAGAGAATATACTGGGAAATAATCAAACTGTGGAATAACTAGGATCCATGTACCAGCGTTTAGGTACAATTTTAGTCGGAGTCGCTGCTCAAAAATTGTATCAGCTACAACTTTCGAATAAATTAATGGTCCGGAGAAAATGAGATAGACTCTAAAAACAGACATTTCATATCTTTGACCTTTCATAAATAAAGCTGGTACGCAAGTTACGCGTAGGCAATCTACGTACTGGTAATAATTAATAATAGCAAATACTATAAAACGTTTCATGCATTCACCAGGCTTTGTGCGGCGGGCTATAAAACCATATACATATTTTCTATTTTCTGTGTACATTATCATTTAAATTAATATCGCCTGCATTCTTTTTGACGTAATTAAAGATCAACTGATATATTCTATACAAGTTTAACGAAATCACAGATTGTTTTACGAGTTCCACGAGTACGTATGGTATTTGAATGGAAATTCGGTATAGTACCCATTTAGTGAAACGCATAGACGTGATTCTAATATCAAGTGGCTCTCATCGCACAATAATGGCCGTATTAGTTCAGAGGTATATTACAAAAGTAATATCGTCGTTTTTACCACTCAAATATACTATTGTTAAATATATTTTATGTATGTAATTTAAATGTAAGTTTATGTAACGATCTAATTTTAATTTTATTTCATTGTATTTTTTTTTTAATTTATGCAAGTACAAAAAAATACACCCTAAAATTTCGTGTAATTTACATAAATTTTTAACGCATATTTTGCATCTTTAGTTCTATTTCTTTAAATCCTTTCTTAACATCCTCGGTTATGAAGATGCGTATATACCAAACTTCAATATGATCAATTCAATAAATGTGCATTTTATTATATTTTATTGATTGACTTAAGTATACCGGTGGAGTCACAACATTTGCCTACTGCGTCTCAACAGGCTACAGTTCAACACACATTTTAGTAACACAAAAACAAAGAGATAGCTACAATTTGCTCTTTTCGGGGTTTCATGAAAGTAAGTTTATATTTTTTATAATCTAATACCCTAGGCTTTAGCTAATCATATTAAGAATTTATTTTAAAATAAACGGGCTTCCATTTTTCCGTCATGAGACAATGTACTCGACCGTCACAAAGTTTTATTGAATAAATTTCGAATCAGCTTTTGCCCGAAAACCAAAATAATTTTCTTCGTGATATTTTGATTTTCTATGTACATTGATGAAGAAAAAAATACGTTACATCCTAACTATTTCTAGTACCTAAAATAAACCAGACCAATGGTGTCCTCTTTTTCTCCTTCCCTCCGCTAGTTCAGATTGTATGATATTTAAAAAAGTTTAAATTTTACTACACGTTCAATTTATATTTTACTACACGTAAAATATAAATTGCACCCTTTCTAAATTCTCACACCTCCTCTTATGTATATGGAGATTTTTAAAATTATATGTCATTAAACAGTACACGATTATGATTCCAAATACCCAAAAAAGAATGGTCCCTACTTAAGATGTGATCTTTTTTTTTTTAATCTTTATCTAAAGGTTGTAAAATCATAAAGATTAATTTCTACTGAAAAATAATTACAAATTTAAGTCTAAATTCCTTATGTATAGCAAATAGATAAGAAAACTTAAGAGTCTCGCTATGTTCTGTTTTAAAATTAGAACTTACAATATTATGTATAAGGAAGAAATGTTCACCTTTATTACATTTAGCGTCCACCATAAATTCTTTTCGGAGGAATTCGTCTCTATCACATTCTATAAGAAGATGGTATAAGTTTTCATGTCGATTGCATATTGTACAGTTAGAATTGGTCATTTTTCCAATCAGGAAAAGAAAATTATTCAGTGGAATGTGATTGGAACGAATGCAAAAATAGAGCGTTAAAGGATGCGATCTTATTGTCTTTACAATGATCGATATAACACTCACGCACATCTGATATCGTCACTATTCATTTACATTACGAACACCGATTTAAATAATTTCAGTGAATATTCGTTAATAAACTAGTTTACAGTAGGAGGATATTTTGTAGCGTTCCGTGCGGCTGTGAGTATCCGGTGGTCCAATGGAGGGTATGCATAAAGTATGACAACGTATCTTTTCTTTAAGTTGTCTAGTAGGTACCTGTTTCACATGTCCTTACGGTACTTAGCACAGGGCCGGGCTAGCGTGGTGTGATAAGTACATATATATGGAAATCGGTAGTTCTGAAAAGGCTCGTTTGTCCCCCAATAGTATGAAAAAGAAGTTACATGTCAGAAATGCTATGATATATACAAAGTATTCAACAAACCAAACTACATTTACAATTTTCATGCGCTTGATGAGATGTGGTTGAAACTAAACTCAGAATTTTTTGAGCATATTTAGTTCGTCCAAGTATCGGCCGTAAAGAATATTTTAATTTTTATCACCACATTTTCATGAAATAAAAAGTAGAAGGGTGATCTCTTGGGGTGCAGTTTTATAATACGTTAAATTTAACAGAGGAAGTTATTGTGAACTTTTAAGTAGTGTATAATATTGAAAATAGTTTTTTTTAATGATAATTAGCTACCTCATTTTTTATTCTATAACAGGGATATAACACCTATTCCATTGTCAGAGAATAATAGAACAATGAATTGATATACGGCCTGCCAGAAACAGCACTCCCCTGATTAATTTATTATTATCAATACATTGGTATATTTGTATCAACTCAGAAATTCTAAAATGTTGGATTTTATTTGTGTGTGTTTAGTTTAAAATAGTATTAAAATATTAGTCTGTAAAATTG
Source organism: Eumaeus atala (assembly GCA_017140195.1). NCBI lineage: Eukaryota > Metazoa > Arthropoda > Insecta > Lepidoptera > Lycaenidae > Eumaeus > Eumaeus atala. The sequence continues at coordinate 399,784 of JAFELO010000060.1, read as the reverse complement.
AAATTAATTACACTTCGGTATTTTTATTTATTTCGATATTATAAAAATTTTATTGAGAATATATTTTGCATATGAATTGTCTAAAGCGGCGTATTCCATTACGGCTAGCCTTTTTGAAAAATAAGGCACTTTAGTTTTGTTGCGGGCACAACATATATATAAGTAATATTGTGAACAGAATGTTAATAATGGCGAGGGTATATAAGGTACTGCATTGCATTTCCCCGGCCACTCACAAGAGGGTCAAATGACCCCAGCTCCTTTGCCTCTGATGTTCCTGATGACCTAAAAGCATCAGCATCAGCCCCAAATGCCCCACAGTGTGGTGGAGGAGAGGACACTACAGCCTACTGGTAATTCCTGACGAATTTCCTTCGAACAATTTACCAACGAGGGGTCAAAGTGTTCGCAAATAAAGTTCGTTATGGCTACATGTCTGAAAAACTTCAGGCTTTGGAGTATCATCACGTGCTGGTCGAGACGATCAAGCGCCACTCCTAGGCCTATAAATGGCTACTACGGGAAGGATAAAACCCAACTCATTAAGACTCGTTTGACGCAAACGGCATTAGAGATCGGACATCCATGAGTTGCGGGATTTTCTCCCGAAGCATAAAGCAGACATCCTTCCAGTGCAGGAAACGTTCGTAAAACCTAGCCACTTTAATCCGCGTATTTGCAATTACAATATTGCTCCAAACGACAGGAACCGATCCCATCTGGGGTACAGTCATGTATTCCAAGAGGTCCCTTCAATATATCCCACTCGACCCGCCCCCTCTAGAAAATCTAGAAGTATCCCTATGTAAGCTATGTATGACCGGCCGTCAGCCCATCACCATAGTCTCCGCATATCAGTCATGTTCAAAACCACTTCTAGTTAGCTGTTTCCTTGATAGTTCCTTGACGCTATTTACGAAAATTTAAACACAGATGACCCAATAATTTTAGCTAGGGACCTCAACGCCCAACACGTGGGCTGGGGCAGTAGATATAACAACAGTCCCAGGACTTTCCTTAAAAAACACTCCGTATATCAACAACCCGTTATTCTCCGAACAATAATGGGTATATACGGCCACCATGTACAATTGATATGGCAAAAAACATTTCACTCGTCATCAAGACGGCTGAAACGTTACGCGAGTTAATTCGGACCGTAGATGCATTTTAATAGAAATGGGAGATAATATATTTAGTAAAAATATCATAATAAAGAGAAAGATAATCGACCATAAATTAATAAAAGATAATTTAGCAAACGTCAAATCGTGTAAACGCAATAGTATCCCAGACAGTATAGACTCTCCTCAAACTTCTATCGCGGCCTCATCCATAGTCACCGCCCTACTGGTTAGCAAAACAGAAAGAACCATCAAACAGGCAGTTCCGCTACAGACTACAGGGCATCCTTTCCTCGTCCCCTCAGAGCCCATTGTTCTCAAGGATTGGTTCTCCCTCCAACCCTTTTCAACCTGTACACAAGCGACATACCGAACTGCACATTAGATACCTCCCCAAATAAGGAGCCAAACTACTCCATAAGGCCATCACCGAACTCGGTGAAAGGTTCTTAAAATGGAGAATAGAGGTTAATGCGGAAAAGAGTAAGTCTATACTCTTCTCCCTAACCCATCCCTCGCATAGACGAGGCTCGACCTCCCATCCTGCTCAACGGTAACGAGATACCTTTGTACATTGCATGCGTTTGACCGATCACGTCATATCCCCTACCCAAATAGAACGTTTACAGAGTATGCAAAATAGATTCTTACTCATGGCTGCTGGATGTCCCTGGTACTTGCGAAACATCGACCTACATTGTGACTTTCCCTTGATCTCGATAAAAGGATACTTCAAAGAGCTGTCTCAAAAGTTCTTTGACCGTGCCCTTAACTATATAAATAAACTGATCGTCCAAACGTCAGAATACGATCCTACGTTATTAACCGACTCCCGTTATTGTCGGCTGAAGCACGTACTGCACGACGTGGAAGACGATATCGCGGTAGCAGTGGCAAAGTCCGTCCAAGAACACAAACTAGAAACACCAAGACACGCTCCCGCAGTAAAATGCCAATAGGACCAACTAACGGATAGCAGTTTTTAGTCAGTAGTAGCTATCGTTTCATGACCTGAGCTCGACAGACACTTCAGGTCTCCTTGGGCCAGCTGAATGGTGCGTACATGCATTTTTCCTGCTAGACCCAATATTATGTATACCGCTCGTACCGGTCGAGCGATGAAACCTTGCATATAATGACAGTTATAACACATATGACAGACAGAATGACAAACTCGCACACCGCTTATGAATGCGAGCCCGGGTTCGTATTCGTAAATTGGGATCTTAGTTACTAGAGATGATATAATAATAATAATAATAATAATGTGTTTGTTAAAACACACTGCTACAACACATACAAGTAAAACTTCATTAAAAGATGACACCTTGCAATTATAAAATTAATCAATAATAAAAGTCAGAAAAAAAGAAAAGATTAAAAGGCAAGCGAGGTAACGGTAGGCAACAGCTTGTTCCACTAAATGGTGGGACCTCTTAGCGTAATCACACTTACATTCACATAAAAACATTAATACATGATATATATTTATTATAGTAAATTTTGTGACAAATAACAAATAAATATACATTAGACTAAAGTAAATTATAACAACTGCTATAAATTACAAATAAATACGTTAAAAGTTTCTAATAAATATTTTCACAGTTATAGTTACTGCGCCATACTCAAGTTTCCTATGCCTATGAATCTCCATTTCTTTGCGCCAGTATGAGATAAGCTTAATTTTGAGGTATACAGTTCTTCTTTGTACCTAAGTTACGTAATGGTGGCGGCAGGTTGTTCCAACATTTCGTTGCGGCGTATTTAAAACTATATAGAGCTCTCTATAATCGCATTATATTTTAAATATAAGCTCTAATAATAATAAAAAAATCATGATCACGGCTTTTTGCTGATTTGTAGCGCACATCAACGCCTCCCGTCAGAGGGGGGGTGAGGAGGCCGGTCTCCTCGGATAAGCCAAACAATAAACGTGGTCAATTATCCTTACCCACGACACCGTAATTTAAACGGCATCGTGCGCGCGCCGTCCCAATAGTGTGGGGAGGGAGCCGACTCCCTACACCCCCTTCTCGGCCCCCAAAAATAATCACTATGGGGTACGCCCACAAACAACCCGGTACATCTCTTCCCATCTGCGGGAAAAGAGGGGGTCGTCTCCCAGACCAGAAGACACAAAAGTCTTCGCTTGTCATATATATATATATATATATATATATATATTTAACATCAATCGGCTATACTCAGAAACCATTACACCTTCAAACATGTAATTTGGTCGGCAGGTTCCTTTTAGATCGTAAAGGAACATATTTGTGAAACAAGATTTCCAATTACTTATTATTACAATATATTTGGGCACTTCAAATGACATATTATTCGAAGATATATTTGGTTTTCGCTAAATAATTTGTATCAAGCATTGTTTTGGCAGAATAATACGACGTTGTATTATTATTGACATATTTTTGATAGACGATATCTTCTCTATTAATGAATGGCAGAATATAATACGACGATGTATTATTATTGACATATTATTGATAGACGCTGTGTTCACTATTAATGAATGGCAGAATATAATACGACGATTATTATTAATGAATGGCAGAGTGAACAGAGCGTCTATCAGTTAACAAATATCGACTCCAAATTCGATAACATATTCGTAACAGCACATTAGACGTTTCGTACAAAGGAATGAGATATATTCCGAACACTACATAATATACCAGTAATTTCAAAATAACGTCGCTTTCATTTTTTTAATAATTATAGTACTATAACAAATTGATAAACACAACATGTACTAAAAATAAATAACAAAGCGGCTGAAGCTATTGTCATTACAATTAGTATGAGATCTACTTCATACTACTGAGCCATGTAAAGTTTTTGCCAAATGGAAGTAAATGTTCGCACCCTTTATTTCGTGTAACGTGATTGATCCAAAACACAGCGCGTTCATGAGGCTGCATGGACTGGTCGTTTACAATTGCTCGAAGTCTGATCACGTTTTCACGATAGCTAAAATAAAGATTGAAATAGGTTGCTGACGTTATCCAAATACAACAATAGTTTAAGACATTTCTTATCATAGGCATTAGTATATATTTCTATTTAGAACCTAATAATATACTGCAATGTAGCGGAATGTTGTTAGTGGACACTACCGGGGAGGTGTAACAAGTGAATTGGTATCTTCGGTATCGTGTTTCGTGCGGTTCGTGAGTAGCCGGTGGACTATTGGAGTGGAGGAAGAAAGGACGGGAACGCATCAGCATATCTATTATGCGCATGTACATAATCGTAAGTACTCCCGTAGTTGCAGCTTCATCTGCATACTGAAGTCCTGATTGAGTGTTGAACAGTTTGATTTTTGGGTGTTCTGTAAATTAAAAGCCAAATTATGTTCTGTAATCAATAAACTGGCATTTTTATGCATAATATTCGTATATGTGATGATGAAGGATATAAATTAGTATATTTAAACATAGTGATCGCCGTTTAGATCGCCAGATCATAAATTTTGGACAAGTATAACACTATGCACTCCTAAATATAATTTAAATATATTTTGTTATAGATATTGATACAAACATAGATAGGTATTTGGCACAAGTAGAAATTATGCATTTGCCCATCTCTAACCCATCCCTTCAGCCGGATTCACACAGATCGTGAGAAGTGTATTATTAGCCGAGCCGTGTGGTTTCTATCACGTAACATCTATCTCGAGGAATCAAAATTCAAAGTAATTTGAAAAATAAAATTACAATCTATTTGTTCCTTCCGTATCTTTTACCTGATAGAATATCAGACTTACAATACTAACCTTTTAGTTCTTTAGTCTTTGCCTGTCAGTCATGACCGGATAGGTAGCCTCTTTAAAAGTGATACGTTTAAGTGCTTCAATAGAGTTTGTAGCCCCTTGGGCGATGTATTGGAGGTAGGCAATGCAACTGTATACACGGATGCCGATAGTCATCAGTAGTCATCATATGGCCAATGCTGAGTGATCACCTGAATTGGTCACAATAACAAGATGTTTCCAATAACTCTATTGCATAAATATTTTATACTAAATATATCAGACAATGCATTTGTACCAAAACTGACATATATAACTCCATGTTTCGAGGAATCCAAGTAGATCTTCAAGGCCTAGACGTTCATTGAAAAGTTCTAATTACTCCATTTTTTACGTAATAATATAATTAGAATAGATACCTTTAGTTAAGTTACATTATGACATATATTTTTTATTATGATTACATTTTTACCCACCATAAAGGTATAACTTTTTGTAAATTGAATCACCTATAGTGTGCGAAATATAAGACTTCTGGGTCTTAACGACAGACCGTTTCAGTTAACTTAATGTGTAACTTACAAAATTATGTTAATCTTTTGATTTTGATTAAATATAGAAATAGTGACTAATTTTTTTTGGAATAAAAACAAGTAATGATGCTGCAATTAGGCGCCAGTGAGATCTGCCACTTATTCTGCTTATAATACATTATCTAACATCGTATCACTTTTTACAGGAAATTAATCAATGACTTTATCTTCACTGTATAAAGAAAATACACAACAGAATACAAACCAATAAATTCATACATTTTATTAGAAGGAATAAAATGTTACCATTGTACCGCGAGATGCCTCGTCTTTGCGCTACATTTTTTCATGGCCGTCAAATTGTCTATGTCCACAGCTAAACATATTATGCATTTTCCGCGTACTGCGACCGATTTCCAAAGAAACGCCTATAACTTTAAAATCCTCATCAAATCTTCTCAAAGTTCTGACGACCAACATGTAATCTTTCAGTACGTGATCACTTAAGGCTTTATTTTCAACCTGTCAATTCAATTACTATTATTAATTTTTATAAATACCTATAGTAATTCTTTTGTTGATAATTGATGCGGTCCTCCCAGAAACACAACTCTTGGTGGAACAGGTTGATTGCCAACCCAAATAGAATGCGTATTCAGAAATATCATGCGTACGTTATTAAATAATTCGCTAATTGAAGGAATATCTGGACCAAAATGTTTTTTCAGTAAGCGATGCTCTTCTTTTTAAGATAATACTATTATCATAAAATATTGTATAATATTTATAAAATTTGTTTAGTTTCTCCCACAAAGTAAGATTATAGACCCGCTGATCAAATGGTGATGTATACAGAATAGGGTGGGTTTGCATGCCGAAAATTTCTAATGTTTTTAGTAAACCACCGAACGAGCTAAGGAGCATTAATGGAGCCCTTAAAATATGTGAAATAGCAAGGAATGGAAGACCTAATTCCTCTATTTAAATTAAATCATATTGTTTATTATTATTATTGAACAAAACCTCATGCACTTGTGGAATCTGAATTTGAATATCTATGATATTATTAAACATTCTTAAAAAAAGCTAATTTCCGCTAACTGAACACTACTTTGAGCCAATTCCTTGAAATTTTCATGCACTTTACTATATGATATTTCATGTATGTCAATTTCTGTCAAGTTTTGCGGTCTGTCTTTTTTCGGATATGCAGGATCTGGCGTTATGGCGGTGACATCATGGCCTAGTCTTACCAACTCTAATGTAACCTTTCTAAAATCATTTGGTGACTGATTGAGGGAATATATTAAATTGCCAAAATATTTGCTGACTCTACTCCAAAACTTAGCGCAGCAAATAAAACACATTTTTATAAACATCTCGATATAAATACAGTTAACGACTTCAGTATTTTCAACTTTATTTTGTTGTTTATAACAACCATGCCTGAAGTTTAATCATTTGTATCATTAATTACCACTTAGTATTGTATTGGGTTCCGTTATATTGATTTACCAGCGATGCGCCTCGGATTTGCCCATGGTCCAGATTGATTTTTATAAAGTATATATCCAAAACTATTCTAGATAATCGCTCTTTCTATTAATGTTACCGCATGAAAATCTGTTAGGTAGATTTTCAGAAAAATGATCACTTATGTATGTGACCGATTTTCTCTTGTATTATAACATGAATATCCTGCTAGTGTTTGGCCCGCTATAATTTAAAACGGTCCAGTTTTTGAAGGTCTTAATGAAATTGGCGGCGATTTGCATAATACGATTACGACATATACGTATCGTTTTTCTTTAACCTGTCCAAGGTTAAAGTAAAACGATACAATCCTTTCGCCCACTATGAGATAAAAAATATCTTCAGAATTTTTCATTTAGTGAACTATATACTATGTTAGGCTATAATCGAGCTCATGACCACTTCATAGATATGTTTCAACTATTCTATAAACTCTGTTTTCCAATTAGGTTATTTAAGATACCATATCAGATATTTCAAAAAACAAAAATGTTTGTCACGTGGATTTAAAATATGTTACAGGAGAAAAAGGAAACTTTTGTTTACTTATAGGAAGTTTCCCATTACCATATAATTAAAATCAATTCATTGCCTATTCAAAAACATTAGAAAAAGTCATAACACAAACTCAACGTGCGCGAAACAGCTACAACATTAAAATTGCAAAATTAAGCCAAAGTCCACACGGAGTATTATTAATAACACTATCATAAATACTCCAAAGTATAGCATTACACAAATTGTAGTTGATAACCGCATAATAGCCGTCCCTGAAATAATTTCTAACACTTTAATTATTTTTTTTGACAAAATTAAACCTTTAGTCGCTAGTGATATACATACAATTATTAAAAATGTCAAAAATTCTAATAGTGCATGTACTGACGGATTCTCGGCCTAGGTAATAAAAGCGGTTAGCCCTAATATATCTGTCCACATAAGCTTTATCTTAAATGTATGTACTAAAACTGGAACTGGAACATTTGGAACATTATATATGACTTCCCTAGGTATAAAGAAAAACCAATGATTATATTTGCTGATCACAGCACGGTAACGATAGCTTTGTAATACTTTATAAATTAAGAATTTGACGTTAATAAAACATTGATATCTACAGTTACATGTCTTGATAATAATCTTATAATTAATTTGGACAAAACAAAAATTATGCATTTTAATCAACAACATTTTATTTCAACAATTAATATACAATATCATAATAGTAAATTAGAGAATGTGGAAGCAACAAAATTTTTGGAATTAATCATTGCCTACAAACTAAATTGGAAATTACATATTGAAGAACTATTTAAAAAATGTGTAGTTATGTCTTTGCTATTTCGAAGCTTTATTTAGCATTAAATATAGTTACTTGTCTTATCGCTTATCACTCCTTTGCTATGGCATTATATTTTGGGGTACTCTACAGACATCGGAGTCGTATTTAAAATGCAAAAACGCTGCATTGGAGCCATGTTCAAGATGCGACCAACTGAAAGTTGTAGAGAAACCTTTATTAAACATACCATTCTGTCACTTCCATCCCAGTACATATATGAATATTCAATATTTGTATGCACTCATTCTAATTTACTTCCAAAATGTACATTTTACTTTCGTAATTGTTTCACGTAATAGGAAAGATACAAATGACATATTATATATAATAAAAGAGAAGACACAAATGACATATTATAAAGTTTACGAAAATTTTTATAGGACTAAATTTCTCGCTAAAAGTGTGTTAAGCATGGCACGAAAAACTTTTAACTAACTACCTGTGAATATTAGGAAATCAAGCAACGGCATAAATTTATTCATGAATATGCTTACATCATTTTTATTTAGACACTGTTACTCTAGCGTCAACGAGTACTTAACAGACGGTACAAAGACAATTTAAATTTTCAATAGTATCATTTGATCTCATTAACAACATATGGGACTAAAGAATTATACCCTAACACTAAATAATTTTGGCTTACTTTCATTGATTACTGAGGACATAATTAACATAATTTAATAGATGATAATATACTTTGTATTTGCATGCTAATTACTGAGAGTGAATTGTGATGATATCAAATGAAATATTTTAACAGCTTATTTAATTACCTACGTAAAATTCTGACGATTAAAGATTTATTTATTTATTTATTTATTCATTCAGTATCATTCAGTTTCCATGGAAATATACATTTAGCAAGTATGAAAATAGCCAATACGTGTAAGTTAAGCATTTTTAGGATTCCGTATCCAAAGGTAAAATCGGAACTGTACTACTAAGGCCCCGTCTGTCCATCCTGTCCATCACGTAGGTCATGTCCTTCATGTCCGTCATGTCCGTCCTGTCCGTCTTGTCCGTCCTGTACATTTGTCTATAGTTCTGTAAACAGAAAGGCTGTATCTTATTATCCACAGTAGCCACAAAGTTGAAATTACAACAAACAACAAAACAAATGACATATTATGTCTGTTGTTTTTACACAACAAGAAATTAGAAAATTATATTTTTTAAATATCTGAAAGTGTTCCCCACCACAAACTAGATAGATATTATGGAATGATATATAATGTGTACAGTTTCCCGCAAATATAGATTTCAACTAACAATATAAGTTGTAATGTTCGTATCTCTCGTTGGTAAGAATCCCCAAGGCATCAAATCAATCATTAAGCTGCAAGTCGTAGCCGTACCCAAATATGTTAGATTGGTACTCGGTGGTTTATCTCATGATATTTTATTGTATTTATTTAAAAATTATAATTTTACATTTTCAATTGTCACGATGAAATATTTTTTCCTGTGCCCGAACTGTGGAAGGGAAAACAAGCTCAAGAAATGCTTCCCCGGATTGCAATGAGTGATCGTCAGGCGATGAGACTATCCTCAACTTCTCTGGAGATGGGAAAGATGCATCTCGATATGATGAAGGAGACTTTAAGTATACACGATGCTTCCACAGTATTTGCTTAGCGTTGGATACAGTCGACCTTCTCGAAAACAGAATTACAAGTCAGTAGTGGACGAGTAAAGCCTGACGTCGATGATATACATTTTCGGTAAACAAGTTGTACAAGTCTCTACTACAAAAGTCTTTTATTCCTAGTGAAACGTTTGTTGGGTACTTCGTTAAAAATGTATGTATTTTTTATCTTCGCTGGCAGGGTTTCTATAGTATACATACATATATATATTTGTTTCATTAGATATAAATAAGTACTCCCATAAATCATACAAAAATATATCACACGTCATTTCCAGGCGTTTTCTGGATATTGTTATAAGATAAAAACGTCTGAAGTGGAAAAGATAATGTCTATTATGTACTTAATGACTGCAAAACAACATATTGGATCAACAGATAAAGTATACCCTAAACCACTAACGATTGGATGTGATCTTAATTTTAAAATAAGTAGATATGTGTTTTGGTTAATGTGTTTTGTGTAGAATAAGCAAAGTTTTTAAAGACTGAAGTTACTACATAAAGCTTTGTTCCTTTTGAGTAGTAAAGCAGGGAGAGGTTTCAGGCACGACTGATGTTATACCTGGCCCAACTCACGTATCGAGGTCCTTGTTATTTCGTATCAGGATTAGCGGAACATTCTGAGTTCCACGAATGTAGGTAGATCCATTGAGTGTACAATAATATTTATAGTCGTACTATTCTCCGCGGAATCTTGTATTATGTCACTGATGTAAATATTTTGTTGCTTGTCATTGGAGTTACCGGATGTGTCGATGTTACAGCGAGATTTGCTTGCTATAAGTAATTCTTCACGCTAGGCATGCACATGTCTTCCCAATTTTACATGTATCGGACGCTGGATGTCTTTCTCTTCCGACTGGCTGGCAATAGTCTTGATGGTTGCAGGTGGTCCGGCTCGTGTCACCGAAACTATATCATTTTCATTAATGTCTACTCCTATTTTCTTTGCGGTAAGTATGACTATGTGACGTAGATTATCGGGAGTTTGCTCCGGTATACCTATTACTTCGAGCTGTTTGCTTAGTAGTTGCTGTTGCTGAGAGTTAAAGTTGGTTTGAAATAGTGATAATGATGCCTTCAGATCAAGAATTTCCATGTCTTTGGTTAATAATTTCTTCTCATAGCTCTTAATGGATTGGGTAGCTAACAGAAGTTGGGCTTTGAGATCATCCAAGTGGATGTCCTGCCGGAAGTACGCTTTGTAACTTTCTGGGTCATATCATTTTTTAAAGAACGGATTTCCATCGGCACTACAGTATGTCTAGTGGGCTTCTCATTATTGATTTCTTCCAAGCGCAAGCGATGAATTTCCCTGGCACGTAGAATACATGCCAGCATCAACCGCATCCCGAGGGTGTTTTCGTACACATAATTATGATTGTCAGTACGTGAACCAATGTTTCATGTATTGATAAACAAACAAATGATTAAGGGTGTCAAGTGCCGGATGGGTATTAATAATAAAATTAAATAAATTTGTCTATAATTTAATTATTTCTATTATTTTAATAATGATGTCTGAAATTTTATTTGATTTTCATAATGATGTAGAAAATTGAAATATGAAATTATAATTCATGTTTCTACATCACTATTAATGTGGAATCAGTATCTAGTTGTTACTAAGGCACAATATGAATTAGGTCCGAAATAAAAAGTTATTTATAGAGTCATTAAGGCAAGCTGGGCATACCCAATTATTCTTAGACTTCAAATTGTGTTGTTTAAACTTGTCTAATGTGATTTGCATACAATCTATGTCGCTGTTGAACATGCCAAGCACTTAACATAATTTTGGCTGTTTATATTCTTCTCACAACCGTTGCAGTTATTAATCACATCGAAAAAAATATGCCGGATTGAATATAACATATGTAATTATTAGATATATCAATAAATGGCACACACGAATAAAAAAATTCTAAGAATTCGCTGCTCGCTGTACGTCGTACGAGGAATCCGATAGGTATTGTTATGAACGCCCACTTTGCATTTTTTTGGAAACATTTACTGTGAGTAAAATTAATTTCAACGTGAGTTGAAATTAAATAAATTATAAACACTGAAACTATTGTTATTCACAATGAGTGATCAATGTTTATGTTGAGATTCACTTTTAGGTTTTAGTATTCACTTTTGTAGTATTAATTCTATATAGGTGGATATATTCCTAGGTTTTTTTATACAATAGGGCCCCCCTAAGGCAAACGAGCATATGCAGCCTTTCTATGACCACCGACGCCCATGAACATCCACATAATTAACATGCCTATGCGTTGCCCTCCTTCGCCTCCCCACCCCAGTTGTACAAATTTATATTTAAAGCCAGTTAATTTCACTTTGTCTTCTTTTTCAATTTATCGATAATCATTTGATGATTATCAGACACTCCGTTCGGCTTTACACACATGGTTAGAAGTTTAGTATGATGCACTTATGTACTAATCGAGAGTCAGATGATTTCTTGGCGCTTATAATAATCGGAGAATCCTGTAATAAATGTAATATTGGCAAATATTACCTAATTGTTTGTTTAATTTGCCTTTATTTAAAAAAATAACAAAATTGCTTAAAAGCCTTATATCGCCTTGCATCAACTACTTCTAGGAAACAAATCATGACAGCTTTAATTAGCTTAAGCGCCGGGTTCAACAACTGCGGTTTCAACATTATTATTGCCCTTTATTTACCCTTTCCGCTTCTACTATCAAACTTACACATATAAATTGTTGGGTATGTTTAGGATTATGTACGACGTACGTATAGTAAAGTTTAAACGCTGAAATATTTGTATGGCTAGAACATGCGAATACTTCAGCTTTGTAAAATTACGTCAAAATTACTTTTACGGATTTTATCACGGTGTATTTAATTAGCCCAACGTCTCAGAAGGTTTACAGGAACTATGGGCACGGGTGGGCTGAGATGACATATGTTCTGAGATGACAAATGATGTCGTAAGTTCTGAAAAGTTTCCGAAGTATTATATTTATTTAGTTGTTCCGATTAACGCAAGCAGTACTTATTATATCTTGGTGTCTTGAGGTTTATTCCGATTAACGCAAGCAGTATATATTATATCTTGGTGTCAAGAGTCTGAGGTGGTATGTTTTGTTTTTGATTTGATTATGTTTATTGCTGGGCCCCAAGCAAAGGGAAGAACCCAGCCATATTCTACTGAAATTGGGATGTTTTCTAATGTAAATAGCCTCACGTTGCATCGTTGCATGCGTTGTTGTAAATTTTCATACAAGTTACTTCACATTGCTTTGTCGTGTTACTGCCAAACATATGTAGAAACTACGGCACTAAAACCATAACATCCACTGTTATGGTGTCAAGTATTAGAGATACCCGTTTTTTGTCATATCCTACGGAAGCTACTCAAGACCCTCGTGTCTCCGTTATGAACTATTACATAATACGAGCAGTGTACAAACGTGTTATGTCCCTGCATTGTTCTAAGTCAAGGTCTATAACATGTTGTCTCACCCCCTTAGTACCTTATACTCAGTTTAACTTAAAGTAGGTAATGGTATCATTTGGAAAAATAAGCAATGAAAGGATGGAAAGAACTTCCTTTCGCTTAATTATTGAGGGAGTTGTAATTTGCTTTTTTATTCTTTAAAGTAATACTCTTTTTATTTAGTACCAATAAAGCCTATATAAACTTAATAACACAAAAATAATCATCGCGACACTACACTACACTGTTCAAAGACAACAAGCGCGCGCCGTGCGGCTTTCTACGCTATAGCAAAAGGTGTCGTGACAACTTTTAGTCCGAATTTCTATCTCAAATTTCTCACTTTACACGCGGATATGTCGGTTTGTTTTTTTTTTTTTGTATCTATTGACAACGATAATTGATATGAAGCATTAATTATTATAGTTAAAGTTAGGTATTTAATTTCTACTCCGTAATTTACTGCTCATTCCCAGAAACGCCCCTTAATGAAACTTGTTGGCAACAGTGTATGTCAATCAAATTGTAGCAGTCAAAGTTTTCAATCGTAAGATATAAGCATGCCAGTTTGAAGAGATCTCCGACAAATGCTGTTTTCACAATCGTTTGTATGCGTTCATACTTATTCATGGTTCTAAGTATTTTGGTGAGCTTACTTGTTTCCTCAGACAGATTCTCACTCAAAGCTGCGAGACGGCGCCAATAGTTTTGTGAATCATTCAAGGTAATGATTATTCAGGAGCTCGTTCAACCGCTTAGTCTCTTTTTTACGTTCTTTTCTTTACGCGTTAATCTATATGCGAATGATAGATCCAAACTGAATTATTACCCTAATAAATTGAAATATCGTATCACATCGTTACAGCTGTTGTCCGGGGGTTTGTTCGCGTTGAATTTGATCACACCTACAGATTAGTTTATACAATTACCTTAATTTAAGACGTCTTCGTACATATATATGGTATACCGAATCTTCGACTTTCATGTGTTAACAGTTCGATTTCTAGCATTATCCTCGAAGAATCCACCCGCAAATGGGTTACGTACCATTTGAAACACAGTCCTTCATCTATTTCAGGCATTTTAGGGTCTTAATCACTTTCATGTGTTAACAGTTCGATTTCCAGCATTATCCTCGAAGAATTCACCCGCAAATGGTTTACGTACCATTTGAAACACAGTCCTTCATCTATTTCAGGCACTTTAAGGTCTTAATCACTTAAAGCAAAAGTATAGACTCGCATGGAGAAAGTAGACTTTTATCGGGAACTCTCTTCTCTTGATCTCAGGGGGGAACTGTAACGGTATCAGTTATCAGCGTAGTTTAGCACACCAAGTGGTAGCAGAAGCGTCTAAGATAATACAATGAAGCGTCATTATTATGAGTATGATGCCGTAGAGACGGCATCTTTCAAAATTAAGAGTAATTTTGAAGGCCTATATTAACATTATTCGGGAGCCAACCTTCATGTGAGATCAGAAAAAAATCCAACAAGATTCTTTTTACTCATATAATATTTCACCCCTTACAGATAGAATATACTGCAACGATTAAATACGTATCTATTTATGTTTATCCAGTAACGCAAAATTAAATGTTTATGTGCCTCAATTAAAAAATCACGATTTTCCTTACAGTCCTTATCGGTCCACTGCTGGACAAAGGCTTCTTTCAATGAACGCCGAGACGGCTGATCTCCTGCTGCTCGCATCCATTCCGGACCAGCTACTACACGGAGATCGTCTTCCCACGGTCAACTAACACTTCGTTTTCCTAAACGTGGCCTCCACTCCAGAACCTTAGTGGCCCAACTGTAATCTGATCTTCTGAATGTGTGACCAGCCCATTGCCACTACAGTGAGATTATTCTTCATGTGATATCGGAAGCTTTAGCTCCCTGCCTTATGACTTCGGGGCTGAAACATGGCCTCTTTTAGGACTGGTCCGCAAGTTTGCAGTAGCTCAGCGGGCTATTGTACATGCTATGTTGGGTGTTTCTTTGTCCAATAGAAGCCATTAGGTACAACTATTATTAATATCAGGTATATCACGTCACAGTAGTAAGGTGTGTTATATGAGGTGCGAATCAATTGATGACTAATATATAGCGGCATTACTCAATTGAAGTAGCATCAGGGCATCGCGGCTAAAGCGGTCCTCTTGTTCACATAATAGCGGTAGGTAAGAATATTTTTATGAGCGAAGAAAATGAATTGTATTCCATTAATTATAATATATATTAAGCCTTACATATGAATTATGAATATATTAATGGAACCGTTTTCTCCATCTTAATCCCATTCGAGACTTATAACATATGGAAATGAAATCTGATATTTAGAGTGTAGAGTATCATTTCAAGAAATAGATATTTCCTCTAGGATCCAGTAAGAAATTAGGTTTCTAAAGTCTAGTGCAATACATACATTTGTTTTGCTATAAAAAATTATATCTTAAAACACGAAAAGAAGTAGTGTGTTGCATCGATCTGTGCGTCAGAAACTACCCTGAAATTTACACTTACACATTGATGTAGGTATCACCTAAAAATAAAAACCTGGGGTCTGCTCTTTGTACCACTCTTGTAGCAGGAATTGTTTGTGTTGCACCGCGTTAACAGAAAAGGTGATATAGGTATACCTATTACCTAAATGTGTCTATGATATCATTGACAGGTTATTATATTATATATTATAATAGGTGATGGTCATGATTTGGAAATAAAATGAAAATATAACACATAAAATGGGGTCGTTGCCGATGTCGAGTTTTTAAACTTGAAAGTTAATAATCAATTGAGTGTTTTTTTTTATATATAAATTTGAAGCATTGTTTATTTCCTAACTTTTAGCTAAAAACTTTTTACAGATTGTCATATACAAATGTATAATTTCGAAAACAGAGTAAAAATTCACAAAATAATTAATGTACTCTTACACCTATAATGTCACCTATGTTAAATATCGCTATCACAGGTCCGCGTATACATGATACGACTAGAGACTAGTCACACTGGAATTTTCAACTACCAAAGGTTTAACTTGATAATTTGATTAGTCTCATCCATGACTGAAACCAAAAATTAACATAATACTCCATTCTGCTGAAAAAATGTTTAGCCTTAAAATCAACGCCTTTGCTAATAAATACTCATTTACTTTTAATTAAAAATAGCACATAATGTATAATATTATAATCATTTAATTATTACATTTCCTTTCTATTTCGTCTTCTGGCATCGTAAACATTATAATGGCAATCCATTATAATATAAAATTATAGTATGATATATAATCATGAAATGATACATAATTTTTAAACATTACCTGAATTCGTTGCAAAGAAATAAATATTTTTTCAGAACAAAATAAATAACAAAGGATATAGTTATTTAAACATTTCTTTAGCTATAGTAATCGCTCAGTTTCATTCTAAATCAAATTTGTATTCTATTTAAATTCGGGTTGCTCCAGAGAATACATCGACGCTCTTATACAGCTGTAATGTCCAACATTATAACCCTCAATAACGTTTTTATTTGAATTTATATTTCTTTGCTCGTTTATGGTTTCAAATTAAGAGCTTTATTATGCGTTCACAGCAAATTTATAAATTTGTGATGTAAAATTCTACGATAAAAGCGGTATGACGGGAAGTTATATAAATTTAACAATGTAAGCGGGCATTTAGGAAATGGGTTCAAATTAAGTTACCTTATATATCTAGCTAGCTGTGCTACGCGGATTCAACCGAATTTTGTTTTCATGTAGTTATAAATTCAAATAAAATAAACGTAGCGCTTCGAACTGATTCTCAAACCTATCGAATATTCGACACATTTCATGA
Source organism: Eumaeus atala (assembly GCA_017140195.1). Classification (NCBI taxonomy): domain Eukaryota; kingdom Metazoa; phylum Arthropoda; class Insecta; order Lepidoptera; family Lycaenidae; genus Eumaeus; species Eumaeus atala. Next base: position 382,510 of record JAFELO010000060.1, on the reverse strand, counting down.
AAATCGGTCAAGATTGGCGGTCGAGAATGTTAGGTTTTGATTACAAACACGGTGACACAAGAATTTTATTATGGGACAATAAGACAACATATACTTTGTGTTAATTTTTTGTCTATATAAGCCGCCCCACAATGTCATAATGAGCAATAAAGTGAAATGACTCTTTCAAGGCTGAAATGAGTTTTCTCTTGTCATTACTGTGCAATACAACATTGTTTACTTCTCTGTAAAATCATACAGAGGTACTTTCGAACAAATGCGGCTCTGGAAATTTCAAGGAAAGAGCTGCATTTCTCAAAGATCGTCAACACGCTAAAGTACTCAATCTTCGTATAAGAGGGGTGCAAAGATCATCCCCCTCGGTTCAATTGACTTCGCCTGGGTTCATCCCAGGCTACTGAGCCCCACCGCCACGACAAGATGGGGAGGGTGAACAACCTATTCTATCCTATTCAATACGCTAGTCTACCCTTTCAGGTGTCCTATTCCACGTTATTGATACCCTATTCTTCACTAACTAGTACCCTATTCTATACTATTGAGTACCCTATTCTACCGTATTGAGTACCCTATTCTACCCTACTGAGTGCCCTATTCTACCCTATTGAGTACCCTATTCTACGCGTTTAAGCGGAGTCGCTTGGCGGCGTAGAATATGTCGTAGCGTATTTATACTACTCGCATAGCTCTGTCTTTGTGAATGTCAGATAAAGTTGTGTGACCACTTACTACGAGGCGACCTAATTGTTTGCTTTCCCCCATTCTAGGTTTGTTTTTATTACAGGAGACAAAGAAGCTGTCGGAGCCACCCCATGACTACCGACGACAGATGCCTGTAGTCTGCAAAACAATTCTCCTCTTATTTTTCTTCTCTCCTCCGGTGGACCACTAGCTACTCATGAACCGCACATGACGGGTGAGAATCACGTGAGCGAGAGGTACTTCTTATGCCGTACCGCCCCTATTCAACTACAATGTAGCATGGTACTGCCTCTTACTGAAAGCTTATTCATTATCATCAGCTTTGGCAACAAACTCTACCGTAAGAACGAAAAACGTCTAACTACAACTACAAGATCCGTAAATTAAACATTTACGATTAGCATTGTGAAAATCGGTCAAGACAGCTTCTTTTTTTATGAGATAGGAGCAAATGAGAAGTTGGGTAGTAGTTGCACAGCAAATGTAGTATTCAAGTAACTTGGCGCACAACTAGACCGATAAAGGCTGATAAGCCTCTTTCATTGAACGCCAAGACGACCGATCTCCTGCTACTCGCATCCATCCCGGACCGGCTACTGCACGGATTTCGTCTTCCCACCTGGTCAACGACCGTGTTGATCAACCGTTTACCAGGCGGTTCTTTTTCTTAACCGCGGCCTCCACTCCAGAACCTTACTGGCCCATCTGCTATCTGTTCTTCTGAGCGTGTGACCAGCCCGTTACCACTTCAACGAGCCTATTCGTCGCATGACACCAGATATCTCAGTTCTCTGCCTTATGAATTCTTTACGATTTCTGACGGACAGAGAAACACCCAACATAGCCCGTGGAGTTACCGCAAACTTGCGGACTATTCCTAAATTAAGAAGCCATGTTTCGGCCCGGTCGGTTCGGTAGTTCATCACTGGGAGAACGCACTGTTTGAAGACTTTTGTCTTGAAGCTTTGCGGTGACGTGGGACTGTGACGAAGCCTCCGCAACGTTGCCCAACCCAATTGAATCCTTCTATCGGCTTCCTTCTCGAAGCTATGTCTACCTAATGACAATAATTGCCCGAGGCCTAGCGAGAATATATTCGTTGAACATGATCATTGTCTTGTTCAAGTTCATCCTAAGGCCTATGCGTCGGTAGGATTCACTTAGGCTGTGCAACATTTCCTGCAAGCTCTCCAACTATTTGGCCAACATATATCATTTCCAACGATATTGTCGGCAAAATGAAGATGTGATAGGTATTCACCGTTAATATTGATGCCGCATTCTGCCCAGTCTAATGTCTTAAAGACGTCCTCCAAAGCATTATTGAACAGTTTCGGTGAAAGTACATTCCCCTGTCGCACTCCTCGCAATCCTCGATGCAATTAGATTGGCATAGTTTGATCTCCCGGAATCACAATGGACATAAGAGCATCGTCATACAATGCTCTCGGTTCCACGTATCGCCTATCGACCTGACATCGCTGTAAAGCTTCCAGAACAGCCCAGGTTTCAAACGGTTTTTCATGGTTCACAAAGGCCATGCACAGCGCCTGATGAGTACTCCTGTGTCTTTTTTACTACTTAACACATTAAAAGAAGGCTAATTATATATCCTTGTCGTATTTCTATTTAATATAATTATTTACAATGAAACCGTTTCAATAGAAAAACTTATTTTATAACAAATAAGTTTTTAATCTGAATACGATAATTTTAATGGTTAATTTCTTTTGACCCTTCATTTAATACTCATATTTACAGGTTTATAAATATAAAAAAAAAAAATTAAGTCAGTATTTGCGGCGCACGCCACCTTATATTTGCAGTCTTACTATAGTGTGTTGATGGTATGAAACGTCTGGGCTAGTAGCTTTCGTTATACAACAATGGCAATGCTTGGATACATTGCCGATTTCAAGTTAGTCAATGACAGGAAGGGGATGAATGAAGATTACTATATTTGAACCACGACAAAGTTATGCAAAATATAAAACCGTTTTGAAATAATACAAGTTGAATATAATAAATTCGATTTTAGCGTCGTCGTCTATTTTGTACCAAATAATATAATTTTTAACATTGCAAAAGATTATTCTTACCTTTTCTTGTATATTAAAATAATAATGCCTTTATTTTCATATTCACCCATAACCTCAACAGTCGGGAAATGTAGGCACTTGATATTCTATAGTAGTACGTCTAGTGGATTGACATTATTTAAAATATTATGTATAAAAGTTTATATTTTTATATAGTATATGGGGGCAATCAGGAAAACGGCCTTTTGTGGAATACCTTCGCCCATGGACATCCGCATTATTGTTGTCATGCAGATACATTGACCTTTTTCCTATGCCCCTAATGGTCCACAACCTACTTACAAATCACGCCAAACGTGGCAGCATAGCTGTTACTTTACGACGGTGTTATGCGAGCGAGAGGTACCTACCAGGCGGTGGTATCCCATGCGGCTGCAATGCAGTGTGATACTAGCTCTTATATGTACCTGCTATCAAATGATAACGAGAATATTATTGCCCTAACGTGTGACCAATTCCACTGCAATCAGCATGTCATCACTAAATCTTAAAGTAATTTCGATTGTCAATAATCAAAGTACACCTATTTATTTTACTTGACACTACTTGTGTCAAACAAAATCAACAGTTTTTATAAGAAATCAGTCCTGTAATTTCGAGTACTATTTGTTTTAACGAGATAATACATATATACAATAACAATCGGATAGAAATTTACAACAACATAGAAATTACTTTTCAAGGGGTCCCTTAGTATAAAGTTACTTTGAGCAATGTTTTAAATAATTTCGGTCCAGATACGCAGGACTACATTAATGTCTGTAATTTGTTTCCGGAGGAGGCCCAATTCGATTAATAATTAAAATGCTCTACCATTAACACGAATAGTATTATAATTTTATATACAATATCAGTTTTTCAATCAATCATCAAAATGTTATCACAAATTGTTTACTTTTATTTAGTTTCAACATACATTCATTAAATTTTGAATTTATTCGTGAATAACAATCTGATATTACGACCTCCAAAATGGTTTACACATTTTTATGAATTCTTATGTGCGTAATGTCTAATTTCCCATGGCCCAAAGGGGGTTGAGGTAAGTGAACACTACGTTTCTGCATAACCAAATGTGAGCGAGAGGTCATGCTTGCCCAAAGAACACTTTACTAATTAAAAGTCGATGTCAAAGATGTTACAATTTACGCAATTAAAACACTATAGGTAGAGGTAGTGCCATGCTGCATAGGAGGTGGTAGTGCTATGCATAGTGCATGACACTACATCCTCCTATGCAACGGAATTGGGCGGGCACGACCGGGGAGGCACATCTCGCTCATATAATACCGCCGTAAAGCGACATCTTCAGTGTCGTATTTCGTGCGGTTTGTGAGCAGCCGACAGCCTATTGGGGGGAGACAGAAAGTAAGGCAACGCATTGGCATAGAATTTTGCGGACGTTCATCGGCGTCGGTAGTCGTAAAAAGGCTCCGATTGCTCGTTTGCCCCCCTATTCAATTGAAAAAGAATTTGAACGTACGTCGGCACTATTATATATCTATATTGTACATCGGTATAATATAGTTTATTAGAAGTCACTTATCATTAAGGGACCACTCGTTACCTTGCCTCACCTTGACATTATAATTTTAGATAATATAGTTATATTCTTAAATTTGGCTTAATTTATTTCATATGGAAACCTAAGCTCCCTCTCAATAGGAAGACTTAAATCATAGTTTTAATAATATGCAAAGAAAGATAGAGCCATGGAACAACGTGTTTACATATATTTATATAACACTTATAAAAGCAAGTCTCCAAAAGCGGACGGACAAATTGCAGTTCGCATCGCAGCCCACGCTCGTAGCGCAGGACACCCGGGTGAGAGAGGAGGCTGCCGACGCGGTCTCCCCCCGCCGACGACGAATGGGGGTACGAAGGAGGCGCTATCTTCAGCGCCTTCAGTAGTGCCCCTGTGTTCCGTGTCGGACCGGGATGGGAACCCGATCCACTTTATAGAGACACGGCATCGTCTGGACTGTCATATATATGTAAACACGTTATTAATTTAGAAAACAATATTAGTCTCAGATTTCTTATTTAATTCTAAACTTTAATACATTACTTATATAAAAGTTAGCATCATCATTATCATCATAAGCCAGGTGGCGTGCACTGCTAGATATCCAGCCATGGTCACGAACCACTTGCATCCAGAGGCTCCTCGACACCTTAAACTATTCGTCATTCCACCGTGTAGGGGGCCATTAACATAATTATTTACATTAACATAATTTGGCTGGAATTGAAAAACACCCTCAAAATACGAACGGAACTTGCAACTGAAAACTATAAATAGGAATTAACTACCTATTACACATTATAAACATAAAAGTCATAGAATTTGTTTCGTGGTTTCAATCTAGTAAGTAGTTGTATATTTTGTTGAACACGAACCACTCTAATCATTCTTAAATCATGAATTCCACTTTGCGCCAATTCGAATATTGTGTTATTTCTCTACGTCTGTTTTTAACAAGGAAACGAATCCGTAGATGTTCAGATAATTTTCTTTAACCACTGCGCTCCCCGAATCCACTACAAATTTATTTAAGTAAAACGGCGAAAATATGTCTTATTCGTAAGCTTTGCGGGATCTACAAGCTTTACTTAATCAGCTGTATATAATATATTTGTTTGATAATAACATTTCCTGCCACTGCATAAGAATTTACTGAACCATCGATTGGTGAAAGCCGCATAAATAAATTTTCAGATAATCTTCATAGGGAAATTATAGATACTCTCATAGTGATGTGGAATAAATATTGTTATAATAAGTCTACTACTTACGAGAACTACAATTATTTTATGTTATTATTAAAAAAAAAACCTGGAATAACATTGATATGAAAATATATATTTGTAATGTAGTCCATTCCTAACAATAGTTATTCCACGACACTATGTGAGTAGTTTTACTAACAGTAAACAAATCACCGAATAAAAACATATATTCATTTTAGAAAATGATGAAAATCTGACTAAGACGATACCCCGGAATAATTTTCAATTTAATTAAGGGAGAAATAAAAACATATTGCAGGAAACACAACTAAAATCTCTGTGTGAATTAATTATTCTTAATATTAGAATTAACTAAGCTTACATAACATTTCTGTTTTCTTTTCTAGTATTACCTTATTTTCCTCCTTCCCATAAAGTAATTTTTAGTTCGGTTCAGGTACACATCGGCCCATCTATTTCCCTGCGTTATGTCTGATTTCGTGTTTGGCAGATCCAGGATCGAATAGAACTAAATAAGTTAGGGTTCGAAAACATGATGTATACAATAAATTGTATACATCATGTTTTTGCAAATTTTCGCAAAAAAAAGACGTAGAAAGAGCGGCCAATTGACGGTTCGGTTCAATTGACTTCGCCCGTTTGCCTAAGTTTACCCAAGCTTCTGAGTCCCACGGCAATGGTTGGACCATGGTACGGAGTAACAGCTAAACTTGTTCTATTGTAGCCCTATTGGGCTGGTATAATCGGGGTGGTGAGCTAACTCACATGATACCGCCATGAAGCAACAGATATTCCCTCGGGTTTGTACATATTCCTCAAAAAAAAATATTAATATATGCTGTGCGCTGGTTGACTGTACCAAATATCTAAAATTTTATACTTATTCTATTATAAATAATTATTTTCAGCCCTTATCGGTCCGCTGCTGGACAAAAGCCTCTCTCAATGAACGCCAAGACGACCGATCTCTTGCTACTCGTATCCATCCCGGACCGGCTACTGTACGGAGGTCGTCTTTCCACCTAGTGCACGGAAGATCAACACTTCGTTTTCGTAAACGCGGCCTCCACTCCTGAACCTTACTCGTCGATCTGCCATCGGTGATTCTGAGTGTGTGACCAGCACATTGCTACTTCAGCGAGCCCATTCGTCGCGTGGTATCGGATTCTTTAGTTGTCTGCCTTATGGCGTTACGAATTCTGTCGGAATGAGAAACACCCAACATAGCACGTTCATTAGCTCGTTGAGCTACCGCAAACTTGCGGCTCAGTCCTGAATTAAGAGGCCATGTTATGGCCCCGTAGGTAATCACGGGGAGAACGCTGTGGTTAAAGACTTTGTCACATGCTCACGTCGCCTATAACAGGTGACTTGAAAATGTGACGAAGATTGCAATAGTCCCCGAGGTAAACCTATTCGTCTACGATTTCGAAAATATCATCATTGACGTTGACCGGCCTAGGGAGAACGTGTTCGTTGAACATGACCTTTGTCTTGTACAAATACATCCAATACGTCGGGAGGATTCATTTAGGCAGTGTAACATTTCAAGCAGGCTCTCGAACAATTCGAAATTTGCGATAGGTTCAGAAAACACATTTATGTTAAGGCTTTGCTAATACGTTTTATAAAATGTCAATCATCAACATTAATATTAAACCTTGAACATGAAATAGTAAATGATACTCTGAAAAGTTGAACATACCTTAACTAATTGGAACATTTATATTATTATTACCATGTTAAACAACAAATAAAATCAGTCTAAATTGAGGATTTAATCCTGTATCCTCAATTAAAAAGTGATTTAGGATGTATGAAAATGGTAGAATTTTAATCGGTTTTAACCTATTTTGAGTCACAGGTATATCTGATCTATAGGTGCGCAGTTGGACAAAGACCTAAGTCGACGGACGAAAATGCATTCATCTCCTGTTTCTCACATCTCTTTTGTACAAGCGTGTGCTGGTCACCCTCGACTCGTCTAGATGGCAATAGACAATAAAAGGACAGAATAGATTCTTAGAAATATCCCCCACAAACGAGAAATCTAATCAATTTGGCGATTATCAGTACCCATTAACATGCGCACATTAAACAGATGTGTTGTTTTCCTTCAACCCATCCCTCAATGAACCAATGGCTATCACTATCCACACAGAACATGATAGCATTGCTGACTCTCGCGCCACTTTTAAAAAAAGCCACTTTCGCAAAGGTAAAAGGGAAACGAGGAGGGACTTCACATTCCCTCGAGGTCTGCACTTAATGCGACTGTGTATCTTCAACCACGATTCTTTGAAGCCCAATGGCATGATAATGGTTTAATGTTTTACGATTAAAATGTTACCGATTGCGTTCATTTTCTTTAGTTTAGTAATAGGTAGTGCCTCGCGGTATTGCAGCAGAATTGGGTGGCCACGTCCGGAGTGGTGCCCCTCACTCAAAATACCAGTGTAAAGTGTTGCCTTTCGTTCATTTTGTGAGTACCCGGTGTCCCATCACAAAGTAGTTTGAAGGACCTCATCAGAAAAATAACTGTGCAAATGTTAATGGGCATCGGTAGTCGAAAATGAATCATATTTTTTCTATATATTAAATTTAATATTTCCGAGAGGTTAAGTTAGTATAAAAAATAAAATTCATCCAACGGGAAACGAATTTAATCTAAGCTAGATATTGTCAAAGAAGGGTTACCGTTATACACTGTGTAGCACTTAGCCGTACCCTGATAATTCCATGAAACGTTTTTAATTATGACGCTCCAAGAGCTCGTTACACAGATTAGTATTTTGCACTCTAAGTTCTCGAGAACTCAATGACCATTCGGAACTTCTTATGTATAGAACAAAGTGCCCAAAAGCTGTCTGTATGTGATCGATTATCTTAAATGTACTTAACGGCTTTTCATGCAGACTTCATCCTTGAACATTTCAGTCCCTGGGCTAGGTTTTAGTGTATATAATTTGAACACTGTCATTGTGTTATATTGGATATATTGGAACTGGCAACCGAAATTATACACTAATTAGTGAATCACATTCCGTTTATTTGATAGTTAGAGTAGGCAAGTAAGGAAACAGTGAGAAATTAGGCAGCCACGACCAGCGCAGTACCTTTCGCTCACATGACACCGCCGTGAAATGACAGATATGCTGGCACGTTTCGTGCGGTTTGTGAGTAGACAGCGACCCATTGGAGGGTCGGAAGGAAGGAGGACAGCAGCAGATTTGCTTATCAATTAGTTATGTGGATACACAGGAACGTCCTTGACATGCATAGCGCATAACGCATCACACGTGATAATACGCACAGCGTTTCGTCACCGAGCCGGAGCCGGAGCCCTATAGAGACTACTGACACCCATTAAGATCCGCACATACAAATGCGTTGCCTTTCTTTACCCCGTCCCTCTTAATAGGCCACCAGCTACTCACACAAACTATACGCGACTTTTGGTCAGAGTACTATAAATACCAGAAGATATGCGAAACGGATACAATGGGCGCATAAAATTTGGGAAATTATTATCTTTATTGATTATTTGAGGGGTACGTTCCTGTCGTCTATACAAGCGGAATGAAAATGGGACTATACATAGAAGTATTTACATAACTGTACTTTTAAAATATAATTAATGAAATGTTTCTACAACTGTACTTTAAAAAAATATATAAAAAATATTTATCAGCAATGTTACATTGTTGTTCTTTGTTTATGTTCATGAGGCTAGTACAGGCTAGCCAGTAGTCCAGCAGATGCCACAGTGTAGTCACTGTAGATTAAGCATGTACCTTGATGGCCTCGGGTCAGTGTATGTAATATATAATGTATGCTATCTTGTGTAGCAGCTTGAGCTCTGTGGACGTGTGCATGTGTGCGTTTTTGACTATTGGAGTATAGATTATGTTATTCGTATATCTCGATAGGTATGCGTAGACGTGTCTGTGAAGTAGAGTGTGAGACTGATTGATAGTCATTGTCATTAGATATATGTTGTTATATTTTAAGTTTTACCCCTCGAAGTGTGAATTTGGCCCTTATCTGGAATTATAAAAGCTTTTATATTTGTCCCGTATATCACGTTAAACCGTCAGGGATTTATCTGATTCCTATTCGGTCCTGCTGGTCTCCCTCCTCATCACAATATCACCCGCTGTGCATACTTATACACTATACTGCAAGTGTGTTGCGAGTCATAACACGCAACTATTTAACTCCTGTGTAGAGGCCCCTGTAGGCGAAATTCTAATAGAAAACTACTACATATGCGTAGGAACCCACACTAAGCTATTAAAACGCTTACATCGTACAACGCTGCCTACTAAACGCTAATACAGGAAAACACGTCATGTTATTTAAAGGAATATTGAACAAGTAAATAAATCACGTCGTCCTACAGTAACCGTAAATTCTCTATTTTTCGTGAATGATATAAAGTAACGATTCAGTAAACAGTAGTTCAATCAGGAACAAAAATTACATACACCAATGAATACTGATTAATATATAATAATAAAATTATATCCCCAACTTTAAATATATGGCATTCCAATGGGAAGGGAGAAGGAATGTAAGGCAACGCATCTGCATGGCAAATGTGTTCATGTCTATAAACATCGGTAGTAGTCCGACGTCTTCAATCGCTCTATTAAAATTTTATAAAACTTGTTAAATAATATGTGTTAATAATTGGTATGGAACATCATTAATGTTGTGACGTGACCATATATTCCACTTGTTGGTTGGTTGGTCAGTTTTGGATCAGATAGTTACAACGTTATGTAATCAATTTTATAATTTGTGGTATGCTCTTCATTGTGTTAATTTTGCAATTGATATTTTTATTTATGTTAATATTACTTATTATGGGGTGGGAGTATATTCTAATATTACCGGGCTATAATAGAGGAATGTACGAGTCGGAGGAGATTTTCATTACGCCGACGGAGTAACAAATACGACAAATTAATTACAAGTTGCCCGCATGACGTTTTGTAGTTAAATGCAATGTTCAACTAGTCTGAAACCAGTGCTCAGTATGAGCAAATATAGTTCTTGCTGCAAGTTCTAGTAGTATAAGTTCTATAATATTACAGTTTGTTTGCTTGTTTCAAACCAAACTCCTGTTTAGTTGTTGCAAATAGTGAATCTGAAAAACATTTAATAATAGTAGCCCAGCCTGGGGATCAAACCCAGGAGCCACCACCACCAGGACGTTACACTACCAAAGCGATTAAGTAAATCACTAATATATTAATCTTGTTGTACATTATTTAGAACTATGTCAGAACTATAGAATAGTATTTCTATCTGGTTTCAATATACTCTTTATGTAACGCGGAGAAATGCATTTTCGAGGCGTCATATGTGGCGTGTGGCATCCGCGACACGTGCCTGTGCTGAATACATCAAAGAACCTCACGGTGCCGACAATGCCTTGTATGTGTAGTGAGTTGCGGCTTTTCCTTCAGAGGGTAGTTGCCCAGTTGGGCGAGGTTTCTACCCTTGTTCATTTGTCTCCTTTTCTGAAACTTTTCAAAATAAGGGTTACAAAGATTAGCCTCCTAGGTTTAACTAATTTCACCTGACGTGCTGGGGCAGGTGACCACATAATAAAAATAGGATGTAATAGACTGTCTTAATGACTGGGTGCATCTCGCTGTACAGATGTTACCGCTGTACAAAGTCCCCCCTCTCACATCCGCTTCACAATTCCCAGCCTGTTGGCAATAATGGCAGTTGTTTCTGTTGAGAAGCTTTACATGTCTGCGATCTGCTCTGCCAGTAGCTCCAAAGGAGGGTGGCCTTTGAAATTCGTCACTCCCCACCCAACTGTATACCGACAGTTTTGGCCTCACTAATGCAGTTTATGCAAAATTAATGGTTCCTGCGAAAACAAAAAGAATCTTTTTTCACAGGAACCATTGGCGGCGATGGTATTGCATTTGTCATAACAATTCAATGGACTAGCGAATATATTACTGTTTTCTTCTACTTTAGTTTCAAATGTTAGTTAGCATTACATATTTTATGCTGTTTTAGATAGTCTAAAATTCTGACTATTTTTGTTTTTAACATGATGTAACTGCATGTACCACCTACTAATTAAAACAACCCTAATTAACCTAATAAACAAAGTATAAAGATTTATGTAAGTAATAAAATAGGCCAATCACACTATTACAATTATAATATAGTTATTTATCAATTTAAAACCAATAAAGAATATTTAATTTTCAAATTTATCAGAATTAAATAAAATACAACTAATATTATTTCATAACGTATAAGCTCTAAAAAAACAAACGCCAGTATAAACTGTAATAAAATAATAAGGTAGGTATAATGATTACAAAAAACTATTAGATGTAAATATAATATAATAGTTTCACTAAACAAAAATTGCTCTCTATTCAAATTCGGGGTCTTCTGGAGTTTATATTGACGCTGATATAACTGCAATGTCCAACATTATAACACTCAATAACATTTTAATTTATACTTCTTTCCTCGTTCATGGTTTCAAACTAAGCGCTTTATTATGCGTTCACGGCGGATTTGTAAATTTGTGATGCTAATTGTACGATAAAAATAAAACCAGCCTCTGCAGCAAGTGACGTCACATAAATCTCATCATTGAAGCAAGCATTGATGCAATAAGGTTCAAAATAAATAACTTTATATATCGAGAATTTTCAGTAAGCTGCGCCAAACGCTCCGACGAATCGTGACGATCGAATGTTTAAGTATGATACCAACGAGTTTTGAGGCGTTATGTGACAGTAGATAAATCATGGATACATCATCACACTCCTGAAACAAAAGAAAGATCTAAGGTATGGACTGAGCGCGGAAAACCTGCGCCGAAGAAAGTTTTTTTCGCTGGCAAATTAATGGCGACTGTTTTCTGGGATGCTCGAAGGGATTATTTTGGCGGAGTATTTTTAAAGTGGAAAAACAATAACTGGAGAGTATTATGCAAACCTGCTGCAAAAATTTTGTGAAGAAATCCGAAAAAAAACGGCCTCATGTAGATAAAAAGAACGATTTAATCCACCACAACCATGCAACTGTGGTTTGCTATTTTCAAAACTACATCGTTGGAACTGTCACCGCAACCTCCAATTCCCCAGATCTGGCCCCGTGCGACTTCCATTTATTCCCGAATCTCAAGAAATGGTTAGGTGACCGAACACTTTCGACAAATGATGAAGTCATTATAGCCGTAGACGAAGTATTTTGAGAGGTTGGAGAAAATATTCAAACAAACTGATATAACGGCATTGGAGAAGCGCTGGACTAAGTGCATTGAAGTGGAAGGAAACTACGTCAATAGTAGTTGAAGAGTTCTGATTGTTCGTTTGCCCGCCTATAAAATAAAAAGTGTGGAGGTATCGCCAACTTTGTACTATTCATTACTGATTAAAAAATCCGAATAACAATTTGGTCCGATCAGGGACTAGAATGCGGAACTCTGCGACTATATTTGAACATGAGGCAAGCAAACCACATGACATATCCCATCCACATACATATCAAGCACATAATGAAAGAGTGGTAGATATTTATATAGTAGAATTTGAGGTAAAACTATTTAATATTCCCTGTGAGGCGAAATGTCTTTACAACGAAACCGATCTAAGATTGGAAATTCTTCTATTTCCGCCCACCTCTGAACTGTTCAAAAGTCATAGTGGACTAAATACATATTAACAAAGTAGGGATCAAAAAGGATGGTCCTAGGTAGTATGGAGCGTAAGTGTGGTATCAAAACAAAGGAAATGTTATATAAATTTCTCTTATCACAATGTTAGTTACGTTACTTCTCCGAAACGGCTTCACCGATTTAAAAAAAAAATTATGTGAAATATATAAAGCAGTTTTGAACATTGAAATCCTGGTATTCACCACAAATTCAGAGAATAAATTATAAAATCTTAACACGTTAACCAACACTAACAATAAACAACGTCTCCATACATTTTGACGTTCACGTCAATTAATTTAAATTAACAGATCTAAAGAGCGTCATCTTGAAATTGCATTGTCAACATTGTAAAACTTGAAAAAGTTTATTTAAAGTGTAATACTACAAAACGTCACCTGAAGTGTATTGTCTCCTTCACCAAAACTTTTACTGTCACCATCCTGTAAGTGGACATATCACTATGAACACCGAAATGGCTCTGGTCCTCGCGATACCTCGAGATACACTTTACACCGGTTGTGCTGGTCCAATTTCTTCGTAGTGCGACAAGGCTCCACCTCTTACACAAAATACACAGGAATGTACGTCAAAAGTATAAAATATTCATACGATTAGATATGTGTTGTCATTTGTGCTTATTATAAACAATTGATTAACCCAGAGGCATAAAGTGACAAGTGAAAGGCTTTCATACTTTCTGTTGAATAAATATATATAGAGCGAAGACATTTATAGCCCAGTGACCTAAGGGAATAATTAGTATGGTTATTTATGCCTCTGCTGTGACAAAAAAAAAAGAATATTGAAAGTTTAGAAACACACTGTCTCAAAATTGGTTTGCTGCTGCTTCCTAATTGCTATTATTTTTCTTTTGTTTGATTTTTTTACTTATGTTAATTTTGTTTCTGAAATAAAATTACTATTTTTTTTTTGTTAAATATGTAATGTTAAACTCTGTCTCTAACTAAACCACTCTAACTAAAGCTCTCCTAGGATATCCACTTCTTTAATTGAATTTTAGTGTTTTTTTTTTTTTGGTTACTCGTCGATCTTTCCATATTCTCATGGGTTTTTTAATGGCTGACCTTGTCATGACACACCATCCTTTAATTTCTTCCTCACAGCTTTTTGGTTCCGAGGAGAAATGCACCCACTGTTAAAGTTCCTGGTATGATCCGATGGGGTGTGAGGGATAAACGAAACGGAAACGAACACCCACTTAAACACTGATGTGCCCCGGATCTGTCAGCAACAGAGCACTCCTGCGACTGGCAAGCCCCTCAGAAAGGACTGGACCCCTCAAAGTAGCGCACTCTAAAGCTCCCAGCAACGTCGTGCCCATGGTATGGGTTCACTTTCCCACCCTTACCCCTGGCCCCAGCGTTCTACTGCGGCTAGTTTCTTATTATAAATTATTTTATTGTGCAATTATATAGTATGTGAAACAAAGTGACGAAGTATATGATGTTCTGAATATTTTGAACCTATTGAAATATCCACAGTACTTATTGGAATATCTATGAATTTATTTGTTATTTCTTGACGCGAGGGAAATCTTCGTAAGATATCTTGCACAT
>JAFELO010000060.1:347896-367551 GCA_017140195.1 Eumaeus atala | reverse complement strand
GCTATACCCAACAAAAAGGCCACAATAGTTTTAGGCGATCTAGACGCTAAAATACACACACACACATACACACTATATATACTACACGGTGAGTGATAATCATCTGCGGTTGTCGGTAGATATGGCCAGCGAGTCCGGAACGATAGAGGTGACATGCTGCAAGAGTTCTGCGCTGAAAACGGGTTTTGCATTGTGAACACTACTTCAAACAATACCCTCGCAGGCTTTTGACGTGGCTATTTGGACGTCAAAAATTAAATAGATTATATCATGATTGGTAAGAGATGGAGATCGTCTATTGTCAGGGTGAAATCCCGGCCTGGCGTGGACTGCGGCAGCGACCATCAGTTGCTCGTCAGCAGTTTTAAAACTCGCCTCATAACAATGAGAAAGACTGAGTTAAATAGAGCCTCCGAGGCCATAGTGAAAATATTTGGAGATCTTTTAGAGGCTAAATTGAACCTCACCGATTTTGAACTCTTTGATTCTGCTAATACAACATGGGAGCAACTCAAGAAGGTAGTTGTAAACGTGGCAGGTACTGCTGATCTTATAATCAGTAGCTTCTCTCCTAAGTCTCATTGGATGAATGAGGACACATGAAGTGCTGTTGTAGAACGGAAACAGTATTCAAAACTGAATGCACGTATGCAGCGCCTCTTTAGATGCGATAAAAATCAATATATTGACTCTATATGCATCGGAATTGAAGAAATATCAAATATCATACAAACTAGACACATGTTCAAGCGTAAGACATGGATCATTGACCATGAAAGAGGTAACACACTAGTAGATATGTAGTAGGTTCATAACCTTGTGTAAAATAGATGGAAAGGCTTCTGTCAACAGTTCATAGAAATGCAGAGGAGGAACATCAAGAAGAAAGGCTAGACTTCACCGAAAAGGAGCCCATTATATTACTCCACGAAGTAGAAGCTGCAGTTGCAAGGCTTAAGCCAAAAGCTGTTGTAAGAGATATCATAACAGCCCTCATCAAGAGCTTAGGACTACCAGGCATTAGAACCACCCACTTGTTTACATGCATGCATTAAAAACACACACACACACACACACACACACACACACACACACATATATATATATATATATGTGTGTGTGTGTGTGTGTGTGTGTGCGTGTGTGTGTCACCGGAATACATAAGCCACAGGAGCGGATGGCCTGTCCTAAGACATATGTGTGGCAGCGTTTAATACGAGCGCTGATGTCATGCTGGCACTCTTCAACAAGGACCTGCATGAATTCAGTACTCAAAAACGTGGAAACATGCTAAAATCATAGCTATCCCAAAACCGGGAAAGGAACACTACCAGTCGGCGAGGGCATACAGACCGATCAGATTACTCCCGGTTCTGGGGAAAGCACTGGAAAAGCCGATGCTAAACTGGATCTTGTGAGAGCTGGGTAGCGAGTAAAAGATCAGTGCGAGGCAATATGGTTTCTTTTCCGCAACAAAGTACTGAGGATGGGCTCCACGATGCCATAGAATTAGTCAAGAAGCACCATAAGGAAAGGAAAATCGCCGTCATGGTATCATTGTATATTGAAGGAGCATTCGACAACGCTTGGTGGCCCACCATCCTCAGAGCTCAGAAATAGACATATTAATCCGGCCTCTGGCAGACTTATGAAGGACTACCTCACTAGAAGGAAAGTTACGACACCATACTGGGGCATAGGGGTCCAGAAATTTACGAATAAGGGGTGTATCCAGTGCTCCACGTGCGGACCCCTGCTGTGGAATGTACTCCAGAATTCAATACTCTGTGAACAGCAAGAGAGCTGCGTTCACATTCAAGCCTTTGCAGACAGTGTCCTCCTGATTGTATCAACCGAGAGTACATATCGACAACACTGACATAAAATACACAGACACACTCAAAAATCTGAGTCACGCCTCTCAATATAGACAACTTACCTGAACTAATGAAAAGCAATAGACATATAAACTTGCTACTTCAATTTGCATGAACTATGAGAGCTGCAGGAAGGGAAAACGGAGCCAGAATTACCTAAACGCAAAACCGGACACGACACTACCAGCTGAGACCCGTGCTAGTTTCGAGTCAGCAGTCGTGCTGGCGCTCGTAGTCAGCCGACCAGGGCATCGGCTAGGAGTCGTAACCTAGATACCAAAAAAAAAAACAGGTCCAAATAAATGGCACAAACAGATCGACAACATAGATAGAAGGAAACTCAGATATATAAGTTGATGATAGTAATTTGCAGAGGAAATTCGAAAAGTATAATAATCACATAAACTTGATAGTAACTGAACATAAGGTCAAATAGCAGTTCACTTAGCATTCAGTTCCAATGTTAGAATACAGTTGGAATTTGACGATTGGACACTTAGGCCGTTCCAGGAACGGAAGCGGTACTATATCATTTACTCAATATGACATATGGCTCCCTTTTTTTTGGTGACGCGGGGAAACGCATTTACGCGCTTTCACTGGCCAGTAGTGTGTGGGACTCGCGGCACATGCGGACAACCCCATCAAAATTGGGTCAGTGCAATGGGGTGAGGTTTCCATCCTCGCCCCTTACCCCGTGCGCAGAAGCGCCACCTCCTGTTGCTCTTAGGTCCTGTTAAGTGGGATACCGAGAACGATTCCTCCTCCTCATCTTGAAGCCCCCTCTTCTTATAAAAGGGGTGCAAAGATCCCCCTTCGTTTCAATTGGCTTTGCCTGGGTTTACCCCAGGCTACTAAGTCCTACCGCCACGACAAGGCTTGAACCATGGTGGGGACATATGGCTCCCCAGATTTAAATAAGTTTACATATACATTATTAAAAAGTAACATAAATTAAAGGAAGTGTCTATACACACATATGTGTGTGTGTGTGTTCGTGTGCGTGTGTGTGTTCGTGTGCGTGTGTGTGTTCGTGTGCGTGTGTGTGTTCGTGTGCGTGTGCGTGTGCGTGTGCGTGTACGTGCGCGTGCGCGTGCGTGTGCGTGTGCGTGTGCGTGTGCGTGAGCGTGTGCGTGTGCGTGTGCGTGTCCGATTATCATGACCGTTATATATACTGTGTGAAAATTGCAAATAAGACATTACATTACCCTTTTTGAAAATAATTGTAGTTATTATAATAATGGTAACTAAGACACATAGCATTACGATTGCAATTTTTCGTTAATTCACGAAACTGCAAATTAACAAACAGATTGCTATTACGATTCGCAGAATATTAATGCAGAACTGTGAATTAAACAGCACACAAAGGGTGTACGAAGTTCGCTTAATTTGTATCTCAACCAGTGCACTTGATAGTTTGATATTTTTGGTTGTAGTTTTAATGAAGTGAAATGAAATTTTCCATAATGAGAGTTGAAATACAATTACTTAAACATTACATAATTATACTGTAAAATTAATGCAACATCATTAATTTTAGTTACAGTCTGCAGAAAGAGGGTGATAATTTTCCAAGCGTATATATCTATGTAAATGTGTGCTTAGGCTTATATGTTGCCTGCTACATACGGGTCGGTTTAGCCGAAACGTAAGACATATTCATAACGCGAGAGATATCGGGAAAGTGTGTTAAAATATATTTGACCAGTCTAGGTCTTGTTATCTGGTGACAAATTAGTGCAGGCCCCTATATTTTAACTTCATTGGCAGATACACTACCGTGACCCAGACAGCGCTTGCTAATATTTGATAAATAGCATATTTGTATTTTTGGATGCTCAGAACTCCGCTATGAATTATATTTGAAATATAAACAAAATTTTCGTTAATTCTTTATTTTTTTCGTTTAATTTAAAGTTATAATTTTATTATTTCCATACAAAGGGATATTTTTATAGCAGTGGGCAAAATAGATCTGCTTAAATCAAGCAATAAAATATATATGGTATAGTTTAAAAAATAACATTATTGAATAATAAATGATAATATATTTCCGTTTGAAATTTATGCTGAATTCCTATGCATTGGACCTACTTGAACGATATTTTTTGTTGTATAGCTAATGAGCCTGGGCAACGTACAGGGTGTAATATGCTCCAAATCTGAAATCCTTATCCAAACCCAAATATAAAATTAAGATTTGACACCTCACTAACGCTGGAAGATCTGCTGACATCGGATGTATAAGCAAGAAGGATCAGATAAACTGTCAGACATAATAAAAGTCCAGAAATTTGATATCATACTTCATAATCTAGACTCAGACATAAGGTAGACTCTGGGCAGTGGTAGATACTATAATTATACTACAATTTAGTTTAGTCTCCACCATCTGCTATAAAAGTCCATAGAGCCCTAATTAAGTAGCATGTAATGTTGCTAACACATGGTATTGTGATCAATGAAAACCTTACTTTCTTTCCTTCTAAATATTGAGAGATATTGAAGTGGCGCTGTAAGAAACAATACTGAACTTGACGAGAATTTCATGTATTTTTTTAGATATGGGGCTAACGAGCAGGTGAGTAGCGACTTCCGCCGCACATAGACATATATGATATTGTGTTTAGATTATTCGAAGGCTAAGATTACCTGGCATGAAATTCTAGAAGCTCCTACCAAACAGTAATTTGCACCGTTTAACTATTTCACAAAGTATACGCAGATGAAGCTGCAGGCACCAGGTAGTATTCCTATGAACGGTTCCTAGTGGACGTGGTGGTGTCATACTATCAGCAACGAGTTTAAGTACAAAGTTTGTCGTATTTACGATATTACAAAAAAGTCTGTTTCATTTCTATCTATATCTATACTAATTTAGATAGAGGTGTAAAGTATATATTTAAGGAAATCCATAGATCGCAGCTGCAGATGTTAATGACAGCAAACTGTCCCTACAGACTTTGTTCGGTTATAAATTGTATGTATTGTCATGGTAACGTGTGGTCTTTAAGATGCTGACATCAAAATTTATAATTTTTGTAAATCAGTGAATATTTGCCATGTTTTGTGAAATATCTGCGCGAAGCCGGTACGGACTTCTAGTATATTATAATGAAACGAAAAGTAATTAGTTATTTTCTGGTTTTGCATTAATAATCATAATATTAATGTAATTAATGCATACATATTAGATTTATCAATTTACTTAATCTCATTACATTTTATCATACAAATTGGCAATTGCGTTTAGTGAATATGAGAATAATACAATAATGATCATTAGGTTACCAACATATACGTTTCTGTCTGAAATTCATGCGGGCTGACGAATAGTAAATTGATTATATTTGGCAATTCACCGCTAGATTAAAGCTGTCAATATTTGAACCATAGCATTTCATATCCCTTGATTGAAGACCCAACATGGCCATAAATTGAGGTTCATGAGTCAAACAAATGTGATAATCTGGTCGTATTGGAATCAATGTGAATTAGATCGAATGACCCGAATTTAACCTTAACGAAATTATTCTGTTTAGAAAAATATGTAGTATACGTGTTTTTGGACTTTATAGTTTCAGCAACGATTAAGGACACGCGGTATATAATAATATGTGGAGCGTGTAAAACTGAAACCGAGTAATCGAGCGTAACACTACCTTAGCGCATTAAAAATTAATTAACAACAACAAGACATCTTCACGTGATCTCCCTAATGACGTTGGTAGAGAAAATGGACTGCCTTACGTCACGATCCTTACGTATCTGCTTTGCCCCCTAGATATTCATTACTCTCTTCATATAGATACGTCGGTTGCGAAGACTCTTAATACCACCTTCGGACTGTACCGGATCAATCTGATCACGGTATGTCAGCCTTGACCTTCCTCCGTACCTACGTCCTTACACATTCGCATTGTATATCTGCTATGTTAACCTTTCACCTGCCATTCTTTCTACATGCTTGTACTAATGGAGTATAACCTTTCTTTGCACCGACACTTTCTTTCATATCTAAGCTCTCTGTCACCATATTATTGCGAACACGTTCGGCAAGGGTTACATCACAAATGTTTTGCAGCGAGCTCATATCGACCGCGTTTATTCTAATTTCATATGCTTCCCGATATATCCAGCGCCCACTTCCACACAATAACGTTGGGATTAGCACATAATTATGAAAGGCAAGACGGGTGCCTTGGCTCAAAACTGGGGTTTGTAACAATTTCCCGTTAGGGAAATCCATTCACTATGTTCCCTGCATACACCCTTATTTAAAAAGTAATTTTAAATTTATTAATTTGTAATGAAAACTTCTTTTTGGCGTATGATATTATTATCATAGTGAAAGGGGCGTTATCAATTGGACACGCATGTGTACGTTGGTATTGTAAAATATTCAATTAGGTAAGCTTCTCCACGTATAGGCTAAAACTTGGTATTGGTTGGAATTCCGTAAACTTAGGGAACAGTGAATACTTCAAAAAATCTGTAAAGTAGTTTTCATGATACCTGTGGACTTGTAACAACTAAACTTAAAATTATTATTAAAAATTATAGTCATAAAAAATTAAACCAATTTGGAAAAAAACAGACTGAATTGTTAAAAATAATGTAATGTGCTTGAAGTTGGTGCCAGTGGTACATTGGCAGAGACAGACGACCTGCTGTTATCTTGACATCAACCTCAAGCAATGTATTGTATTTTAATCCTTTCCGGCATTTTGAAGTCGGAACAACGTCACTAAGTTCAACTTAGAAACGGCATGCCAATGACAGACGTGTCATGACAGTTGATGTGTCGGTCAGCGCCCATTATCGCGCATTACTAAACGTTGTCCACGCAGCAAACTGATGAACAGATTTGGGTGAAGTGCGGCACAGGTATAGATTAAAATCTGGAATATTACGAAACTTTAAAATATTGTTATTTTCATTTACTAGAGGGATTCCTCGTTACATTAATTCCTTTAATCAGGCGAGAATGTCAAAATTAATGTTTTGTCCGCTGTAATAATTAATTTTCATCTACAATAAACATATACGTAGCCCATATTAAATTATATTTATACGTGAAGAGGTACTTTAGGATCAAAATACTACGCAACAACATATTACAGATATACAAACAAATGTAGGCTAGCGAACACTAAAACTGGTCTCCTAACGAATTTATTATATACAAAAATAATCGGTGCGTACTTTATACGGTCCAATCTACATTAGGCTCTGTCAACTCGTTGGTCGAACATTTTGTTTGTTTAACGGTACACATAAACACACTATTTTTGTTACTGACATATTTTTAATGCCAGTCATAACTTCTACAGGAAAGACCGATTTAAATCAATAACAAAAATATGTATTTATTTAGCTAGTAATGTAGACTAAGTTAGTAGCAAAGGAATCAACATTACATTACTTTCACTAAAAGCTTTACTATGTCCATCCAATGTTTCGGTACTAAAATATATATTTTAAGGAACTTTAGTAGCCAATAATTTCGTTGCCAACGTTCACATAAAAAAAAGATGAAGAAACACCATTTTTGTAAGAGCGTAATATAATCCCGTTTAGTATAATCACTTCGTTTACTCAATATCCTCAACAGACTAGAATCATTCCTCATAATCGCTTTGACAAGTCTGCGCAGAACAAATTACCGGCTCTCCTTCGACCGAGAATATATTCCACAGTAACAATTTACCCCAGACAATTCCAGAAACAAAGACATCATAATTTCATTTATATACGTAGATAAGAGAGGTCGCGCCATGTTGCACAGGAGGATGTAGTGTCATGCACTATGGAAGGTAGTGCTATGCATAGTGCATGACACTACATCTTCCTATGCAACGGATTTGGGCACGACCTACGGCGACACCTACGGTGTCGCGTTTCGTGCGGTTTGTGAGTAGCCGGTGGCTTATAGGCGGGGGGGGGAGGTGAAAAGGATGGCGACACATTGGCATGATTCATGGGTGTTGTTAGTCATGGACTGGCTCCGATTGCTCCTTTGTCCCCCTATACTATAAAAAATTACACAGATATGTATTATATATTGTAATACTTGCAGTCAACCAGACTGCTGTACTATAAACTTAAAACATTATTATCTTATTAGTAATAGTTATTTGATATATTCTCAATGTCTTTAAAGGATATAATATCCAGTGCTATATGCTATATACGTTGTGACCCTAATTATATCAATACTTATATACTAATATTACCTTATACATATATATAATATGTTATTTTTAACGGAGCGCGTGCGTTTATAGTATAGGGGACAAACGAGTAATTGAAGATTTTTGACGACTAGCCACGTCCTTTTACATCCGCCTCCTTTCCTCCTCCTCTCCAATGGATCACTTGGCTACTCACAATCCACACGATACGTGACAGCACGTCTGTACGACGCCAAGTCTTGCAAATTTCTACGGTCATTATACGACGTCGGCCGACGATAGTCATTATACATCTCCTCGTTTGACCTTAAAAAAGCATAGCTGTCACTTTACTTCGATGTACTGTGAGCGAGAGGTACCTCGCTTATCGTGCCGGCGCAATTCGGCTGCAATGAAGCACAACACTATCTCTTAGTAATTTATATATTTAGCTGTATATGTATGTATTCAATTAGGCATGGATGTACTTACGGATGCTACATTCCTAAATCACTATATTTGTTAAAGGCGTCGATTTTATGCAGTGGCACTGCACAAAAGAAATGATTATTTTGTAAAAAAATAAAATAATCAAAGTCGACGAACAATGTCATGTCTCGTTGAACAGACATTCAAAAATCTACATCGATTACTTTAACCACTTTTTACTTAAAATACTCGTTTATAATTATAATGATAACATCTATTATCAATAACACGCCTTGCGCCAGTTTTTCAACAGGAGCGCCACGTACCAGAACCCTGACACACTCGCCTCGCCTCCTCCACATTCATAACTCTCTTCATTCAAACACCCCGGCTGCGTATACTCTGTAGTCCCTTACTAACTAATAGACTATATAGTAATAAGAAAAAAAAATATGCACAAACCTCTTCATCGTGACACAATTTCGTTGTATAGAGGTTTCAATTTTCCAACTATATCTAAAAGAGAAAAATATCATATTTACCGTTCCAGGAACCTTACTAAGAATATAAAATGATTCCGGTTGTTCAAATTCTATTAGTACTGCTCAAATACAGTCAGGACCCATGTAAATAATATCTTCTTCGTTTTTATTTTATTATATTGAGAGGTACACTTTACATGTGCGTGGTGCCTGTAGTCGCACCACACGGGGCCTCCATAATACACCCGGACAAGATATATCTAGTGATCTGATATATTTTGTTTGGCTCATAATGGTTTTTGCCATACAATATTTTTTGGATTTTTACTGACACTATTATTATTGTAGTGTAAAATAGCAATTTTAGTTCATTCTTTTTTTTTTCTTTTAAAAATAGCGCTACTCTTCGCATTGTGGCCTCCAGACCTTTAAATCCGACGCTAAAGATAATAATGCTACTTGTTACGCTTTTGCAATTTCGTAGACATAAAAAATCATACACAAGATGCCACATCTCCTACAATGTAGTTATCAGGAAAGGTAGGAAACAAACCCACATTTTTGGTAACATCTAAAAATTTATCATACGCAAGAAGTGACAATTCCTATAATTTCTTTACCAGGAATATTAGCTAGGGGGTAATCTACATATCATCGAGCTTATAAAATAGCCTGCATACATGTTAGGTATGCGTTAGGTACCGACCAGAATGTGAAAGAGTTTGTGTGCAGCTTTAAAATTTTGGAGAGATTCGGTGCCGCTTGAATTCGCACAAAATGCGACAGTGTACCATTCTCATCGCTCGATTAAGAAAAATACACTTAAAATATAAACTTTAGTTCGCC
Organism: Eumaeus atala; assembly: GCA_017140195.1. Classification (NCBI taxonomy): domain Eukaryota; kingdom Metazoa; phylum Arthropoda; class Insecta; order Lepidoptera; family Lycaenidae; genus Eumaeus; species Eumaeus atala. The sequence continues at coordinate 357,741 of JAFELO010000060.1, read as the reverse complement.
GTTCGAATTAAACTTACCTGTGTAAATTTTTGTCGTGGAGGTCGCGTTTGGGAAAACGAACCAGGTGCATAGACGCAGGTGGGAATACGGTCTCCGAGCAGTAACCGGTCCGGGATGGATGCGAGTAACAGACGATCGGTCGTCTTGGCGTTCATTGAAAGAGGACTATGTCCAGCAGTAGGCTGGTAAGGGTTGATAATGATGTAAATAATGATGCTATGAATTTTGCCTCTGTCATATAACATATTGGAGGGAGAAGTGCAATGTTACAGCATAATAACTATGCGGGTGTTTATGAACGTCTACAGTTATCAAAATGCTACCACTGCTCGTTTGTATGGCAATAATAGAAATAAATTTGAGACATATTTTTTTAAACACTGCATTAATAAGGGATAAAAAGTATACATAACAATTATTTGAAAACATTAAATATTGTCATTATATTCTATCACCTCTTGTGCGAAACTCATTAATTTCTGCAGGCAGTGATAAAACACATCTGCGCCATTATCTGCTAGCATGTTTATCAAACGAATGGCGCGTGACATGGTAGATGCATTAAGATGCATTACATTTTGCTGCATACACAAAATATTATGTAATGTTTGAATTATATTTTCTATGTGCATTTTCATAATTTACATTACTATTCAACATGTTGTCATAAAGTATAACTGTGGCATATACTCCTAATATCAACAAACGCGAGATATGTCAGTGACATATGCAAATGTTTCCATAAGGTCACATAAACCAATGGTCAACGCATTCCTACGCTCTGTCAATCCATCGTACTTCTGTCTAACCAAATCCAACTATTGCACAACTAGGAAACTAAAACACGATAATACAGAGCTACGCTACTACTAGTATTTCTTACTGACGCGGGAAACACATTTACGTGCTATCTCTGGGCCTGGGTGTGTTCCAGTGACTTGTGGGGCCCGCTGCACATTGTAGTGCTGAATACCCACTCGAACCACCGCGACTCCCATCGGCGCCGTCTTTAGTGAGGTGCTAGAAAACTGTTTCGTTACTGGGTGATTTATTGAATGAATGACAGCGCATATACGAAACTGCATTACGAAGAAACTTAAAATTTTGTACAGAGGTTCCTTTCATGATATTAGTGATCATTTTGAGAGGTTTTTAGAAATTCAACCCCTAAGGTGTTAAAATAAGGTGAAATTTGTGTGGTGTGTTACGTGTTACTAATATTTTTTTATTGATATACAAATATATAATATTTTTTTTAGGAAAGCATGTAACTATTTCGTTCATTTTTTTTACCTAATATCGGACGTCATTGCTGCATTGTTGTCATACTGGGCCTAGTATTTGCATATAGCCAAGGCCACAAATACGGATTCTGTTAGGTGGGCTATTTTACTTTTTCGTTTGAAGCAAACAAGCGGTAAGGTTAATTGATAGCTAACCACCTTTTAACCAGCGAGTGTGATTGAAATTTAATCTGTCGTAATGTCCCATTGTAATACCCGTACACTTGACACGTGTGACGTCACTGTATTAATATAACTTAGACGGTGCTGTAATGCAATATTGTCTCAGTGAACCCGTTATCCTATGATACCTCTTACTAAAAGACAGTAGATTTCAAGAAAAAAGAAGATATTGATGTTTCAAGTTTACGCGAATGTTAGTCATTACAATAAAACTACCTTAAGGGATTTTATCACGGTTTATTTGATTATTTATCTGGCCCGAAGATGCTGTTTTATGGTTTCAGAAGCTTTACAACAACCACGGTCGTGGGTGGACTGAAATGACAGATGTCCTGATGTACTAAGTCTTTAAAAGTACCAGAAGAATTATATTTTAAGTTGTTCCGATTAACGCAAACTGTACTTATTATATCTTGCTGTCTTGAGGTGTTATGTTTACTTATTGATTTGATTATGTTCACCACTGGGTCCCTTCCCTCTGAAAGAACCCAGCCATGTTCTCTATCGAAATTCGGATGTTTCTTAATCTCAACAGCCTCACGGATCATCATTGCGAGGAATCGGTGTTCTCTAGTGAGGATTTGCGCTTTATCAAGTCTAATGTAATGGCGGTCTGTGAGCTGGAGTTGGCCCCAGCCATTTTATTTACTACGTTAAGGTAACAAATTTATCACGACGCAAAATTTATTGCAAAAAATAAAGCTATAATAGGTCTCCCTTTACAATATCATGTCAGTAAAAGGCACGTTGCAGCGCTCGGACCAATGCGCTTCCATTTATTTTATTAAATTTTGCTACTTTAACTTTACCTTTAGTAGGATCGAATATCTATATCGAGAGAAACCCTAAAGCCGTCGCGTGATCGGCGGCTTAACGTGCTCTCTGACGCACGGGGGTGTGTAATAGCACCAACTTCCAGACTTCCAAGTGTTTTCAGAAATGGAAATATCCCAGTAACACTTTGTTCCGACCCGTGACTCGGACCAAGGACCACACGAATGTGGTTGAACGTGCTTATCTAGGGGTCAGACCCTGAGAGAGGAGGATAAGATCACGAGGGAGTCAAATGAAATAATTATTTTTGTAGTATTCAATCGACAGGAATACCTGACGTGAAACTCTATAGTCTCCATCTAAACCGTAAGATTCGTCCGTTAACTATCTAAATAATTATAAAAGTAACGAACTTTAAAATTGAGGACTGATTTGATGATGTCCTTAAACATAAAGATATTTGTCGACTCAATTCTACCGTAATCACGGCTGTTGTGAAGCATCTGATACGTCAGGCTTGTTGAATAACTAAACAGCCCGTTACAACATCTGTTAAAGTTGATTAACACTAAAATGTCCAGTTATTTATTATTAATATACATTAATTCAAGCATTAATCATTCATTATAGTCGTCATCCAGAAGACGTTCACTGGAGATCACCCTCAATATAACAAAATGGCAAATAAATACATGCATCGTAAAATTTACAGTAAAAATATATTTTGCTGAAAGTTTAACGATTTGCCCAAATAAAATTCGGGATACAACTTCTGATAGCACAATAAAAGTTGATTAAAACAAAGTCCGCTGCCATTATTATTATTCAATAAACGAAGCAATTCTCATTTCACACGTGTTATTTCTCAACATTAAAAAGTCCATAAATGTTCGTTCTACTAAAAATGAATGGAACGAATACTAGAGTGGATCTAAAAGTTCGTGGCCTAACCTACATGGAGCTATGACATCTTTTCAAATCTACCGTCATTTGTTAGTATGTGTCATATCGATTTATTGTGCGCAGTTTCATTCCGATGCTGCACAATATGAATTTTCTGTGATTATTTGTTTGAAGCAATCTCACGCAATTTTCAATAATGGAGAAAATTGAACACCGTGCAGTCATTAAGTACCTCAATAAAAAGGCCTTTCATCAAAAACCATCCATCAAGATATGGTGAGCACTTTGGGGGAGTCTTCTCCATCGTATTCCAGTGTCAAGAAGTGGATAGCTGAGTTTAAGCGCGTTCGTGAGAGCATTAAAGATGATCCTAGGAGTGGAAGGCCTACATCCTCTACCACGAAAGAAAACATCGATAAAATTTGTGATCTCGTACTGGGTGACCGACGTTTGACCATTGGTAAGATAGCTGAGATAACAAACATTAGTTATGGCCGGGTGCAACACGTAATAAAGAGTTGGGGTTCCATAAGGTTTCTGCCCGCTGGGTCCCGAGGTTGCTTTCAGCTGAACAAAAACGAGTTCGATACACAATTTCGCGAGAATGTTTGGAACTTTTTGAGACTGATCTCGAGGACTTTTTGTATAGATTTGTTACCATGGATGAAAACTGGGTTCACCATCACACTCCTGAATCAATGCAACAATCCAAATTGTGGAAATGATCAGACTCTCCTACACCGAAAAAGGCTAAGTCGTTTTGTCGACTAACAAAGTCATGGCTTCTGTTTTTTGTGATGCGAAGGGCATTACTTTTGTAGATTATTTACCGATAGGTCAAACTGTAAATTCCAGTTATTATTGTAACCTTTTACGAAGACTCCGGGAAGAAATAAAAGAAAAAAGGCCGTGAATGTTGAGTAGGAAAGTTTTGTTTCATCAAGACAATGCACGTGTTCACACTTCGGTTGAAACAATGTCTGTAATCCATGATTGTGGCTACGAATTGCTGTCCCACCGCCTTATTCGCCGGATTTAGCCCCTTCAGATTATCATTTATTACCAAATTTAAAAAAATATTTGGGTGGCTCGAAATTTTCGACCAAAGATGAGGTGATAGTCGCAGTAAACGATTATTTCGCCGACCTTCTTTTTTTTTCGAGGGGATAAACAAGTTGCAGATCAGGTGGAAGAAGTGTGTTGAACTAGATGGAGACTATGTCGAAAAATAAAAATAAATTTAGATCCACTTTTCTTTCATTTTCTTGGTCGGGCTTAGAACTTTTAGATCCACCCTCATATTTGCCAGTTTTCGTATTCAATGGAGTTTTTGCGAGGTGCAATTTGGTGCAAATGAACAGAACGACCATAAATAATAGTACCAGTGACTAGAACTCCTGGACCGTTAACAATCGAATCGCTTAAAGTTAAGCGTAACGTATTTTAGTACTTACTAGTAGCGACTAGTAAGTACTGAATACGATATTAACATGATTATTTATTTACTGTATGTATGTATACTATTATTGTACTGTACTATTACACGAGTTTTAAACAATGTAAAATTTTTGCTATATACGGTGGGACGGATATTCTTCAATATCAAGTATATGCCATAAGCCACCCTTAGCGAGACACCCAGAAACTGTCAACCACAGGACACAATTTAACTTAACTAAACGAACATGATCTAGTGATTAAAATGGAGAAAGCTATTTCAAATGGTTTGAGAAACTACTTACGTAGTAATTAATTACCAATTTGTTGAGTAGAAAGAAAGTAAAGAGTGTGAGTTTAAAAGAGGAAAAAAATCCTAAAAAAAAAGCATTTAAGAGATACATGCATAAAAAAAGTATAAAAACCTTCATAAACATATCCCAACAGTTCAAAGTTCAGATACTATATTCATACTCATTGTATATTTTATAACAATAACGACAGGCCCTGTACCGGTAGGGGGCAGCCTTCCACATTCCATCTCTTGCAGGACATCTATTGTTGATGATGATCTCGATATATTTTCTACTTTTTAAAATCTTTAGACACAGCTGTACCTCACGTTTTCAGTTCACACTTCGTAGTTTTCGTAATAATTTTCTTGTAGCTTTTGTAACTTAGCAACGTTAATGCTTACATTATACGCCCTAAAATTTTACTTTATTTTTTAATAAAATTGGATAACTTGGATATAAAATATCCCGATAATAAAAAAAAGTTATTTTGATAACCTCGTGTAATAATATGTTTTGTTTTTTTTTTTGTAATACGTGAAAAATAAATGACTCATCTCTTTTTTAAGAATAGTGAATGGATGCAGTTGTAGATTATATGCAAAAAACGTATACACTTGTCTCTATTATTTTAAAGTATAGGCACCTGGTACCGCTGTAAAGTGTAATACTTTGACGAAGTGAAATGTTACTGATTTAATTACTAAAACATTTTTTTGTAATGCACAATGTTCTCTGTTAGTTTCAATATTCTATTTTTAATATAAATTTTAGATTGTATATTTTTTTGTCCGAAAAACGAAGACTGCTATCACAGATGAAGTACTTACAGAGGCCTAAAATCTAATGTCGTGGCATCTATATACAGCTCTGCCATCGGGTCACATATTCTACTTCAGAGAAGGCGATATTCCATGACAAGGCGGCGTGGGATTCCTCGTGAACGTAAGTAACATCGACGAAGTCACTAGTGTGTCTAGTTGTGGCGTATCTCACACTTAAACTCACTAAGTACCTCTTAGTGAGTTTAAGTGTGAGATCATCATCAAGGTGATACAAGTTACGTATCAACCTCAACGCATTCCGATGACGTCGTCGTGGTAACGTATGGAGATGTCTCAAAGGCCTTACGTAACACTTGTAAGACCCACTTCCATGTTGTTAGGGGGGACTTTAATACCAAATTGGGGGTACGAAATGGTGTTGAATTGAGTGAGGTAAACACATGGTGTCATAAGTCGAAAACGTAATGGGCAAGTGCTGGTAAACTTCCTCGTGAGAGTAAATCGTAGTGGACAAGTGCTGGTTAACTTCCTCGGGAGAATAGGTCCCTTCTTAGTAAACTCTTATTTAAAGCAGAAGCCCAAGAGGAAGTGGACAAGCAGAGCCCCGACACTGTGACAAGGAAAGAGATTGATTTTCTTATGACGGACCGGAAGCATATATTTAGGGAAGTCTCCGTAATCAAGAAGTTTAAAACTAAAAGTGATCACCGCTTGGCTGGGGGCTCTCTGCATATAGGCTTTCGACGCAAGCGTGTCCGATTTGTACAATGGACACTTCCGACTAACCATGGTAGGTTCCAAGAAATCCAATTGGAATTAAAAAAACCGGTTAGAGATATGTCGGAAACTACAATAGCAATTGACGAGGCCGTGATTGATTGCATGCGTGACGTGGGTGAAGGATATTGTAAGAGTAAACATACGAACAGGAGAGCTAAACTCTCAGATGAGCCGCTTGGACTTATGAAGGAACGCAGAGCACACGAAAACGTTACGTCTTCCGATTTCAAGCTTCTTTCAAAGCGAAACCACAAACTAATACGCCGAGACCTTGGCAGCCCAAATACGCAACGGATTACCGAAGCGATTGAGAAGACTAGAGGGTCGAAGGTTCAGGAAAAGCTTGAACAAATCATCTGAGAAAGGTTAGTACTGGTTCTAGGGTTACCGTTTCTACTAAGTCTGAGATCTTATCTGATATCAAAGCGTATACGTCACAAGCTCCTCATCCCGATATCCTTAATGACGATCCGCGTGCTAACCTTACAAGACGTCTGTCCGGCGATCTTCCGGACGTCTGCTTGAGTGAGATTCCTGGCTCTTGCGGAAGCAGAAAGGCTCCGGGGAAGAACGGAATTACAGTCAAGCTTCTTAGGACAGGAGGCGAACCTGTATTATGGGAACTACAATAGATTTTTTTAATTTTGTCCTACAGCGGGGCATACCTCCCAATGCAGGGAAGTGACGTTGATTGGTTTTTGAGCAGAATGACAAATCACTTGTTCAGAATTACAGGCTTATTTCACTTCTTGGCCATATTTACAAGTTGTTCTCAGGGGTCGTGACGAATCGTCTCACCACAAGGCTTGACGTCAAGTGGCCACAATCAATAGCTAAAAAACAGAATTTGGTACCTCCATGGTAAGAAAATCAGTTTGGTACCTCCAAAAATTACCACGTGTAGATGGGCCAGAATTCATTACATTATTTAGTTTGAAAAATAATATGACTCTGCAATACTAATCGCATAAATACTTTTGTAGACGACACGCGGGAGAAAAATTGCAATTATTGCACCTCAAATATAGCGCCTTTGCTACTCTCAACACCTGATATATATTATCTAAGTGCTAACGGGGGGTCTACGCCCCCAACACCCACAGGTAACGTGTCCCTGGAGCCGTATGCCACATTGAATAAATGACCTGGAATGCAAAACCTGAATGTTATGTTGATTAAATAAGAAATGAATTCTAATTTGAATGTTAAGTAAATAGGGCCTGGTAAAGGAATAGCTTTAAATATTGTTTCTCTTTTCAGGTGAGTTATCAGAAAACATTATTATTGTTTAACATTCTGTTTTGTAAAGTGTTTTGTATAAATAAAAGTTCTCTTTTCAGAGCAACGTAATATTGGTTGTAGTTTTATTACTCCTCATATAACACTTTCTTATAACTATCCGTTTGTGGAATGCTCCACCTCAATCTGTGCAGAAATTGCAAACTATTACGACTTCAAAAAAGCGCCTCAAAGAAGATTACCTCACGATATCTACCGTGTAGGACGTTGTTGCTCGTGTACGTGCATGAATATTTATATATATGATGTATGTATGTATTTTAACTACTTTTCTTTATATTCTGTTCCCTTTAAATACTTGATGTCTAGAAGAGACCTGTGCATTGTTCTAAGTTCTAGAATAAATTAATGTGAAATACTTGGTTCAAAATAAAGTATTTTTATTATTATTATAACAGAATAATTATAAACTTATATATGTTTATACACACACATTGTAATTGGAGATAGATTACTAAATGAAAAATAAAAAGCATCTATATGCTAATGTGCCTTCTACTAAGGGACTAGCCACCGGACATCACAAGTGCAACACAATAGTCCACACTTGGAATCAGTATTATGAGAGCAAGTGTTACGTCACAGTAGTTCTTAGCATTCCGTACAGAAAAGGTAAATCAGGAGCCAATGACCAACACTCCACTGTTTATATGTCCGTTTATCTCTCACCTCATAAACCGAGACACATAATAAATTAATATTTTAAGGGATTTATTTTAACACTTATGCAGCTGTAAGCATTACGGATTGGCAACAACGGGCATTTTGATGTAATTCTAAAGTCTGGAATATATCCAACTAAAATTTGTTATAAGTGGAACGAACGTTAGCCAATTCATAATGTAAACCGTTTATTAACATCCATAGAGATATGAGGACTGATCGTCATCTGGAACGAGCTCGTGAAGCCAGGAGCACTTCAGTAATGTTTCCAGACCTACATTGAATCCATTGATCCCCTTTACGTGTCCTTTTTTTGTTACGCGTCTCGCGAATTCATTACCTTCGCTTGTATATGAGGGAGCGCAACTGGAGGATTGCGCTAATGTGGCGCTGTATAATGAGCAATCAGAACCATTTTGGGGCTAGTGTAATACCTTAACATTCACGTGGGTAATCATTACGGCGCTGCTATATCCCATATACGCTGAGGGCCACCGGGCTACTCACAAACCACACAATCGCGACAATTTAGGTTACATAGTGAGAGTGGGTAGTTCCCAGTTTCCATCACCCGTGCCAGTCCAACTCTTCTGCAATGCAGCATAACATGACATTTTGCAGTTGCAAATTATTACTCGCACTATATCCATGAGAAATTGATGACACCAGATACTGCCACTTTTCATGTAATTTTCTGTGTTGGCTCCCAGCCTCTTATATCCTTTGGGTGTGAGAAACTAATAAAGATGAGAGAAATAATAAAAAATAAATAATAATAAAAAAGGATATATTACTAGTCATGCCAAAAAGGTAAGATAGCGAAAAAACAAATGTTGAAAGTGACACCTAAATTTGGTTCTTTGGGCCGCTCATGCCGGTTTTTTATTTGCTTTCAAAGTTACCTGTCAAAAAAGTGACGAAGAGTGATCTTAAACCCCTAAAACTGATATCTGTTACAGAGGTTGGCTAGGATAACATCAGTTGCTAAAAGTTTGTTAATGATAGTGTATTGATATTGAGTTTGTAATGGATTATAATGACATATTTTTGAATATAACCCAACAGTTTGGTGGATTCTATATCAATATTTTTACCCAACTGCGTCAGAAGGGTAACGTTTGTAGGGCGGTAAACATGATTGTATAAGGAACAGTCTAGATTTTAGTAGAAATGTGTAAGCCATCATCGATTTGTGAAGTATAATTTACGCTATGACCACTGTTATAGTTCGTTCGGGCTGCTCGGAAACTATTTTTACTGCTTTATTACACTATTTATTGTTTACATGTTTTATTGTTTATATTTTTTCTACTTCTCGGGTCTTCGATGTTAGAAAACTACTCGTATGATATTTTAAATGCGAAAACCATGAGGCGCCGCTAGAATACGAGTATTAAGACTAGTAGCGCCTCATAGTTTCACCCACATGAAATGCGTACTCCGTT
>JAFELO010000060.1:328041-347812 GCA_017140195.1 Eumaeus atala | reverse complement strand
CATAAATACTTTTGTAGACGACACGCGGGAGAAAAATTGCAATTATTGCACCTCAAATATAGCGCCTTTGCTACTCTCAACACCTGATATATATTATCTAAGTGAACCATTCAGCTTTGAACTATTTGTGTAGATTTAGCAAGAGGTCGTGTCATGTTGCATTGCAGCCGATTTAGGCTGGTACGACCGGGAAGATACATCTCGCTCACATGATATAGCCATAAAATGACAGCTTCACTGTCGTGTTTCGTGCAGTTCGTGAGAAGCCGCTAGCCCGTTGGCCATCTGCATAACAATTATGTGGATGTTTATGGGAGTCGTAATCATTAGAAGATTCCTTACTGCTCGTTCCCTCTTTAGTAGTAAAAAATGGTTCATGGCAGATCCAGCACTTTCTCTGGAAAAAAACTTCACTTTTCCAGAGAAAGTTCATTTACAGACCATCCGACCGGCCCTGGGTGTGACAGGCTGTTGTGAGAAAGACAACGTCTTAATCTAAGCGTGTCGACTACCGGCTAATAAGTACTGCGAGAGCCTTCCACTGCTATCACGGTGTGTCCCGGATTTGTCAGCTGTTCGTAATATCTCCTGTCTTAAATGTTTCGGGCCTTGTCATGGCGGTGGGGCTCATTAGCCTGGGGTATAAAATGACACCTTGGGAGAAGTCAATTGAATCCAATGGGGTGGGCACCCCATTGGATTGAATTGATTGAATCTTATAAAAAAGGACTAAAGAGCAGAAGGATGCCCTATTAAAACATATTAAACTATGTTGACTGGATTGTCCAATAGTGAAGGTCAACCCTTCCGTGGAGAAGGCGTCGGTCCCTTAGTGGACTGACTCGCCGTCGATGTACCCACATTACTTGTTGTTCCAGGATACCCCACTAAAGGCGACGCTGAAGGCATTCGCGGAGGTCTTTGTGTGTATTCGGCACCATAATGTGCAGCGAGCCCCACACACCATTGGGCCCTACCTGTTTTGGTAAAAGTGTTTCCCCGTGTCACCAAAAACCATCAATATTTCTATATTATATAACATACTTGTTAAGGAAGTTAGTTCTTGGCATGATTAACAAACTTAAAGCTCCGAGGACAAAAAATGTTAACAGTGCCGTAGCGAATTAACATTACGGTTACGAATGGGTGGAGCCTCCAAGCGAGTCGTCTCTTCCACTACATCAATTAGATCAATTAGGGAACCGTTATTACGTATTATTTATATCGTTTGTAATAATATACGACTTACTGTAAATCAGAAGCCTGTAAGTCAAGTATAATCAGGTTTTTTTGCATTAACGAATATAATATATTTTTATTTTTTTATACACAGGGGAATTTAATATTTAACTAACCATGATAAATATCCGCATAGACGTTATTCTGACGAGTTACATACCTTCCACCCTAATGGACCGCCGGATATTCACACACCGCATGGAGCGTGTCGAAACGTCACTTAGCGGCACTATGCTAATGTTTATGAGCGACGGTTTCGACCAGGTATGACCAGGAGGTTATACCTGGTCGAAAAATAAGGACGTTTCCTCTGTTAGACTCTAAAAAAATATGTGTATAGTAATTTATACAGTGTTTTTTAGTTAGTACACTAATTAATGAAATTGTGTATTTAGGTGGATTAAGATCCGAAAGAAACCGAATGGAACATTGCTGTATCCAATTTCCGTAGCTCCATTCCGGAAATTGAGATTCCTTATAGTCTCACTCCGGTGTGTTCGCCGTGAACCTTTTTTGTTGGAATAATAAATTAATCACAGGACACTGTTAGGCACATAATTTTTTTAACCGTAGACGGATAAAAGGCCTTAATGTCCTTGAGACATAAAGCACTTAAATTTTAATAACGTCTTATCATACTCTACTAGCTGTGCCTAGGTTTTCATCCGCGTTTATCCTTAAGGAACCATTATTTTTAGGAAAATAGTATTTTTAGTGTCACTTTAGACAGTAATATATTTCCCCGTGTCAGCAAAATCTACTTACATATATGTAGATTACGTACATCTGTGCCAAGTTTCATGTGAATCGATTCTGCGTAAAGAAATAGCAAAGATACGTAAAAAAATTCTAAATTCTATTTCTAAGTTTCTACTTATAAGTTGAATTAGAAGTTATACTTCTTTGGCTTAACAAGATAAAAATCTTTGGCCTTGTTCTACATTTATGTTACCATATTTAGTTACAATGGAATGTTCGTTTCAAAAATCAATAAAATATTGTGACGCCGTAAAGTAATCACAAATTAAGTCCGCGTGTCTAAATTCATTAAAGTTACAACATAATAATAATGTTAAAAAAAATTCGCCAATTTCTTACTTAATACAGGCCGAATAACAAACTGTATAAACGCGGGCTATTTGATATGTTTGGCTCTTTTTAAAAACATTCTTCGGTACCTCAGATATTAATGACGCTAATGAATTTGCCGAGACTTATGCGTGATAATATCCATGTTACTAAGTCCACGATTTCTACGTTCAACAATACTATGTATATGGTACAGTAAAACGGAAGTCGATTGAATCCAAATTTATTTAATATTGAAACATTTTTGGAAAACTTATAGAAGCTACTAGGGTGGAACTAAAAGTTCGTGGCCTAACCTACATGGAGCTATGACATCTTTTTAGATATACCGTCATTTGTTAGTATATGTCATATCGATTTATTGTGCGCAGTTTCATTCTGATATTGCACAATATAAATTTTCTGTGATTATTTGTTTGAAGCAATCTGACGCAATTTTCAATAATGGAGAAGATTGAACACCGTGTAGTCATTAAGTACCTCAATAAAAAAGGCCTATCACCAAAAAACATCCATCAAGATATGGTGAGCACTTTGGGGGAGTCTGCTCCATCGTATTCCAGTGTAAAGAAGTGGGCAGCTGAGTTTAAGCGCGGTTGTGAGAGCATTAAAGATGATCCTAGGATTGGAAGGAGTACATCCTCTACCACGAAAGAAAACATCGATAATATTTGTGATTTCGAACTGGGTGGCCGACGTTTGACCATTGGTAAGATAGCTGAGATAACAAACATTAGTTACGGCTGGGTGCAACACATAATAACGGAAGAGTTGGCGGTTCCATAAGGTTTCTGCTCGCCGGGTCCCGAGGTTGCTTTCAGCTGAACAAAAACGAGTTCGATACACAATTTCGCGAGAGTGTTAAGAACTTTTTGAGACTGATCCCTAGGACATTTTGGCTAGATTTGTTGCCATGGATGAAAGCTGGTTTCACCACCATACTCCTGAATGAAAGCAACAATCCAAACAGTGGAAAAGATAAGACTCTCCTACACCGAAAAAGGCTAAGGTCGTTTTGTCGACTAACAAAGTCATGGTTTCTGTTTTTTGGGATGCGAAGGGCATTTATTTTTGTAGATTATTTACCGAAAGGTCAAACTATAAATTCTAGTTATTATTGTAATCTTTTATGAAGACTCGGGGAAGAAATATATGAAAAAAGGCCGGGAATGTTGCATAAGAAAATTTTGTTTCATCAAGACAATGCACGTATTCACACTTCGGTTGAAACAATGTCTGTAATCCATGATTGTGGCTACGAATTGCTGCCCACCCAACCTATTCGCCGGATTTATTCCCCTCGGATTATTATTTATTTCCAAATTTGAAAAAACATTTGGGTGGCCCGAAATTTTCGACCAAGGATGTGGTGTTAGTCGCAGTAAACGATTATTTCGACGACCTTCCGGAATCTTTTTTTTCGTGGGGATAAACAAGTTGCAGGTCAGGTGGAAGTAGTGCGTTGAACTAGATGGAGTCTATGTCGAAAAATAAAAATAAATTTAGATCCACTTTTCTTTCATTTTCTTGGTCGGGCTTAGAACTTTTAGATCCACCCTCGTAATGATAAACTTGTACTTGATGTAAAAAGTCACTTTTGTATACTACTAAGCTCCATTGAAAGCATAATTCTATATTTATCTTTCAAGATCGATGACGGGAATAATGCAATATTATTTAGTAGAATGGATATTTTACATTCGACTGCACTCGGACCAATGCAATTGTACAAAGAGCTCGAGTTATATACGAACATGTTACCTAAACACACCCAGCTCCCGGTCGCTTTATCGCTACATAATATTAATGGTATAATTAACGCGTGCGAGACAATATGTTACTATGATGCTAATAAACTAATTGTAGTACTTAAGATACCGCTCGTTGTATCCCAAGTCTATAACGTCTCTTTGAACATTCCATTCCCTCTTACCTTTGACAAAACTACACCAAACACTTATTGTTCTCATCGCACCCTATAAACAATATTTGGCAATAACACCTGACTGTTTATTCTACTCGCAGCTCGCGAGTGTCAGTAAGTTTAAAATGATAAAAAACTATTGTTATGTGTGTCCTCTGGGAAATGTGCATTCGACAATCGCCAATCCTACTTGTGAAACAGTTTTGTTAAACGAAGCCTAATAATAGTTTAACTAAACGAAAGTTTAGTTAAGTTAAGCACGCTACCAAAGTCTTGTGATGCAAAAATATTACATGGGTCCGCAGACTTGTTTCAGAAAATAAGTAATAATCGATGGATTTATGTTCAATCAGAACCTAGCAAATGTATCTTATTTATGAAGACAGTGTTTCAATTACCGATGAAATTTTATTCGGTTCAGGAATTTTACATTTACCTAAAAATTATAAAGCTTTTTATAAAACACTTACGTTTATACCTAGTGATTACATTTCATCCAATTTGAGTAGCTCTGTATCAAATTTCGATTTTAGCCAAGATCCTTGTTGTTCTAGTTTTAAAAATAATAAAAAGCTAAACATATCCCTAGAAAAATTAAACGAATTTAACAATTTAGATTATTTTGCCAAAGCCAGCACGCAGCTTTCCGACTTTGAGAAACAAATTAACGACATACGGAAACATCTCATCTGTGAAAATATTCTATATTACTTATCTCTCACTTATGTGATTTCAGTGTTCATTTTCTTGTATCTATTGTACAAAAGTAAAAAATATCTATGTAGTAGAAGTGATGATTGTTGTGTTACTATCTATAATAATAATTATAGTTACTTAAAAAATACATCTCAGATTCTTCCTAAATAGAAGTCCATTCTATAAAATCCTTACCAAGTCCTGAAAAAGAAATACTATGTAATCATGTTAATTATCATAAGAAAGAATATATATAATATATTTATTTTCATATTTCCTTTTATTAATTAATTATAATAATACTATTTTTATATACTTTCCTTTATATATCGTCGAATGTTAATGATAATCATAATGAATGTTATAAAATTCATATACTCTTAAATAATTATAATCCATTGTAACTCGTGGTAATTAAGTTACATAAGTATATTGCAAATTAAAATAATATCTGATATTTTATGTAATGCCATAACGAAGTCTGTCTTATACTTCTACTCGCTTAAGTTTTACATTGATCACTACTTATCGTTTTAATCAATCTTATCGGGGGGTTGTTATAATACAGCCTAGCTAGTTTACCGTAATAGAAACATCGCTGAGTAGCCATCCTCGTTTCCAGAAGGTGTACTGTTGCTATGGCTCATGTTCAGTTTTATAAAATATGCAATTCTAAGACAGATCGAGTTCAGTCTTCGGTGCGGGCACATACCGTTGTAAAGGGACATCTATGTTGTAGTTTCGTGCGATTAGTAAGTAGCCGTTGGTTGACCGGAGGGGAGAGAGTCGAACAAGGTATCTGCACAATAATAATGGCTCCGTCTATAGGCGGTCGTCAAAAGGCTCGGATTACTATTTTGCCACCCATATTAATATAAAAAAGCTCTATTAAATAAACATAACGATTTTGAGTGCGAAAAGTTTTTGTTTTGTGGCGATTGTGTTGTTTGAAGTTTAAAAGCTTAAATAATTAATTGCAAATAGTTTATTTATAAAACATGATTTAATAATTGCATAATTTTTTTGTAATCGACTTCCACTCCAGTGTAGATAGTATTGAAAAGACGGAAACGCAAGTGAACCATTAGACGTTAACATAAATCGCTAGTGAGCATCCCTCCTACAATGCAATTTTGTTTTCCCACTGGGTACAATTTTTTGCGTCGCCCCCACAGCCTCGAATATTTGATATTATTTTATAATTGTTTTATGCTATTTTATTTATCGTAAGTATATTTATATATATATATATATATATATATATATGTATGTAATGTACACATACAATAGTTTTTATTGTATAATAAATTTTTCGGCGTCTTGTGTTAGAAGTATAGTATATATACTCGTATTTTAGATCAATATTATAAAAGTCTTTATTTTATCAAAATAAGTATAGTTTAATTTCATGTTAATCTAATTTTGAATAGATGTGCACAAAGCGTTATATAAATTTAAGTTTTCCTCATTTCCTCCATATTATTATTAATTAAAAATTGGTGGAGATTCAATGTCATTTTTCTGCAGTCCGTCTAGTAGTTGGTGGAAGCAATGCGCATTTTGTTTTTTGAGAAGAGCATATCAGAAATAAATAAATGTAATTATAATACACTAGCATCGCCCCACGATTTTGCGTGCAACACTCTGACCGTATTGGCGGCAGTTCATCATACATGAATAGTATTTTTTCAAAAGCAACATTTAGTTCCAGAGCGCGTTCAAACAAACAAAACATCTCTTCAGTTCTATTATATTAGTATAGACACCTGTTCTAGCAATGAGTAATGTTACATGAAAATGTAAGAATGGATCAGCTATAACATCTCATATTGTATTTTTTTAACTATTTTTTTATGACACATGGACTTAACTTGCGGTTATGTGAGTAGCCGGTAGTCGATTGGAAGGGCAACGCATCAACATTGTGACTATGCTGATGTTCCTTGGCGTCGTTTGTCATAAACGGCTCCGTTTGCGTCCTATATTTTACGCTGTACCCTTTATCGTTATATATCTTATAATCAACTCTTCAAATTATTATTTGCTTTTAAATACCTACAATCAACAAATATTTACATGTGTAATTACAAAACCTCAACATAGCAATTACTTGCATATTTTCTATAAACTACATACATATTGGTGTTGGTCATAGTGGCTTTAACACGTTTCATATCATAAAGTGGAGATCCTTAAGTTTAAAATAACCTAAAAGATCTCACAACGGCAATCCGCAGCAGTGAAGTAGTGAAATAGCTCAGATCCTGGAGCAACTCCGGTGGCACAATAGCGCAGGCGAACTACCAGTGAATTCCGAGTGCCGTACACGTAAACTGGATGATGGGACATTTTGTAAGGAAATTCCCAGTTTGAAATGGATGTGTATGGAATGTGGAATGTTAAAAATTTTAACTCATACAAGAAAAGTTCACGTTTCATGTGATAGGAGTTTACATTAATTGGGTCAACTTTGCATTGGATTACTTGTGAAAGCATTTTATATTAGGCATTTCTTATGCGGCGTCGGCACTCCTGGTGTGGATTGCCTACCAGTCTATGAATTCTCAACTCCCTAATAGGAGAAGCCTATACCACAGAGAACTCACGGCCGCCTTAAGGTGATAAGGCACACCTGGGTCTATTGGCAATATGTTCATTGTGCCTGTATAGGACAGGTGACTCAACAATTTTATTACAATACAAATTTTCTTTGTTATATATTTATATATAATGATAGATGGCAGTTGGGCCAATGAAGTACTGGAGTGGGCTTCCAGAGCGTTTAGGAAAACAAGGTGTTGGTCGATCGTTCACCACGTTAGAAGACGATTTCCGTGCAGTAACCGGTGCGGGATGGATGCGAGTAGCCGGAGATCGCTTGTTTTGGCGTTCATTAAGAGAGGCGTATGTTCAGCAGTGGACCGCTAGAAGCTGATAATGATGATGATATAGTATAGATAATGATGAACAAGACATATATTAATACCTTCACTTCTCCAACTTACCTATTACTTACAACTTAGCGATTCTAGTGGAATCGCACTCACCGCCGCAGAGGTGGATTTAAACCTTGTCCGAACATTTTAATCCGTTCTTATCTGAACGTTTGACCTTAGCGATGTGGACCAATTTAGCATTTGTAGCAGTGACTTTCTCCGACCAATATAGTAATTGTTCTTATTAAGCTCATTAGCAAAAACTTTCTCCTGAATATGTTCATTTTAACTAAACAAATAGTTATTAGTATATAATAAATTCAAAACAGGAAAATTCATTAATTTTCAACCATTTTTATTTCTACAATATTATTATATTATAGCCAATGAAATTTTACAGCATTCCTTTGGGCGTGTTAAAATGTATGTTTGGGACGGAAAGGTATAATAGAAATGAAGAGATGTAAGTTTACATTGTACTTTGTATAAAACACAACAAGAAGACCTGTCCTTAAGCAAGCTCCCTAATGGTGATTGCTTTAGGAGTGATGTATATTCTCATTACAAAAGTCAAAAGTCTGGTGGCACATTTTTTTCATAAGGTCTCGACCAGACTTTTGACCTGTGTGTAACAATTATGTGGATGCCTAGGGGTGTCTATAGTTATCAAAGAAAACCCCGACAGCTTCTTTTAGTTGTGCATTATATATTATATATAAATTTATGGTAATATATAATATCATATATCATATTTCGTAATTTTACTTTGATCTATCGACTGGTACTACAAGTAGCGTAGGTTAGAACACACCGTGACGCTAAATTCATGTTTTATTCACGTATAAAAAGTGTTCAAAGCGCTTAAAGAAGTTGTCACTTTTAAAAATTCCACCCTAGCGTAAAATGGTAAAACTCTCAATTACCTTTTATCAAATTACATGTCTGTGGTACTAAAGCCAGGGACTTAATATAAAGATGTCTCTCAGTCCACTAATTTCTAACATAAAAATTTATAATAAAACTGTTGTAAAATTCTAACAATTCCACATCTGTTCAAAATCCGGTATGTGCTTCCGTCTTTCGTACTCATGAAGTAACTTATTGGTTAGTTTAAAGGTTCCAGTACAAAAGACAAAATTTTCGTAAATATCAGCGTATCTGATAATTTACTAAGTCTGGCCCTGACACAAAATTGATACGAGTAGACGTCTCACCTACACATAAAAAAACTTTGCCTTTATATAGTACTAAACGTTATTATAACATGTAGGTAGATAAAAAAAATATACATCAATACATTATACAAATCATACATTCTGTAGTCTATACAATTATACTTGTAGTAGAAACTTCCTGAAACCTGTCCGTCTGTATGTGATCGGTGTTAGCAAAATATACTGAACGGAGTTTCGTGCGGTATTCACCACTGGATTGGACTGGACTGGAGCTATTCCCGCGGAAGATTTTAGTCCATAAACTTTAATCCGGCCCATGTTATTCATGGCTGAAGACTCAGTGGACCGCTAGTAATATAATAACTTTGTCTTTTCATTACAATTTTTTTTTATCAAGTTTTATAATATATATGAAACAATCTTTAAATCGTAGTCAATAATATATTTTTAGTTATTTAGTATATATTTTAAGTAAATAATATTTAACGTTTATCTTGATAAAAGTATGTAATACGCTTTATTTTATCGCGGTTTATTTGATGTTTCAGAAGCTTCAAAGCTTTCAGTGTTGTTACAGAATACACAGTTTTTGTTTCGTGTGGAATTACGATTAGAAATAGCAAGGTGACACATCAAAAATTTTCGTGTACAGTACTCAACAATTTAGATGAAATGCGTGAGGCGGAACTGAGGTTAGATCAAACATAGGCCAAGCTTTCGTATCCTTATAAATGTAACTTTTCTGCCTGACTGAACAACACGTTCCTCTCGGTCGTTGAAGATCATACCGATATCCCGGGCGATAAATTGTGCTATAAAAGTGTTGTAAAATGCAAGTAATAATACTCGTATAAATGCAAATGTTTATCACAGAGCGGCGTACAAAACTGTAAGACAACTCGTGACGCGAGGAAAGAGCAGCTAATATATTTAATAGCAAAATTTGACAACAACATATTATGTGATTCTGCTGTTAAATTCAACATAAGTGTTGTATCTCACTTTCCATTTCAAGTCAAATTTGTGTTATAAACTACCTTAACACAACTTTTACTATAATCAATGAATATTCGGACTTTGTTCGGAATAAATATATCCTTACATGGCTTAGTAACTAACATTCATAAATTTATATTGTATGTTCAATATTACGATATTTATATTCGTCAAATATTTGTAGGAATGACGGTGTCTTTTACGATAATAGTCCACTTCGTGAGCTCCCCTAGTGCATGCATATAAAACTTCATGACCCAACCCTTAGTTATTAACTATAGCTTATTACGAGGGGCATCGAAACATATAACGTAACGGACACATGCGCGCCTTTTATATTTGATATTGTTAGGTACTTAAATGATTAACTTGCTTTTTTATGGATTGTGTTTATCTTTTAACACAAGAATAAAAACTTTGTACGCTAGATAATAACAAGTATAATTATTTTAATGTATACACACATATTCATTCACGCCAGTTCTATAATGGAGGAGCTGGCTCATCTGCCTTTACATGCCTCATAAGGAAACTGACATGAAGATGTGTTGCTGTTGTTGTATAAATCTTAAATACATTTTTATAAATGCTAAAAAATATCACTGCTGATAACTGATATGTGTACAGACATTATTATTATATTATTTTTGCGAAACCTAATTCTATTATTCTTAATTTTGCCATCGCTATGTTTGAAATTTATAATTATTTTCGTAATATAAACTCGTGTGTTTAATCCCCTGTTGGTCAGGGTGGAGGTGTCTACAATTTAGTTTGAAACTTGTAAAATAACTTAGAAGATAAAGCAAATTATACCTCAGTTTCTACGACAGGCTCCTGTAGTGTAATTTGTTGTAGATGGAATAAAACACATCTGCACAAATCTCATTAATAAATCATTAATAAAAGTTTAAAGAAATAAAGTCTAAAGAAAGATATTATGTAAAAAGTAGTGATTTTTTTTGTTATAAGATAACGTAAATTACAAAGTATTTTGTGCTCTCTTTCCTGGTGATTACCTAATGTTTTATTGTGCTAATTAAATAAAGCTTGTAATAGCCTACATAAAGTCTCGAATAAGATTTATCACCGTTTTCGTAACAAGACTTTGTTTTTACAATAAAACTATTTTTACGGATTTTATCGTGGGAATAAACCGCGTTAAATTCCGTAAAAGTAGTTTTATTGTAATGACTAACATTCGCGTAAACTTAAGATATCAAGACTTTGTATTGTTTAAATAGACTTGCATTCGAGTCAGGGAGCGCAGCGATTAAATTTAATTATTTACAAAGTACCAAGACAGAAACTCTCTGGCTTTCCTCCTTGTTTAAAACATAATTATCGCGATACATGTGTTAAACTCTGTTTTATTCCTAAAAACTTAATTCTGTGTTCCTTCTTGAAATAATAATTAAGTACCTAAAATTAAGTAACTAATTATAAAAAAGCTAACCCATATTTTGACGGCCACGGTAACGGTGGAACAAGCTAAGAATATCTTTTTTTACCTGATTTGACCTGGCTACGTGTAACGGACGAACGCTCAGACTAGATAACCACTTGGTTGAGCTGGAGGTGGAACTGGGAAAAATTCGATGGCATGGTCTAGGGCTATGTGAAGTCCGAAGACAAGGCCAGGACACCATAACTCTGCCAACGGGGCACCTATTACACGTCTGGGAAGGCGACACTTCATCACAAGGCGGCGTGAATTCACACGGGCCCCGCAAGGGGTCCGGGTAGGCTAGGCCGGAGCAATTTAGCTTCCTACTAGCGGGTTCATCCGCATTCCGTTAATACGGAACGGGCCTTGGATTTGACAAATGTCAATAGAATAGAAGAACCCACTCAGTCGGTATCCGCCGCCCTGCTGAGGTCGCACCTGGGCGGTCCGGGTGAGATCACCGGTTGACCCGGTGAAGGCCCAGCAGATGGTGACCTGCGACCTAGGTCGATATCTCCTCACGCACGGGTTAGGTGGCTTCACGGCTGAGTGGTTGGATGAGGGGAAAGACAGAGAAGAAAGATATGACTGTAGTGCGGGAGAGAGTGCGACGAGACGTGTATGAAAAGTCATACACGCCTGTCTGGGAAGTGGATGAACGGCGAGATCGCCGGTATTCACGAACATTACTATTATAGTAGTGAAGTGATACCGGCGATATCTCTTCGCATTGGCGCTAGTAGGGAGATTATGTGGATTCACCGAACAGGTGTGGTAGTAACAGGACTTCCTGAATCAACAGGAGGACGCCTTTGAGAACCTGTCTCAAGGCGGTGAAAAATGGAGATCCGCTATTAATGGCGGTGAGGAATTCAATGAATAATGAACTAGCCTGGGACCAAAGTCCCGGGCCAGCCCGTGAAGCACGTAGGTCGCGTCAGCGGGGGCGTATGTTTCCATAGGCGTCTTTGCGGCTGCGGCCGCGAATGAACGAGCTGCAGGCGCCTGTTGGGAAGTGGATGCAGAGGTCGATGTCGATGCGGTTGCAATTGTAGCCATGTCTAAGTACCTCTTAGTAGGTGGACTGGTCGATGGCACGGTGGGCTCCGGGTCAGGACACGTGAGCTTTGCGACGGTCTTCATTCTTGGATCTCGCGGCTGGCTGCGCTGCACGAGCGGCGCGGGTGCAGGTGGCGCTGGCGCAGGTGGCGTCGGCCGCGGCTGGATCGGGCTCGGGTCCCTGCTGCTCGTTGTGGAGTTGTCGCGCGGGGATGAAGAGGCCGTGCTGCCCGCGGAGGATGACGATAGGGGGAAACCTCTCTGGCGGATCAAGTCCACTATTCCCCTGTATCTCTTGCGGGGAAGATTATTTTTCATAGTTTCGCGGTTGGCGCGAAACACTTTCACGTCCTGCAGGCGAGACGCGTATTCTACAGGCGTCATCTCGGAGGCGTGTCTCATGCCGGACGGAGCTGGTCCGGACTCTCCGATGGGCGCCGCCAGGCTGCATCCGGGTGGAAGGATCAGTTCCTTCCGCCCCGGTGCCGGCAACGCACTTCCGTGAGGAATGCTCGGCCCTGGTCCAAGAACTCTGGCTGGGCGGCGTTCTTCTGGATGGTGCACCTGGAGTCTTCGACGCGCGAGATCGAGAGGTCGAACTCGACCGCGTCGCCGGCTTCTTCGGTGCACTTGGTTTGCGTGCGCCATCCATGACGGCCCACGCGAGACTTCACACTCTTCTAAAAAAAAACGCAGTTGCTGGGCGTGGACAACTTCCACGTGACCACTCGGCGACCGCGCTGGCTTGCACGGCCGCCAGGAAGCTGTTCGTGGTGCCTACAACACCAGTAACGCAATCACACTTGGTTAAAAACAACTTCGCGATGATTTCTTGTTTGTAGGTTAGCCTGGAGAGGTGGTCGTCACGAGCGTCCTGGCATACGTCCAGACGCGACGAAGGTTGGGCCAATCCAAGGCGGCGTGAGATTCCTCGTGAATAAGTCCCTCGTAGGCAACATCTTCAAAATCTCTAGTGTATCGGGGAGGGTGGCGTATCTCATACTTAAACTAAAATGGTATAGCCTTAAAATGATACAAGTATATGTACCAACCTCAACGCATTCCGATGATGAGAGGTGGGCGTACCTCCCAAAGCATGGCTTGGAAGTGGCGTTGTTTTGTTTTCTTAGAAGGGTGACATATCACTTTTTCAAAATTACATGCCCACTTCGCTTCATGGCCACATTTACAATTTGTTCTCAAGAGTCTTGACGAATTGTCACACCACAAAGCTTGACGAACTCCAGTCACCGGAGCAGGCTGGGTTTCGCAGAGGATTTAGCACCATGGACCACATTTTCACCATAAGGCAATTTGTACAAAAGACATGACTACAGTCAGCCGCTGTGCCTTGCCTTCGTAGACTATGAGAAAGCGTTGGACTCTGTCGAAACCTGGGCTGTTCTGGAAGCTTTACAGCGATGTCAGGTCGACTGACGATCCGTCGAAGTACTGAGAGCATTGTCCAGCAGAGGATCGATAAGGGCTGATAATGATGAATGATGATTAACCAATCTTTTTCATAAAGATTGGTTAATCTGTAATTGGCTTGTACTGGTTAGTTCTACACCCCTATTTGCATATTGTAAGTAAGACATAGCTGATACCTAAGAAGATATCTGCTATGTCTTGCTCGTGCATAATTCTTAAGCGATGACAAATCATCCTCAGGCATGCTGTCCCATTTTGGCATCATTGCAGCAAGGCAGAAAGGGTAATTTTTCAAAATTTCATAGATTGATTAAATATTCAGTTTATTTTATTTTCAACTGTATTTATTGATGTCTTAAGTTTACACGAACATTATTAATTACATAAAACTATTTTCTACGGTTTGTAACGCGGCTTATTTAATTATTTAAGTAATCCGACGAAGAGAAGAAGCCGTGACGTCCACCAGTGACCATGGCATGGTAAAGCTTCTGGAATGTCGGGCTAGTTAAATAATTAAATCAACCGCGATACAATCCGTAAACAGTAGTTTTGTTGTGGCTTTATTTATTTTCGAATAGGTTAATTTTTTTGTTAAAAATAATACACAACCATTACAACAATTGTATGTATAAGGATCAATGTTCGCATGTGTGTGCTCTATACATTCAACACAAAAACTATCTATCTATATAACTATCAGATTGTGTTGAGTTACAATCTCCAAAATCACCCCACAAAACTAGCGAGAATAGTCACAGTGGTATTTTTCTTGCCAGGGAAAACAAGGTGAGTGGGGGGCGAGGCGGGCGCACGCACCACTCCGCCGTTTCTCCGTGGACTTGTGTTGAACACACCACCGTTTTTTTAACTTCCAACGTGTTCTACGTTTTCGTTATATATTAACGTTTGTGTTAGCTTAAATAAAAATGAAGCTTCGAGGATAGAAACTAGTGGATTTATCATTATCAAAACATAAATCAGATAGTAATGAAAGGGTAAAGAAAAACAATTAAAGTATTGGTTACTATGTTTGTTGTTTACTTCAAAAACATAGCTAGTGAAATTCAGTTTTTGTATGTTATAATCATCATCACTTATTTAAACATTATAGAGTTACAAAGACTATTAAACATATTACAACACTTGTGTATTCTGTAGTTAATAAAAGATATTATATTATATTGTTTTCGATGTCATTTTAGATACTTCGTATCAAATGTCATACAGTATTAGTATAAAAAGTTGGTAGTCCTAATCACTTATTCTGCGTATTAATTTATGGTTTAGTTTATTTATGTGAAACTATTAATTTTACTATTTCCCTTTTCATTTCTAATTTATAGTATGTAAAATATTACTTGTATTTTTTTGTTTCTAAATTGATATATTTAGCTTTAGTGACGAGCTTGAATGTTTCTTTTTATTCTTAGGTAAACAGTAAACAATCTGCGGTACCAATGGGAAATGAAAAAAAAAACAACAAAAATACCTTACTATTTTTTTGTGTTTTGTTTGTAAAACCTTTCTTGTAAGGAACCTATATTCTGCTTCATTATTTAAGGACTTGTTTAACTCCCTACATTTTGAATTTTTAGTCAATATTTTTTTTTTGACAATATAATATATCCGTATTTACCAACTTTACTTTCGCCGGCGCGCTGACCCGAAGTGGACCTGGGCCTCCAGCACTAGACTGCGCCATCTGTTCCTCTCCTTTGCGGCAGACTGCCAGTTGGTCACCTACATGCCGCTTAGCTCTTTCTGGACCTCATCTATCCAGCAGTACTCGTATCTATCCAATTGGGCGATTTCCTCTCGGTCGTCCCAAATACGCTCGTTTCGCCCCACGCTCCTCTTCCATTCAATCGGTGTGGCCGAGCCAGCGAAGTCGAATAGCTTCGCTCTCGCCAATGACGTTGGGCTCAACCACAAGCTGTTCTACCTCCAAGTTTTTCCTCACTCGCCACGAGCCATGCTCTCATCTGGTGGGTCACAAAATTTCCTAAAGATCTTTCTTTCTGCCACTAAGAGCTTGTCCTCCTCCTTCTGAGTAAACGTCCATGCTTCACATCCATATGGCAAGATTGGTCTTATGACTGTTTTATAAACTCAAATCTTGCTCTTCCTGGAGATGACCTTGTACGTGAGAATTTCACGAAGGGCTGCAGAGAGTCTTAGGGCATTTTGCTCTCGTATGTCTTGCCTTCAATCTCTTCTTTCCTCTTGCTGGTATTATTGGTGCTACCAAGACATTTAAAATGAGATACACGCTGGTAAGGTATTATGTACCATTGTAGGGTCAGCATTGCGGCCTGTGCCTCCCCACCTCCACATATAGAAATACACAGTTTTGCCCAGACTGATTCTGAGTCCCACTCGTTCTCCCTCAGCATTCAGAGTTTTGCCGATTTCTGCCACGTGGTCCACGCTCCCGCCCCCAGCAGTGCAAGGTCGTCGGCGTACCCTATGAACTTACGTTTGCAGTTCAAATCTATTTAACAATCATGTATCCACTACTTTTCGTATGACGTATTCGATTATCAAATTAAACAACATGAGTGAGAGCATGTCTCCTTGTTTAAGCTCTGTGGCCACTTCTAACTCCTCTGTGTGGTCCAACTCTGATCTGTACCTTACTTGTTTTCATTGCGTGAAGTCGTCACGAAAACAATTAAGACAACAACAATCATTTTAACCAACTTAACCTGTATTCTGAAGTACTTGGGTATCGAAAGGAGTGATTCCTTGTTGACGCTGTCATATGCTATGATGAAGTCGACGAATAGAGAGTGGATGTCCTGTGAATAGTCCCATCTATTTTCCATTTGTTATTTTAGGAGGAAGATTTGGTCCACTGTACTAAATCCGCACTGATAGTCCCCAATGATGGTTTCCGCAAACCGTTCTGGGCGTCCCAGAAGAACATAGGAAAACACCTTGTACGCTGTCGTCAGTAGTGCGATCCACCTGCAGTTACAGCATTTCTTCTTGAACCCTTTCTTGTATATGGGGCAGACTATACCCAGATTCCAATCTACTGGCTGCTTTTCTTCTTAATAATTATTTCAAATAGTCTGAATTGCACTCCTCCACCATCGCATTTCCATAATTCTCCCGGTATGTCATCAATACCCGGACACTTGTGGTTTTTCAGTCTCATTATCGCTTTTTTGACCTCTTCGAAGAATGATACTTTACTTCTGCATTATTATCACTTTCATCTGGTACGTCAATGCTAACTTCTACTGGTTGGCAGTTGAGTAGCTCTTTGAAGTACTGATGCTATTCTTCTTTTAAATTTTTGGCTCAATAATCAGATGTCCTTATCGTCCTCGAAGAATTGTACAACTAGCTATCCTTTCTGGACCGTTCTAATCTCTTATTAGAATTTCCTAGTCAAATTATTTTTCGTTAGTTATTATTAGTTATTATTACAAAAATTTATCGTAACTGGCATTCCAGGTGTTGTCTCTTAAAATGCCTTATTAGATTTCGCAGTT
This sequence comes from Eumaeus atala, assembly GCA_017140195.1. Lineage (NCBI taxonomy): Eukaryota > Metazoa > Arthropoda > Insecta > Lepidoptera > Lycaenidae > Eumaeus > Eumaeus atala. Next base: position 330,317 of record JAFELO010000060.1, on the reverse strand, counting down.
CCCTACTTGCTTGGACGTAGTCTTCGCTATATCTATCACCCAGATCAGGCAAGATCTTGAGCTTCCGCCTTTCTTCCGTAGCCAGATCACACTCTGTGTTAAACCATTTCCAATTTTTACGACGCGAACGATTTTTACTTTTAATCCTACTTCCTTGATGATGTCTCGCGTCTCTTTCCATGTTTTACCAATGCACTCTTGTACCTCCGATTCGCTAAGTCTGTTATGTAATTCTAATTGAAGTATTTTTCGTAAGTTAACATCTTTCAGTTTTTATGTTTCTATTACTGGCTCAGTAGGCTAACCAAATCTACGTGATGTTTTAATTTTAAATCTTTTTTGTTGAGGCAGAATAAGTCTGAATTTTCCGTGAACTTTTATTATTGTCTTTAATGCGTCAATTATCAAAAATCTAAAACAGGTTATAATTATTCTGTGACATATAAATATATAAAAATTGTTTTGCTGTTTATTACGTCAAATTTCATTTTGAATATGTTTAGTTATAAAAGCATAATTTTTTTGGAAATAAATATATTTTTACTATTTTACGGATTTTATTTTTTAAAACGGAGAATAAAGACGTTTTATAGAAATAATGAGTTAATGGTATTACTCACAACTTTACAGCATGCCTATAGTTATACAACAATAACTTAAATGTTAACTTTGTAAATGCATATATTTGTGGCAATATTAGGTTCAAAACACTTCGTTCTGAAAAGTATATTATTTGCAGTTGCTCCTTTATTCGTAGGATATATACCCAAAACCTCTCTGTTTGTGTGTATGTGATGGATTTTCTCTAAATCTACAAAATGTAATTTGAAGCAGTTTTCATCCATAGATAAAGTCATATCCAAGCAAGTTTTAAATCTATAATTTATACACGGACAAAACTGGGGTGGACAGACAGTGACATATAATAGATAAAATGTTGAATCCATACGTTTTTTATTTGTAATTAACGTATGAAGCCTAACCCTGAGTAATGTCGCAGTTACTTTCGGTCTCGATTTAAAACGCCTCTAGCATGAACATATGGACCAAGTTGCTAAGCTTATAGATGTAATTGTTGTTATGAGTTTAAGATAAACATATCTTGAACTTACTCCACAAGATTTCGTAGCACACATGTGTTCAACGTTGTTATTAGTCGTCTAATTATTACATTAAGATAATCAAAACTTATAATGTACTTACCGTTTCTGAATTTTGTTGATAGGTCATGTAAATAAACGATCCACTTCGATCATCTGTGAATAAATTATAGACTAAATTAACATTACACCGGAATAGCCCTACCCATAGATGAAGACTGCATGAAGTGGCAGCATGTGGTATCTCGTACATCTTAGGTGTGTTTCACTAGTGTCAAATTTTGGCACTGAAATTGAATTTTCTTCGCATTAATTATACTCTATTGGTATAAACATCATATTGCGGGTTCAAAAAATCGGGAATTGTACACAAGTACGCTACGAACATATGAGCAAAACAGAATCTTGGCGACTTTTATACTTTTAAACTATGAGCAAGTGGGCATCGTAAATCCTAAAATCTCATAAGCTTTCCTTACTAAATATACGCGAGGTACTTTTCATATGTCAGTTTAGAGTCATGTATCACACCAAGGTCTTGTATTTCATGTCCTTTATCTAGTTCTTCTCCTTTAAATGTGTAGCTGTACTTTTTACTTTGTTTAAATCTCATCGCATAACATTCACGAACATAAATTGTAATTTATTAAATTGGCGGTATTGTTCGAATCTCTGAAGCTCGCCTTGTAGATGACAACAATCTTTAATTTTTTTTATGTTTCTAAATATATTAATGTCGGCAGCATATAAATGAAAACTTGAGCGTTGAAAACAAGAACGAATATCGTAAATGAAAAGGCGGCAAAGCAAGGGCCCATTGGGGATCCCTGGGGAACTCCGGAGGGGACTAAATTACAATGAGATGTATAATAACCACTGAGAACTACAACTTGGGATTGATTTTTAATATAATAGTGTAATATGATTTTTAACATTCGTGACGCTACAGTTATTTATGGATATTTATTATCTTGCGGTCTACTTAGAGTATATATGTGCATAATTATTTTTACAAGACAAGGAAAGAGACATTCACTTGTGGCGTTTTTGCATATTTCCAAGTTATCATTCCAAGAGTAAAAGCAATAAGACTCTTTTATTCATTAGGTTTTACTTTATAATAGATATAGATTTTCAATATCTGGGCAGTCATTAATTGGTTGGTATAACTTTTTT
>JAFELO010000060.1:301239-328023 GCA_017140195.1 Eumaeus atala | reverse complement strand
TTTTTTCGGAGGGACCTAGTACTGGTTGGCGGCGCTAGTCCAGCCTCAACAGTTCGACTGACCACGAAGACTTTTTTGTCTTCAGGTTTAGGGAAACGATAGGGGGAGAGACCCCCCCTCTTTTCCCACAGATCGGAAGAGATGAACCGGGTTGATTGTGGGCGTACTCTATAGTGATTATTTTGGGACCGAAAAGGGGTAAGCGGTCCCCTCCCCACTCTAGTGGCACGGTGCGCGCACGATGCAGTTTTATTTGCGGTGTCGTGGATAAGGATAATTGAGCTCCTCGCCCCCCCCCCCTCTGACGGAGGGGGTCGATTTGCACTAAAAATCGGCAAAAGCCGTATTCTTAATTTATTTATTATTAGAGCTCTCTAAAGTCGCGCTATTTTATTTCTATCAATCTAATCTCTCGACTTACGGATTCGAACCCGGGCTCATTTCCGTAAGCGGCGTGTGAGTTTGTCATTCTGTCAGTCATACGTTATAACTGTGTCACTATATGTAAGATTTCATCGCTCGACCGGTATATATCTTATTCCGGTGTATATACCGCTAGCGGTGTATATCGTATTGGTTCTAGCAGGTAAAATGCACTTACGCACCATCCAGTGTGTGTCGGGCTCAGGTCGTGAAGCGATAGCTACTACCGATTAAAAACTGATATCCGTTAGTTGGCCCTATTGGAATTTTACTGCGGGAGCGTGTCTTGGTGTGTCTTTGCTTGTGTTCCTGAACGGACTTTTCTACTGCTATCGCGATCGCGTCGTCGGCGTCATGCAGTACGTGCTTCGGCCGCCGATAACGGGAGTCGGTTAATAACGTCGGGTCGTATTCCGAAGTTTGAACGATTAATTTATTTTTTGATTAAGGGCACGGTCAAAGAACTTTTGAGACAGCTCTTTGAAGTGTCCTTTTATCGAGGTCAATTGAAAGTCACAATGTAGGTCGATGTTTCGGATATACCACGGGCATCCAGTAGCCATGCGTAAGAATCTATTTTGCATTTTCTGCAAACGTTCTATTTGGGTAGGGGATATGTGCGCGAATACTGCACTGCAATACGACAAGATCAGTCGAATGCATGTAATATACAAAGTGAGTTGGTATAACTACAACTCAAGCACTTTAAATTGGAACCCGTGAAACAGAAATTCTTATTCTTGAAATAGGCTAATCATGCCTCTGATAGTAGCCTGTGGAAGTGGATCTTAGAGCAGTAAAATTTGAATTGATAGTAGATAATAGCTTAAGGATTCCATGTCACCAATTTGTTATATTAAGTATGTACACTTTCTTACATAATCTGATATTTATAAAAACTATTTCACGTTATACTTATGGAATATATATAATAAGCATAAAACTCCCTTCAATAAGGTTCACTTTAAGATATCACCATGGGTCAAGTCTTATCTTGCCGGTGGGGCTCAGTAGCCTGGTGTGAACCGGAACATCCTTGGGTCCTCTTATAAGAAGAGGGGACGAAAGAGCACGAGGAGGAGGCGCTTTTGCGCACGGTCCTAAAAATGAGTGGGTAAAATATGTAAATACCTTTATAGGTATTTATATATTTTACCTAATCATTTCTAATGAATGCCATTGCATTTCCCATCCGTTACGACTTAGGGGTCTTGAAGAATGGAGGATACCTATTCCTTGAAGACCGGCAACGCGTCCGCAATACACCAAGTCTTGCAAATATAAGTCGGTGGCAGTAGTCATCCACCTGCTCGTCTGCCGCCTATCTCATAACAGAAAACAGATAGTCACCGTTATGAGCGTTATAATTGGCCGAATACTTTTGTGTAATAACATAATTCTGTAATAACATACCCTTCGAACCAATTACGAATATTAGTAACCATAGAGATAATATACATAGAGAATGTATGTAATATTTTGTAAGAGGTAGTGCCAAAGTGCATAGGAGGAGGTAGTGCCATGTATGGTGCATGACACTACATCCTCCTATGCAATAGAATTGGGCCGGCACGATTGCGGATGTATCTCTCGCTTGATACCGCCGTAAAGTGACACCTACGGTGTCGCGTTTCGTACGGTTGTACGGTTGTGGTGAAAACCAGCGCAATGCATCGGCATAATTATCCTGTTGTTCATGGGCGTCATTAGTTGTTAAATAGCTCCGATTGCAAATTTGTCCCCCTACACTATAGAAAAAATATATTTCTGGTATGGAGTGGTTCGGCTACTAAGGAACGGTTAGCGTATTATGTTTTGTAAGCTGTAGTGAATTCTCATGGTAAAGTTCGAGGTTAATTCTCAGAATGAAGTTCCATTATCTGCGGGAGTTAAGAGCATCATAACTTATAAGAGTTGACAACCATAACATACTACCTGGCCCGTGCACGCCTATCTGTGTGGCCGTTATAATCGAAACGAAATGAAGCGTATGTTTTAAGTTTGACAAAACTACACACGTATGCCAAATTTGCACAAAATACGTTCAGTACCCATCGCGGACAAACACAGTGGCACGCGATTTTTAAATAAAAGAAGAAGTTTTGGTGAGAAGACGCGGTTACTATCACTTTGTACGAAAAAAATATTTTTTTTATAAATTAAATATATATAGATTATATATATTTATTTATTATATTAAACGCTGTATAATGTTATGTTATCGGGCGCGAGTTTTGAATTTATTAACATAGTATTGACCTCAGTATTCGACATAAGTTTCTCCTTGATCCAGCCGTGCGTACTTAAGAAAAAGGTCTCAACACATATAGGATGGTCAGATATATCGATAACAAAATTATCCAGTTACGGTAGATTTTTTAAGTATTGATATACGGAGTCCTGTAGACGCACAATGTTAAACTAAATCTAAGTATAGTACACTATATGTTCCTATTGTATGTCATCTTGTTACAATTTTATTATATTGATTTGTTAGTCGGTGATTTAGTCACACTCAGTACTTATCACCTACGTAATTAAGGCAAACCAAAACTACCGACATATCTTTTCTATAGAATAGGGGGGCAAACGAGCAATCAGAGCCTCTTTCCGACTACCGACACCCATGAACATCCACATAATTACTATGCCAATGCGTTCCCCTGCTCTCCCCCCACCCTCCCGATAGACCATCTATACATAATTACTTACACTCAAAAACACGTAACTCACAACTAATTGTAACATCCCCAATAAGTGTGTAATAACATTTGCTATTGAACGCTTAAAATTTGCACATTAATCAAATATGTTGTAGAACATAGTGTAAATTATATATTAATACGGTACGTAACCTTTGACTGCCGGAATATCTATTCTTGTATATATTTAAATTCAAATTTTCACTGCTCAGCTAGACAATATGGACGTGACATATTAGAAAAAGTCGAGATCACAGAAAAAAGGACGTGAAGTCTTTTCTTACAAGTATTTCAAATAATTTTCCGACTCTCAATGTGAAGTGGAGAAGTATATTTATGATTCGATTGTGCAGCTGCACTAAATATAATAAATATTTATTTATTAAATATTAATTCAGCTGCATATTCGAAGAATAGATACATTATGACGCTTATGAAATAGATTATCCTTCGAGCTGTAGGACTGAGTGGAACTGGGATAGCTTAAATTCTCTGAAAACCTGTTAATATATTCATCATTTCAACGCCTGTATTAGCAAAAATAAATACTTTACGACACTAACAGCGCCTTGCGGCTTTACCCGCGTCATTTCGGTCCTATTAGTGGCTACTAGCAGCGTTGTGATGGTTACAGAACTATCATACATAAAAATATTTTTTCTAATCCAAATTGTAGTTTCTGATATTAGCGTACTCAAAGAAGCAGACTCTTCAGTTGTACTACTTTGTATGGATATCGAGGATGGAAAATGTAATTGACGTAAACCATATTTCATGATATTGATATATAATTCTTCGGGCAAGATACGTTTCACCACACTAATATACTCAGTCTCGCCATATTGCGTAAAAAATAACACTTTTTATTGAACTTACCAAACATTGCGCTTACGGCTTAAGCTTTTCAATTTTATCAACTTATTTTTTTTTTTTTACTTATCTGTTATGGTCAGGTCAACTTAACATGTTCTGGAGTGACGATGTCAAACACATTGTCTTAAGATTTCAATTACTAAAAAGGTTTTACTTAAATACACAGTCAAACTGTACCAAATCAAATGTTTGGTGATCAGATGTAGTTTACTATAAATTTATAATCCCATTTGTTTAATTATATGAAACGAACACCAATAATACTGATTATACATATTACTTTCGCATTGTAAATCGAAATAATTATTAATAACAAATCTTAATTTAAGCCAATTTTAGATATTTTTTATATGTAAAGTGTGTCGTCGTGATTAGTCACGCGTAGAAAATAGAGGCTGTCGCGCGGCACACAGGTCCTCGGTTGACCTGTTTTACAGTAAGGGTAATTAGAAACGCAGATATAATTAATAAATAATTTATTAATATTAATTAATATATAAATAACGAAGTCTTAATTACAATACGTTCGCTTAGAAATTACTGCATATTTGATGACATACGGCCATCCATCCGCTTGTTAGGGAGTAGAGAGAGAGCCCTGGTAGGGCGGTCTCACGGCACTTCGAGCAGATTTTACCTGTATGAGGTGATTCGATGTGATGTCCAGCTACCTATGCGACGAAGCCAGGGACATGGCTTCACATTAGCGCAAGAACTGGCAATATTAGCAGATGTGATATAGCCGATTGAAGACTAACTGTCAAGTGACTTATACAGCCTGTCTTGTGATAACAGCTGTGACAGATAACGCCTGTATTGGATAAAATATATTACAAATTCAGTACGGCCCTGACGGCTACAATATGAGGACACCTTGTATGTGCTTCTCTGTGATATTTTAAAGCTTGCAATTATACACGTAATATTGATCACATAGCTTCGATGACGTGAGGTGGACACACAGCCATCTATCTCCTCCTTGCATATCATCATAACACATTGCCCTCGTGGGGGCTTGGAACGCGGTCGATTGCCTTGCAAAAGGCACTATTATGGGATAGAGACCGGCTGAGGTAACAGATTGATGCTGCCAATAATCCCTACCAGAGATGTTAAAGGCGTATTTAAAAATGCGCTGCATCACAACTTTGGGCTTAATTTTAGGTGGTTTTAAGACATAAGAGAGGTAGAGAAGACCATAGCCGTGAACAAGATTTGAAGAAAAGATAATTATCAAATCAAGAAGGTAGTGTGTGCAGCCAGGAACTGTATGTGTAGCTGTAAGCGGCAACACATGTAGGTTAGAGGATTCAACGAACGACAGCAATTTTTTTGATCTGGAATCATTTCATGGCAAACATGTGTTGAAGTCGCCTATCATAATTATGTGACGATACAATTTTGTGTATTGCTCCAAGGTTACTTCGAAAGAAGCAAAATAATTTATTTGTACAGATGGACTATAAAAGACACCAAGGAGGACCTCCACATAACAATTTCAATCAGAAGGTATTCAGCTGCATCCATAGGAGGTTAGTTACGTTGTAACATTGTAAGTATCAGGTAAAGAATATGACCAACTCTTTCCGTACCATTTCTGGTAAGACAGAATCTGTCAGAGAATAGCATGAAGAAGGCAAACAAGGCTTAAGCCATGTCTCGTACCTACGAGTAGTGCGTGTATGTTGGTAGACTCTAAGGATGCTAGAAGATTAGGATAATCAGCGGGAATGCTCTGTGCATTAATATGTACAACATAATTTTTTTTAACGGATGTACCAAAATTAGAAGGTAATGTGGTGGCAAGGGAATTCATTGTAAAGTCTCTGCCTACCACGTCACTGAGCTCATAAGGAGATGAACATGTGAAGAATTCATCACTACTGTCGTTCATTTTATCCAACAGTATGATAAACAAAGCGAAGGTATAAAAATATATAAAAGAAACAAAAAAAAATTCTACAAACAACACAACAATTAAGAATAAAAACTAGCTGATATATGGCATACCCACTAGCAACGTAAGCGCTAAGTAATTCCTTTTAAATAAAAAAACCGACAAGAAGAAAATAACTAATTAAGATAGCAAGAAGTACCATACACCACAGGTAAGAAAGCACATAAATTATTAAATTATATAAAGTAATTAAAACAAAACACATGGAGAAAAAAAAGCAAGCTATAAAAAAATTGTAAACATTATGCACCTGCAAATACAACAAGTTAGTTATTGTGGCTATATGTACTAATATGCTGACATTGGTAATTGATAAGAAAAAATGTCTTTGATCCCTGTGTCAAATGTCATGACATTTGACAGCAACAATAACTTTGAGCAATTAATCAAAGGTGTTACGAGTATATGCAAAATCGTCGTTTTTTTGTCTTTATTGCAATAATTATTCATTAAATATTACTGATATCACACTATACTACATATTAAAAATAATTGATCAATCTTCAAAGCATATAAATAAAGCAGAAAAAATAACTATAGGTTATATAATTAGTGTACTTACTAAAACAGAAAATAGAAATGTTACTTTTGTCTTGCTCTTTTGGTACGAACAGCTGACTTCTAACTGCGCGCACGGTAGCGAGAGCCGTTTGAAAGCCCAAACCTTGAACATTTAGTCAAAGCACTCACTGGGATATCGGGTATGTCCAATGTTCCGTTAATAAATCAGCTCTTACTTGAGCATCCTCCTTCCCGTCTTCAGGTTCTCCGTGCACAAGCAACATCTTCCGCTTGTCCACATCTCCATATTGTCACATTGGAATGTTAAAATATCCATTTGCTGCTGTAAGGAATTTAAGGCGAAGTCGACAAGTGTCTTGAACACTTGGAAGTCTTCGGCGGGCTGGTTGGAATTTACGGTAGCCTGACTGGATTGATGAAAGTGAAGACTTCTTAAGATCTTGCTCAAATTCGGTCATCTTTTTATGAAAAAAATGGGACATTTCACACATTGATTGCTTAATGGAGTCCATCTTGCTTTTAGAAAATTAATTGGTTTTAAAATATAAAATTTTAATGAAAGAAGTGTAGTTTTATTAAGGAATGAGTTGCTGGTAGGTTACTTTATTCAGTGGTGCATAGTAAATTAAAATAAGATGACTTAAAATATTTTATTGCAATAATTTAAACAGCCCAAAATTTTTATTGTTTACTTGTCAACACCTTAGTGTATAAAGATCAGTCAGTTTAGTACTGGGATAACTACGCAGAGTCCTTCCATCACATATCCTGCACGAGCTTCCCCCTTTTGATTGGGACAGGAAGGGAACCCATCAATCCCCTCTAAAAAGAAAATAATTATAATAATAATAGGATAATAACCTTTTCATTACATGGAGCTTAGTATGATGTAGATAAAATTTGCTCTTGACTGCTTTTGTCACGATCGTAAAATGACATTCGCTGTTTATCTACACTGGAAATAGTCTTTGTCGTTTTGTTGAATTGGAACATACATTCGCTTAGGAGGACATATACAATTGGAACTCATTAATTTCAACGACAGTCTCGATAATTAATGGTAAAAGAAAATATTTAAAAGTAACATTGCTACTGGAAATAAATGAAAAATTGAAACACATACTGTAACTACCAAACATTTTGTTACGATAAAAGAGTAATTAGTGGAGTGAACAAACGTTTTAAAAGTTCTCGTTTATTTTAACAAACACTATTAAATAGTAAGTACGACAAACACTATTGTTGGTTTTGTGTATAACAATTTTGGCTGACGCGATGAAACTCACTGGCTTAGCTATCACCTGCCCAGAGTGTAGTCCGGTAGTGTGTGGGGTTCTCAGTTCATTGTGGTGCTGAACAACCACTAAAACCATCACGAGAGCCATCCTCATCCCTCCTCCCTTTGAAAAAGTGTCCCGGAAATGTAAATCGTCAGAGTACCTCGCTAGCCAGTCCCTTAGGAGACTGACGCCATTCACACAGATTGATTGCCCCGCACCACAGGACAGTACAACAATTTCGGAACAGTGCAGTAGGATGAAGGTTCCCATCCTCGCTACTTATCCATGCGCAAATGCGCACTTTCCTTCTCTTCAGAACCTCTTCTCATAAGAGGGGTACAGAGAAGAGTCGGTTTAATGGGATTTGCCGAAGATGTTCACGTAAGTGTACTGGGCCCTACCACCACGACAAGCCATGAACCGAGGTATATAAATAAGAAGTACAATAGATATTCATTAAGATTATAAAAAAATGCATTTTTTTTGTGGTCACCACAATAAAGTAAATTTGAAACTTTATAACAGGTAGTAACATTTTGATGTTTTATACATTAATATTATACTATATTATATTATTAATTGAAAATTTAATACGATATTTTAATGTTATATTTTAATTAAATAATAAAAAAACATGTTTTGTGTCAATAAGAATTTTATCTACTACTTGTAGTACTTATATTTGACTAAACTAATATTATAATTAAAAGCATAAGGCTTCAGTTTAGTTAAAGTTTTTAATAATGTAGGTCTGGGTTGTTTTATAATTTCTTCGCCGTTAAATTCAATGAAACTTTGTTAAGATTATCTGGATGCCTTTACAGCTTCACAGCTCAATGAAAAACCAAAGAGAAGATACAACAGTTTTCACTGTTCTATTGACACAACTGACTTTATTCTGATAGTCCTAGCCGGAGCAATAGTTCTATTATACACAACGTTTACCAAATGTATACAAAGTATATATTTTTACTATGTTATTTGTCTCTATATCTCGGAGTTTACCTACAATGTTTACGCAGCTCACGGGCTAGGCCAAGTGTTACTTTTAGTATCGATGTCAGAACATTGAACAACCGGTTGTATAACTGAAAATGCATTAGATACTTCCTATATCCTACTCGATGGAAGAGCAATTACATTCCGACTTGGGTAGATTTCTCCATTCCCAAGCTACTTCCACACAAGTGTGTGAAGACGTAACATTAATGCTGAAAGTTTCAAATTAAATTTACTAAAATAATACTACAAAATTTTTTTGTAATACATATACGATCCACCCCGGCTTGGCTTTTGAGTATAGGATAGTAGTAAGGATAATAGGAGCCCGTGAATAAGTCCGGAAAAATCCCGTCAATAGCAAAATATCACGTCCATAGTTAGACATAGGTAGGCCGCTTTAAAGCTTAAGTGCTTTCCGCCGCGAGCCCCCGCTAGTAATTGCGAAAGAATAGTCCCTAGTAAGGCACCCTATGCTTCAGATACTGAGTGACACAAGGAATGTTTTATAATGTGCTATTAATAGCTTGGAGTCCTAATTACTAATTTTAACCATAACATTATGAAACTAGTCCTTCGCCGTGAAATTTCAAATGCAGAAATTGAACTAGCAAATAACAAGAAATCCCACAAACAATAAAACCACATGCAAGTATTGAGACTTGTAAAATTGACGGTTTTCATTGACCATGTTGTTATTACAAATTTAAATCCCTATTCTTGATATCACTATATTCGCAAAATACTGTAATATCAGTTCTTGTAAGAGGTAGTAACATGCTGCATAGCAGATTCATTGGGACGGCACGACCTGGGAAGTACCCCTTACCCACACGACATGGCCGCAAAGTGAAGTGAAGAAGAACTGCTATGCTATTTACGAGTTGCCAGTGGCCCGTTGGAGGAGGAGCAAAAGGGGGCAACGTACCTATTTTTTTCTTTTTCTTTTAGGCATACCGACAGCGCTGGCGTGAATAAATGGCTCATGGAAAGTATCATGACTCCCCCTGTTGTTCTCAGATTGTAAGTTACCAGTTGAGACAGACCTATTCGTCTGCAATGCTGCATAACCTCGATTACAGACGTTACAATAGACATTGTTCATCCCATAAACAGCTCCGTGTCCGTACTATAAAATAAGTACTAAGCTCGATACTTGACGTGAATATTAAAGTTGCATTAAGGGCTTAAAGCGAAAAGGCCGAAACGGTTTCGAGATTAAAGGAAAACTATCCGTGTTATGGTAAAGGCACTGTCACAAAACGTGACACGCTTGATGATGATACCAGAGGCGTCATGAGGATGTGACTAAGACCGAAATTTTAAATTATGTTCTTTATCTAAAGCTTGGAGCTTACGTTTGAGGGTCGATTGACCTTGATATGCAAAGAATTTAGTGAAAATGTAATTCTCAGTCAGTGGCTTGAACTTTCAGACACATGCTTACTAATTCATTTCTGTAACAATTTCTCGGTGTCGAATGACGGACAAACATTGTGACACATTTTTTATAATCATTCTCATCATCATCTGCACACTGCCCGCCATTCACAATTTTTTTATGTTATGTTTCCATATAATTTTAACTGTGGAACGCTTTTTTCTATTAGCTATTGTAATTTTGTACGGCATTAAATATTTGCATTTAGTTCAAATTGTGCATGGAAAGATTGTGAATTTAAAAACCATTTCTCCTGCACCACATTCATCTTAAAATTTTGTAAGATTTCTCTTTAAGAAGCGCAAAGAAGACAACCATTATCTCAAAAACAATTTTAATAGATCTTTCTATATACAACTGCACAGTATTAAGTTTAAACATCACGCACGTGTTAAAATCACAGTTTAATTAAATCCTGTTTCATTCGATGTAATATTATTTGTTATATTTCATTTATTTGCATCCACAATAAGCTTTTACTTTGTAGGCGTATATATCTGTCTTGAGAATTATATAGTCTGTATCGTGATGACAGCTGCGACAGTTGACGCCTGTGTTGAGCTTCACAGCCATGAGATGGGGATATCTCGTGTGTCCTGTGACGAGTTTGGCTTGCTGTTATGTATGTTATAACATGATACTCCAACTAGGAGAACACTAATAGTCAATTGATGACTTAGGATTGTCACACAGGACACACTATGTCACCCTGACATAACACATTAACATAATATATAACTGTACATCTTTTAATGTGTGTAGTTCTTACTTACGGACAGATTTTAGGTGAAAAGGATTATTAATTTATTACTTTTTTACCAACCATATCCAGAAAAAAAATAATCTAATTTCCAATAATGTAACATCTATAAAAATAGAAATCTATTAAACGCATCCGGTAATTCTCTGAGCTGTGATTACAGTTGCCACGCCCACATAGAATGTCGGCTCATGGATAAAGCTAGTTCGTATTCTAAATACTTATCAGCAATATGAAAAATAATGTCGTATGTCTAGATAAAAAAATATAATAATCGCCTGCTCCTTTATTTATTTCACACTGAGTAAATTTACGCTACTTTGGTCTAATATTATTGGCATTAGGATGGTTGCATTTCAGCTTTTATTCGCTAAAGTAAGTATTCTTATCTTGGCCAAGGGGATCGGGTTCCCCCGTCCATCTAACTCTCTAACGAGGGGGCAGCTCATGCGCGGCAGATAAAGTTTGTCTTACGTTGTCGTGGGGGCTGTTGGGTTCACTACATTGTAAAAATCCAAAAAACCAGACGTTGTCCGGATGCTTCAGCTCAATCTTTACAAAGGGTAATCAGGAACAAATATCCTGGAAGTAAAAAAAGTGTAAAATCATTCAAAACAATATTATGTAAGCGGGAGATCAACTGTCATACGGTACAAATACGCTAAAATATAATAATAACTCTACTAGGCTACTACCCAAGTTCCCATTCCAACACAGAAATTATAGATAAGTAAGTGAAAATAAAACGACCCTTCTATCTACAGAGAAACCTGAGTAAGCTATTAATTTTTAACGCTGTTCACCCGCTGTAATCTTACACTTTTTTAAAGAAATGTGCACTACTTGTGTTCCTTTTCAGAGCTTTACTCCATGGTGCCATAAGAATGCTACTGCCCATCGTATGTCAGCGCTTTGACTACGAATTGAGTGCCGTTCATCGGTTGATTGTGCTCAATAGTGAAACAGTCACAGTGGAATCGACACTACGCAATGCCGCATTTGGAATTATGTAATGCATTAAACGAAGTATTAACTTTAATATGTTTCATCATTATTGGAATCTGAGCGACACTGGGGTCGGCCGCCGGCGCGGCGTACCACTACACTTCAGTGACGTGCAGTGTAGTGGTACGCCTAATGGTAATACTTGGTTCTTTGGATTTTTTTTTGCGCGACATGACTGACTGTTTTTCCAAAAATTAGTATTTTTTGTGAGATTATCGAATATACAACCATTCAAAATTACTAGTCTAACGAAGATAAGTCATTTTGGCGTACAAAAACTCTTAACTAATCTTTAGGAGATATAAATCACACTGACGTTAAAAATTGACAATACAGTTTAAAATAGACTAAGTGGAATGTTTGATATTATTAAACAAAAAATGACATCTGATTCAACTCCTGGTCATGTATAACCAGCTTACTTTTGGTATTCTTTTGAGAAACTTTCGGTGATAGAGATTTTTTTTTTCTATTCAACAACAACAACGGTACCACGGCTCCGCGGTCAGCCTGGCCCCAGTCCATCATCAGGCGGTGTTAACGTAAGATATATAAATATTATGTGGTACTAACAGAGATAGTTAGGCAGGTTAAGTTTTGGCAGATGATGTATTTCCGCTTACGCTTTATCACCACATATTATTATTATTATATGCCTCATGTTAAGTTTTGATTGATGTCCTATGATAATTAATGTACAATAAAATCAAGTAACCATTATCGTTTGTATTACAAAATATATATTACTAGCCACTTATGCATATATTATATAACTTATGCCATTCTCGACTTACTGTCAAAAGTAGGCCAAGTACCTAAAAAGACTGGAACCTGCATTTATTTGAAAGCCTACTTTACACTGTTTTGTATTACGAAATGTTAATTCACATTTTATAAGAGAAATTAAATTTACACCATTGCAAAACAATAATACAGCACAGACTACTTTCTTTCGTTTCAAATTCAATTGAATTACGATAGCAGATTCCAATTGTGCATATTATGGACAAAAAACGAACTTTAAAACAAAATTATTTTTAAGTTCATAATATAACATAGGTCCAGTCCAACACAAAGTGGAAAACTTTGATCGTGCGGACGTTTATTTGAATTTATGTACCTTCATATTTTTTTTATAACAAAAGTTGTAATAAATTTACTTTGTGACAAAAAGTTTTTCTATATTAGATAAATAGATAAAGATCTCAATTAATTATTTTTTTTTAGATTACTAAGTGTCCCCTTATATATTTAGATTTATAATATTGGTAAGATTATATAAAAGGTGTAAAAAGCATCAGAAGCAGACAACACAAGGACATTGAATCGTGATGTATCCTTACTAGTACTAGGTGGATTGAAAAGTACTCAGCGGCTGATATTGATGATGTTTACTTAAAAGAGTCACGTGCCATTGTGTCACATCGCTGCGTGCAGCTCCGCCAGTTCACCCGCACCTTAATAAATATTTTTCAAACGGACACCGCGTCACCTATAATTGTATATATTGCAGTAGCACGTATAGTGAACTACGCGAAGATATTAAACACCTTTTCGTTTGTTCAATTTAAATTATTGTTTGATTTTACGTACCTACCAGCCCTGTTAATCTGTAGGGTTCACGGCAAGGATTTGTGTAGCAAAAGCGTCTTCTTCTACCGCCCTTTTCTACCCCTCTTCTTTCAAAAAGATTACAAACTTTATATATTGAATAATTTTTAATTGAAATGAAAAACAGCACGGATAGCATGCACATACTCTGCTTAAATCTTCCAATGATTTGCATTCTGCCAGGTAATCGAAGCGATTTTGAAGTTTGAGATGGAGATTGTTCGATCAAGAACGTGCTGTTATCGCTTTCTTGATAAACATGAGGTACATTCAACAAATCTCCTATGTATTCAATATCAAATAAGGATTTATCTATTAAGTGCATGATATACAAAAATACTAAGATAATAAGCCAGCATCTGAAAACTGTCCGTGTAAAAGATGTGCACATGTCATACTGTGCACTTTGTAAGAATAACTTAAAATCATGTTCGTAGGTTTACTACGAGATATAGTCGCTCTTTAATACGAGATATAGTCAATTGATTTGTTTTGTTTGTTTTTTGTGTCACTTAGTTCATTAAGAACAAAATATGTTATTAAAGGTATATTCTAGGGACAAGTTCGCCATCAGGTAAAGAATTAGGCTCAGGTACAATATTTCAGTTTCTGTCTATCTAGTTTTTTAATAAAGAAGGGCAACAGTCCCTCCGCCCAGGCTTTCAAAAAAAACTTATTTTGCGGAATAAAATGATATACTAAACTCGGCGTTAGTTATTTTAATGTATTTGTACCTTCTTTTTATTCTGGTATCAAATAGTTTATCAATATTTATAAGGCAAAACATTTTAGGAAGAGGTAGTGCCGTCACACTGCATAGGAGGAGGTAGTGTCATGCATGGTGCATGACATTACACCCTCCTATGCAACGGAATTGGGCCGGCACGATCGGGGATTACCTCTGACTCACTAGATAGCGGCGTAAAGTGACAGCGACGCTGTCGCGTTTCGTGCGCGTTTGTGAGTAGACGATTGCCCGTTGGGGGGGGGGATGAAAGCAACTGTGTAACAATCGTGCGAATGTCCATGGTTAGTATTCATGAGAATACCTCGTATGCGCTGGTATTGTGTTGTAAAAAAAAAAATTCGAAATAAAAATTAGAACTATTGGTCTGCTAAGAAATAATTTGACCCCAGAGAGACCAATTTTAAAACTACTTTTTTTTTAATATCTGAGTCCTCCTTAATTTAATAATAATATGTAGAACAAAAGAGCAATAATACTTTGTCATTTTCTGCCAAATATCAACCGGTCGGAATCTTCCCAATCAGCTGTCATCTAACATGACACTACCACTTACTTAAACCCTTTGTTTTTTGGACGACCCTTTGTTAGCTATTTAAAAGAGGAACATTATACAATACAGAGTTTATAACTGTAGCCTAACCGAAATGATGAAGATATACCTAATTTTGTTCTTCAGGGAAGGAAATATGTGGAGAGCTTTGTGAATAGCAAAACAAAGAGTATCCACGTGCCACATCACATAGTTAGCATATATGTATATGTATACACACATGGTTTATGTTTCATGTAATATTTCACCCCGATTAATACTTTAAGCTGACATGTGTGATATGGGACGATGAAATGGCCCAAAACAAACATAAACTCTTTGTGTTGTATGTAAACATTCCGGGTTATCTCAGAGCATATTAATTTTGTTCAGCCCAAATATGTCTAGACGACATAGTAGGGCCTCTGATTAAATTTACTGGTCATAAAATTATATATTAACAGTACAGAGAGATCTTGTAATTTACTTTATTTTTTGTATCCAGAGTGTAATTATGGTAATGATCATGACGAAGCCTTCATTACGACGTATTATTTTATAGTCGATAGTATCAGATACTTAAGTGCCTATTTTGTTGCACTCTTGCTTAGAGCGATTCTCGAGGATAGTTTAGTAAAGTCTGTTAAAATGACAAAGTATTCACAGGCGACGCCGTATAGCGCTAGTGACATCTAAACACTAACATTAGGAAAACAAACCGAAACAAAAATCTAAAGTATTGTTTGGCTTTCTCCGAAATTGGCCCTGATAAAGTGCTGATACCGACCCAAACTCTGTTTTAAACCATTCTCAAATTTTCAGCAAACAAATATTCAATATTAGTCCAGTACCATTCCGTGAACACAATATGCAATACATATTCAACCAAACGTCGTACTATGTATATCATAGTTGAGTGAGTAGAACTTTTTATTAAAATAGTAAATTATTATTTTCCGTAGGCGACCTTGTGTCTCCCTAAGTTTGGAAGGAATAATCACAGCGCCGTTGCTTCATATACGACCTTCAGCCCCAGTAACTTAAAGTGCCACCCAACATTATATACATACACACTGGATTTGAACACGCCAAGACGACTGATCTCCTGCTATTCACATCCACCCCGGACTGGCTACTAGCCTAATTGTTCTTCTGAGTGTGTGACCAGCCCATTACCACTTCAGAGAGCTTATTCGATATTGGATACTTTAGTTCTCTACCTTATGACTTCGTTACGAACTCTCTCGGACAGAGATAAACCCAACATGTTCAATAGCGCGTTGTGCTACCGCAAACTTGCCCTAAATTATAAACTAGTCCTAAATTAAAAGGCCAAGTTTCGGCCCCGTCGGTCATCACGGGGAGAACGCGTTGCTTAAAGACTTTCATCTTCAAGCTCGGCGGTATAGGTGACGTGAGAATGTGACGAAGCTTCCTGAGTGCTGCACAACGCAACTGAATCCTTTTTTCGGTTTCCTTATCAAAGTTATATCTACCAAATTGCAATAATTGCCCGAAGTAAACGTATTCGTCTACGACTTCAATGTTGATTATCATAGGGAGATCGTGTTCGTTGAACATGACCTTTGTCTTGTCCAAGTTCATCCTAGGGCCAATACGTCGGGAGGATAGGCTGTGCAACGTTTTCTGCAAGCTCTTCAACGATTCGGCCAACACAACGATATCGTCGGATAAACGAAGTTGTGAGAGGTACTCGCCGCTAATACTTAAGCCGCATTCTCCCCAGGCCTCTTAATACAGGTTCACCTGCTGCTCTAAGAAACTCGTCTGCAATTCCACTCTTCCCCGAGCGTTTTCCCCCTTTAAGCTGTGCAAGAGCCAAACTAATTTCACTAAAGCTGACGCCTGGGATATCGCCTGACAAATGTCGTGTTAGGATTGCAAGCGGGTCGTTGTTTAGGATATCGGGATGAGGAGCGTGCGACGTATACCCCTTGCTATAATATATATAAAGCTTTGATCTCAGATGAGATTACATGTATAGAAAAAACGGTAACCAAAGAACCAGTCCGCATCCTTGTCAGTTGACATCTTCCAAGCTTCTCCACAAGAACCTTCAACTCTCCACTAATTCTGCTCAATCGCTTCGGTAGCCTGTTGCATAAATACGCTGCGAAGATCTTGAGCTGCGAAGATCTTGGCATATTAATTTACGGATACGCTTCGAGAGAAGCTTGACATCGGCACACGTAACGTCTTCGTGTGCTTTGCGCTCCCTCATAAGTCCAAGCGTCTCATATGATAGTTTTGCTCTCCTGCTCGTATACTTACTCCTACAATATTCCTCACCCACGCCCCGCATGCAATCAATCACGCCACTCATGGCCTCGTTAATTTCCGTTGTAGCTTCAGACATATCTACGAATGCAACGAACCAGTTTTTTAATTCCAGTTAGAATTATGAACCTACCATGGTTAGTCGGAAGTTAGGTCTGAGTGTCAACTATACTAAGCGGACACGCCCTCGTCGAAAGCCTATATTCAGAGAGCCTCTAACCGATGGGTAATCACTTCCGGTTTTAAGCCCGTTAACCACGGTGACATCTCTAACAATATGCGTTCGGTTTGACACAATAAAGTCAATCTCACTTCTTGTAACAGTATCGGGCCTCTTTCGTGTCCACTTCATATGGGGCTCCTTTTTTAAAATAGGTATTCTTTAAAAAGAGGCCTTCCTTCTCGAGGAAGTTAACCAGCGTTTGTCCCCTGCGGCTCAGACTTCCCACTCCATGTGATCCCAGACTCGATTCCACAACATTAAGTTCCTTGGAATAAAATTCGTCATAACAACATTGAAGTGGGCCTTACAGGTGGTATGTAAGGCCTTTGAGACTTCCCCATAGGCTGTCTCCACGTCGTTATGGGAATGTGTCGAGGTTGGTGCGTATACTTTAACGCTATACCTCCTATTGAGTTTAAGTATGAGATACTCCACCCTACTCGATATTTCGACGATGTTTGCCTACGGGGGACTTATTCACGAGGAAACCCACGCTACCTTGTGATGGATCATCGCCTTCCCTGTAGTGGAAATAGGTGACGCGATGACAGAGTTATGGTGTCCTCGCCTTGTCTTCGGACTTCACAAAGCCCCAGAACGTGCCATCTGATTTTTCCCAGTTCCACCTCTCCAGCTCATCAAAGTGGTTATCTAGTCTGAGCGATTGGTTAATGAATTAACAATAAATTTATAAAAAATGTGAAATATGTCCAACGAAAAAATAAGTTCAAATTTAGTAATAATTTAAGTCCGTCCCTTTATATTTAATAATGGATTTAGTGTGCATTTTGATCCAAATTTAAGTGAGTGAGAAGTATCTCTCTCTCGCTCCTTCACATGTAAAATTGATGCTTTCGTAACGAGTGTCGACGTACAAATTTACTCAGATGTACAGGTGAATGTGGTAATACTTTTTTACCTGTTAGAGAAGACAGGATACAACAACTAAAACAAAATCATGTCTATATAATATTTTTATGTGTCGACACTGATCAAACTTACAGATGATAAAAGCATTCCATTAGGTAATATTATTTATATCAAGGCCATACTTTGCCGCGTAATAAGGTCTAAAATAATTCCGATAATTATTTATATTGCAAAATCTAGGAATTATATATTATATAAAATGTAAGAGGTATTGCCATGATGCGTTGCAGCGAAATTGGTCCGGCAGGACTCGAGAAGTATCACTCTCTCACATGATGACAACAATAACACGAGAGTATTGCTATATTAGGTGCTTAAATATGAAATTGGCGTTTTTCGAACTGGCCAGTTTAATCACAAATTTCTCCTCTTCGGTAAGGAATTCCAAATTCAAATTAGTACGGCTATTTACTCATATATTTGTGCTTCGATGACTGCCCTTCATTTGATTTATTTCCTTCTTTTTTTTCTGTTTGCGTCACTCATTTTACAAAATGGAAAACTTTAAACATCGCATTATTTACGTACTCGTACCGCCGTGGCACTAGTGCTGCGGAAACGACTCCAGGGGTGAATGATATGGCGGTCGTGTTGCAAATGAAAACACAGTTCGTTTTAGATTCAGAACAAGCCCCATGGACGGCCTGAGACCCATGTTGATAGTAAAGAGTTGAAGGCTATTGTGGAAACGGATCCATCGCAAATCACGCCCGGGTTGGGTGCACGCTGCGATAGAAGTGATAAGTTTTATCACTTTTATCGCAGCACTCCAAGCGCTTAGCCCAATGGTTGTATCCGGGCCAGCCAGCCAAATCCTGCCGACAAGCAAAAATTAACTACAAGAAAGTTGCTTGTAAGTAAGTAAGACTAGTGCCGGTGTAGTTAATCACAGTTTTCTCAAATCTGGCCAGACTATTAAGGCTAATGTCTATTGTTAGCAATTACAAACTATGATTGAAAAGTTAGCGGCTAAACAACCTAGGCTGGTCAACCGCTCCACGCCACTGCTGCTTCACGACAACGCCAGACCACATACTACGCAACAGACGGCTACCAAATTACGAGAGCTTCAACTGGAAAGTCTAAGACATCCACCGTACTCCCCGGACCTTGCTCCAACAGATTACCATTTGTTTCGAAATTTGGATAACTTCTTGCAAGGGAAAGAATTCACTCCGATGGGGTAGTTTAAGCCGCCTTCATAAATTTTATTGATTCCCGTCCGACTGGTTTTTTTTTAATAAAGGGATCAGAGAACTACCTATGAAATCAGATATATACCTATTGTCTTAAATATTAATATAATCAGTGCCTTAAATATTAATAAAAAAATCTAACCTGTGCTAGGTTAGATTTTTTTTTAATTATTTTATTTAACGAATTATATTATTTCTTTTTATTAAGAACTTTTTCTGCTTCTATTACTGAAATGTTTTTAATTTGTCTTTGTACGAGAGATAAATTTTCCTAACAACCGACCTGGTCTGCAAGCCCTCTGTGCCTCGAAGAGTAAATACAACTGTATGCACAATTCCCAAGTAAGTAATATAAAATTCTCGTAGCTTATAGTAGGATAAAGCTCGTAATTTAACGGTGTAAGCTAAATTTATTGGATAGTTTTCAAATATTTTCACAAAAGTGGAATATATCAATTCTTTTATAGATTAGGGGCCAACGAGCAATCAGAGCCATTTTACGACTACCGACGCCCATGAATATCCACATAATTACTTTGCCTATGCGTATCCCTCCTTATATCCCTCCCTATATCATCAGGGCAACAGGACGGCCAGTCAGCATCCTAACAGACCTACTTCACCTCCACATATGGGGTCGTCCCGCTCTACAGGACTTTACAGATTTTATGGCTTTTTTAAATTATTTAACTAGGCCATCTTTTCAGAAGCTTCACAGCAACCATGGTCACGGGTCCACTGAACGTAGAAACATTGGGCTAGTTAAATAATTAAATTAACCGCAATAAAATCCATAAAAGTATTTTATTGTAAGGAGTAACATTCGCGTAAATTTAAGACATCAATATTCCTCTCTTTTTATAAAAGGTGTACAAAAAGCAATCCTCCACCCGCGCTTTAGCCCGCTCTTCTTACAAGAGCGGTGCCAATATCCCCTCGGTTAGGTCGGCTTCACCACCATAGTAGGGTACCATTGTAGGATAGAACCATGGTAGGGTGTTCCTACATACCTACAAGATGTGCATTAGTAATTTCCCCACTTCAAAATATGTCTACTATACTTTCACCTCTTTTGTGTTTTGAAAACTTGAGTAATCGCTTTCCAATACGTTGTCACTGCTATATTATTGCCATATTTATTACTCTTATGAAAACGCATCTTGTTTAATAAATAAGAAAAAGGCAAATAAAAGTGAAAGATACGTTGTTCGCTTCCATGTTTACCATTCATATAACGATTTTATTATTCTGGGAATACATAAAAAATATTTACATATAATAATTCAAATAGCGGATTAAACAACATACGAGTTATTAATAGGTAGTGCCATGCTGCATTGTAGCCGAATTGGGAGCAGTCGGTGGCCCATTGGAAGGGAGTATGAAAGAAGGGCGCGTCTGCATAACAAATGTTCGGATGTATTTTCGTTGTTGAGCAAACGTCATGGACTGCGACAGCAGATTTCTTGGTCTAATTCCGGAGCAATGCAACATCCCTGTCGCGGTTGCCTCCTCATGGCGAAGGGGCTCAGTAGTCTGCGGTGAACCCAGACAATGGCAATTGAAATGGTGGTGCTGCTCTTTGTGCCCCTCTTAAAAAAGGAGGGGACTAAATAGACACACGAACCGCTCAATCGTAACAACGACGCAGTCACTTTACGGCAGTGTCATGCTAGCGAGAGGTACATCCCTGGTCATGACGATCAAACTCTACTGCAATGCAGGATGACATTACCTCTTGTTAGGTCGTATTATGTAATACACTATCACCCCGTTTCACCCACGTCGTATCACCTCAAAATACTGTCCGAACCTCACCAACTGACTCTACTTACGGTCGTAGCCCTGTTCTGAGAAGAACCGGCAAAAAAAACTCAGCCTATATTTTAATACATTTCTATTTCGCAAAATTTTATATTATGAGCATCGACGTACAAATATATGAGTTGTAGTTCTCTTTACCTGGCAGGTTAAGCAATTATACGCAGTTGCAACTGTTGAGAAAAAAGCTCCACATTTTTCACATCAGCGTTTTTGTTTCTCCGCTTATTTTATTTAAGACCGGGGCTCCTGTCAGTAGAGTAGACACCAATTATTTATATTTTAGACAGAAATTTAGTAACTTTCATTACTTATATACATATGAATATCCAAAATTACTCAGATTTTTTTCGGAGCTAAAAGCGAAAAATGAAACCAACTCATGTTTTTTTCGTTTATTATTGCGAAAAGTAATTAAATTATTTCTACTTTTTTTTTAATTTTTTTTTTTTTTGCTTGTCGTTTAATGTTGAAAGTCCGAGAAGAAACACTTAAAACCAAAAGCTGATCAATGCACACTTAATCGATTTATGATAATAACTTTAAGAAAAACATTTGATTTTTTAAATACTATTTTTCAAAGTCACATATTATAAACAAAGTATATTTAAATAACAACGTTATCCTACAAAAATTTTAAATTATTGCTTATATACATAAAAAATTGTGTATATTTCTGACAACATTTTATTGATAAATAATTTGATATTAATATTATTGTGATATTCGAAAGTTTGATTAGTTCTGTGACTCTTTTATTTATTGATTATTATGAACAAAATATATTTAAATAACAATGTTATCCTATTAAAATTTTAAATTATTCCTTATATACATTAAAAAATTGTGTATATTTCTGAGAACATTTTATTGATAAATAATTTGATATTAATATTATTGAAATATTCGAAAGTTTGATTAGTTCTGTGACTCTCTTATTTATTAACTATTGTTATTATTTATTTTAGTTATCTGCTCAAAAAATCTGGATTGAACTTTACATATATATTAATGTATATATTAAATAATGAATATATATAATAAATAACAAAAAATACTAGCACGAATAAAATGTTTTCTCTTGGGGCGTGACACAATAGGAAACAGCTGGCGAAAAATTGTAATAATAGATATTTTAAGCTAAAACTCGTTTTAGTACTTGTAATTTATTACTACTATATTTTACGGCTCTGGTGGCGGTCCTGCATTTTTCTTGAATATAGTTTGTAATATTTTGAGTTGTCGCCACTTCCATTGGCACCAAATGGAAAATGTATAAATTTCTGCATTGAGTAAAATCCAAACGTGAAATCGACTACAAAATTTGTGTACAAAATTCACTATAATATGCTACAGCGAAATAAACCTTGCCTTTGTCGACACATTTAGAACATATCACATGAAAATTAAAGATATATAGCTTAATTTATTTTAATAATTAGTTAAGTAAGTATTTACTTTAAACAATGTATTTAAAACAAGTAATGACAAGTGATGCGTTGAATAACAATATAACGTTAGTGACTATGTGGCCGACTTCCGTCAATTCCATGCTTCTTAAGGAATTCTGAAACTATTTTTGTCCAAATTCAAACAATCTCAAGAGCATTTATAGTAGTATGTACCTGGGGTAGGTATATGGATTCCATGTTGAATTTGATTCTTTTCGTTACCCGTCCCACACATAAAATTTGTAAGGCGTATTTAAATTACAA
Source organism: Eumaeus atala (assembly GCA_017140195.1). Taxonomy (NCBI): domain Eukaryota; kingdom Metazoa; phylum Arthropoda; class Insecta; order Lepidoptera; family Lycaenidae; genus Eumaeus; species Eumaeus atala. The sequence goes on along the minus strand of JAFELO010000060.1, from coordinate 304,990 downwards.
CAAGGATTTTATCGCGGTTTATCCAATTATTTAGCTAGCGCGACGTATTGGAAGCTTTAAAGAAACCATGGTTTAAATAAACTGCGATAGAGTCCGTAAAGGTAGTTATGACAGAACTCCTTGAGAGAATAACATTTGCGTAAACTTAAGATGACAGTGTTCGTGTAGGTGTTATATGAGAAATTGTGTTTCTAAAGTGTTTGGGAAGCGAGAATATATTATGTTGTATTATGAATCTAAAAAAAGACAATTTATAACTACGGGAATAATGTGCGATGTTGAAAAATCTAGAGTGAAGACAGCCATCGTCGTTTATTAGCATGTTCTGACTCACTGACCGATCAACACAAAGGCGAAACTACGGAGCTGACATTTGGTGTACGGGCAGCTTTTCATGTTAAAGATGATTTTATGTAAAAAAAATAAGGATCTAAGAAGGTGCTTATGCGAGGCAAGCCTACGATAAGTGTATGTACCTGGAAAGGAAGTAACGAAGTGACTGTCTGGTAACTTTATTTTATGTTCTAACGAGAAAAATGAACAGTCAGACTCCATAGACATTCGGGTAATCGTTACGGAAATATACAGCTAGGTTTCCCTCCTCCAAGCAATCAATGGACCACCGGCCACTAATGAGCTGCACAAAATATTGCTCTCACTTTACGGCGGTATCATGTACAATTAAAAGTGAGAAGTTATTGACTTTTGAAAGGCTTCGAAGTTTAATTTAAACCGCTGCGGTGTGCGTTAAATAGGTCATTCGGAGATCTAAGTGTGCCTCTTCCCATTACTTACGTGTGACTAAAAACAATGCAAATAGCCTATAATTCAAAAGTCACTATCATAAGTCATGTATCCATTGTTTTAATTATCGAAAATTTGCACTGAATAAGATTAATTCCATACAATTAGACTCAAAGTTTTTGGCGCTTTTATATCGAAAAATCAGTTATTATGTTGTGTTGGGTTTTGAGCGGATTGAACCATAGAGGACAGTTAATTGACAAATTGTAACCTGTAGGAACATAACAGAGAAAATAACTGTAAGTCTCACAGAACAGAAAACACACTTGTAAGTGTGTGCTCTCTTCTCTGACTCTAGTATAGAATATGGCGAGCCTTGAATATCGCCTACACTCTTTCTCTGCATAAGAGACTTTGCATGTTTATAACAAGGGAAAAATACCAGTTTATTGTTCTTAATTAAATTGACACCTTACCTTGTTTTATCGAATCGAGCTCGAACTGATGCAGTAAAAGCACTCCATCACCTTTATAGTGTTGGATTAAATGTAAGCAATAGTTGTGTGTTGTAGTATGAAATGAAAAGATTGAATTAAACAAATACACATAATATTATTGTAAAGAACTCAATTAAAACATTAATTAAAATTAACATAATTATTTATATTTGTCTAAAAATATGTTACTTAATTTTTTATATTTAGCTCAGCAAAGTTTCATAACATCGTATGTAAATAAATCGACATCAAAATTATAATGCAAATATCGATCCCCTATTTGTATAAACGATATTTCAATTTGGTGATCACTTACCATCACATAATACAGTTGTCCGTTTGTTTCCAATGCTTTAAAAAAGATTATATATTTCGGGGTAATTTAGTACTGACTGGAAAGAATTTAAATTTGACTCAGATCATTTAAAAAAATATGATTTTTGGCGCATGCAGGCAGCCTTTTATTGATTTACAAGACATTATCTCCTCAAAAAAATATTCTTCTCTTTTCAGCTTATTACACATCGTCAAGTAATGTTCAAACCTCTTCAACACATGAAATATATTTTTAATCGTTCCCTTAAAAATGGGCCTCAGTTTCAATCATCACCTTGGTTGAAAATCTTTCCTAACTAATCCAAATTTGGAAAGCGAAATAAGTCACAGGAGGCTAAATACACAATAGAACAATGAATTGAAATACGGCCTGCCAGAAACAGCACTCACCTGATTAATTTATTATTATATATACAGAATGATGGATCACCTTAACACATTTGTGCAATTACACAGAGTTTCTAATGATTTGTGTGTCTTTAGTTTAAACTATTACTAAAATAATAGTTTGTAAAATTAAAATTAAATACACTTAGGTATTTTTATTTAGTTTAATATTAAATAAATTTCATTGAATACATGTTATATACATGCATGTAGATTGTCTATAGCAGCGTATTCCATTGCGGCTACCTATTTTGAAAAATAACGCCGTTTCGTTTTGTTGCCGGCAACCATTAGCCGGATTGAACATAGTGAAATTCCGCTAGAAAGTGTTCGGCGTTATACTCTATTCAATGAGGCTAGACACGTGGAAATAAAATTAGTTGTTATTCGTCTCTTTGCAGATTCTAGTTCTCAGTATTAACACTCGTGGCGTTGCTTGATATAGCAAGACCATAAATAGTAGCACCGCCTAATCCTACGTGGTTGTGTTATTTTTTTTTATTTGCACTAAAAATATATCGATCACTACCACTTCCCAAAATCAAGGTATTCAAGTGTCTAAACCTCAGCCGCCATATTGAAGACCGTCTGGCAATGACAATTGGCTTCTCGATAGACCGCCACAAAACAAAACTGTCTGGTTTGTCATGTATTAACACTAAAATCATGTAGGTACCATCAGACGATAAAACTGAGGTGCCCCAGTTCGGTCAGCAACAGGGCACCGCAGTGCCAGATCTTTACGAGACAGTGCTATTGTAGCAATGACGATAAACCGGGGTGGTACGTCTAGCTCACATAATACCGGCATGAAAATACCGCTAAGCTGTAGAGTCCGATGTTCCATACTGTACAGGTTGATTTGAAGAAACTGTACGATATCGATTCTGATTCTTTATGTTAAAAAGTTAAGTACCTAAAATTTATCCTAGTTATATTTGAAATTCTTACCATTAGGTTACGAGGCGGCCGCGAATCACACGCGCCCGGGATCTTTGACCTCTGACCGCGTGAGTTTATATCGGTATCATATAATGTCCATATGTTTTGAAAAAAAATCATAATAAATTCGATAAAAAAAAATTATGTACTTAGGTAATATTTTAATATTATTGCAGATTTATCAGTTACAACGGCCCTAACCATTATATAACTGTATGACAAATAAAAACAATATGAACAAATGTATCTATTCCGCTCTAAATATATCAAGTCTTTTAAAATTCATGTTGTATAAACAACCTTATCTGACCGTTTGCAGAAACTGCAAAATAGGTTACTACGTATAGCGCGGCACATACGAAACACCGACAAATGTGATGACGTTAATTTAATATCGATCAAAAGTTCACTATGAAGAACTGTCTCAAAAGTACTTTGGCCGTGCTCCAAGTCACAAAAATAAATAAATCATTAGTACGGTGGAGTACGGCTAGACGTTACTGACCTACAAACGATATCATCTGCCGAAGTGCGTATTGTACGACGCCGAGGTCGCCATAGCGATAGCTGCAGCAAAGTCCGTTAAACTCAACGAAGAAAGCACAAAGACAGCCGTAGTAAAAGGCCAATAGGGCCAGCTAATGCTGCTAAGCAATATAATAATGGATAGCAGTTTTTACTCGGTTGTCGCTATGGCTTTGCGAACTCAGCCCAACACAAGATTTTTGCCTCCTTGGGTCGGCGGGATGGTGCATAAGTGCATTTTTCCTGCTTAAACCAATCACATTAATACCGCTTCAAACCGGTCGTACCTGTATATATTGTTACACAGCTATAATAACTGT
>JAFELO010000060.1:263260-300891 GCA_017140195.1 Eumaeus atala | reverse complement strand
GCTTAAGAGTTAATTTCTGTTTCATGCAAAATAGATGTATATATGCTTTAAAAGGCATCTACACATGTATGTATAAATGCATTTTGTATGTAATTAATTACAAAGGTACGTTTGTAGTGTCTCTTACCTGGTACATAACTAGATGAGGATTTTCTAGCTGCATCGTAGCAGCTCATTTAGCTTTAACGAAATTAGATTAAGTTTTCTAGGCTTAATATGTCAAGGTACTATTTCGTACCTTGACATATTAAGCCTAGAAAACTTATGCAAATGCCATGCGTAGGTACACTGAGATTCCTAAAACCTTCACTATTTGGAAATTTTGTATGTTGTATACACTATATACCACGATATGTATCTATTGAGTCTATAGAAGAAAACAAAGTCATTTTATGATATTTCATTTTGAAATAATAAAGTGAAGCTGTGCTGTCGGGTTTTGTGCGGTTTGTCAGTATCCGGCGACCAATTGAAGGGTTGGAGGAAAGGAGGCACGTGAAAATAAACACAAAAGGTTATATCATATTTTACAGGATATTTTCATTAATTTAAATATAATATTGTTATTAGTTCCTAAAAATTCTAAAGAAGACGAACTCTGTGCAATAACCGGTCCGGAATGGATGCGAGTAGCAGGATATCGGTCGTCTTGGCGTTCATTGAAAGAGGTCTATTTATAGCAGTGGAGCGATAGGGGCTGATAATGGTGATGATGGTGATGATTATTGAAGTTAGAAAATAAGAGGTAATAAAGTAATTATAAGCTTTAGGTGTACAGACGTGCACTGAATGTACAAGATGCACCGATACTACAGGTAGTTAGTAGTTAAATAATATCCTGGACTGCAAAACACCTCTTCACTAGAACATGTGGCCAGCTGCTCCATTTTCAATAATGATTAATGAATAATAAATAATTTCTAAGTTACACTAATAGCCAATTAAACAAACAAGTACTTTTAATTTCTAGTTTTATCGCTTCGGCCACCCCTAGAGTATGTTAAGGAATCCTACGGAACAAATAACAAAGGTAAGAGATCAATTTACCTAAAAAAAAAGGTTTACAAAAACTTTGAATACATTTTACAATTTTTGCGATATCATGACATAAAACACTGTGTTTATCAGTTCCAACACAACTGGAGAGAGAGAAAGTACCTTGTAAACTTACATTTCCTATCTCTGTATTACAGTATGAGTTAATAGTACTTATAATATTTTATAATTAATTAATTTAATATTATATTAAATATTACACTGAAGTGGTTACAGTGTCCTATAAAGTGTCATAGTCATGTAAAAAATGAAGTATAATAAATATTTAACATCACGATATCTATATACATATGAGAGAAATCTCAGAAACCATAACAACTTCAAACATGCAATTTGACAAGTAGGTTCCTATCAGAGCGATAAGAACGAATTTTATGAAGCTCCACCCCTAACAGTGCATTTGGGGGTGGAGGATGAAGACGCGGGTGAAGCGGCGATGGCTGCTAGTAAGTATATATTGTAAACAAACATATTTTTTTTAATAAACTTTCCAATTACTAATTATTACGCTATATTTGGGCACTTTAAATAATATTTTATTCAATGATATGTTTTGTTCTCGCTAATTAAATTAGCTTTCAATATTTTTTATTTCATAGGAATGACCAAGTATTGTTTTGGCAGAATAATACTATGATTCTGCCATTCATTATTAGTGAACATAGCGTCTATCAGGTAATAAATGTCTACTCCAAATGTGGCAGCATATTCATTATAGTACAGTAAACGTTTTGTATACAAGAAGAAGATAATGACATATACCGACCGCATAACACACCAGTAATAATTCATAATCACGTCGCTTTAATTTTATTACTAATTATAACATTATTTATTACAAATTGATAAACACAACGTACACCAAAAATAAATAATAGCAAAGCGGCTGAAGCTATTGTCATTACGATTAGTATGAGATCCAATTCATAGTACTGAGTCCATGTTAAATTTTTACCAAATGGAAGCAAATGTTTGCCCCCTTTATTTCGTAGAACGTGATTGATCCAAAACACAGCGCGTTCAAGAGGCTTCATGGGCTGGTCGCTCATAATTGCTCGGAGTCTGATCACATTTTCACGATAGCTAAAATTAAAAGTGTAATGAGTTGCTAAGATTATCCAAATATGACAATATTCTTAGGCATTCCTTATCATAGAATATATATATCTAGTAAGAGGTAGTGCTATACTGCAATGTAGCGGAATTGCACCGGCACTACCGGGGAGGCATAAGCAGTAAAGTGATATCTTCAGCATCATGTTTCGTGTGGTTTGTGAGTAGGCGGTGGCATATTGGATCGGAGGCGGCAAAGAGGGCAACGCATCGGCATAGCTATTGTGTGGATGTTCATAAGCGTTAGTAATCTTAAAAAGGCACCCCCTTCCCCCTATTTCTACTCGACGCCCTATATCTACTATTAAAGAAATATTTACTTTAGGTAAAGATGAAATGCATACCTTTCATCCGTAATAACTGTTTCAATTGCTTGCTTGACGACGTCTTCATTTATGTCTTCAAATAAAATTTTTATTCCAACACCAAAACGTTCGTACTTCTCTGCGTTGTACCACTGATCACCTAATACGGGGAATGCCAATAGCGGTACTCCCGCAGTTATAGCTTCATCTGTAGACTGAAGACCTGCTTGAGTGATGAATAGTTTGATTTTTGGGTGTTCTGTAAAATAAATCCAAATTATGTTCTGTAATCAATAAGCCATCATTTTTATGCAAAACAATATTCATTCATTAATTCATATTCACCATCAACACATACACGAGACATGTGATAATGGCGAATATAAATTAGTATATTTAAACACAATGATCGTCGATTAGATACATAATTTCATAAATAACAACAGTTCATAAATTTGGACAAATATATCACTATTCGTTCCTAAATATTATATAAATATATTTTGTTAGAGAGATTGATACATGCATAGATAGATATTTGTCATATGTAGAAATTATGCATTATCCCGTCCCTAGCCCATCGCTCCAGCCGGATTTACACAGACCGTGAGAGGTGTATTGTATGGCGAGCCGCGCAGTTTCTATCACGTAACATCTATCTCAAAGGGACCAAAATTCAAAGTAATTTAAAAATTAAAATTACAATTTGTTCCGTATCTTTTACGTGATAGAATATCTGACTTACAATACAAACCTTTCAGTTCAGTGGTATTTCATGTAGCCTATTTGGCCAGTTATTGCCTGATAGGTAGCTGTCGTTTACTTGATACCGCTTTAAAATTGATGCCTTTTACGTGTTTAAGAGAGTTTGTAGCCCATTAGGGGACGGATTGTAGGTGGTTGGCAAGGCAACTGTATACACAGGTGTCTATGTCGTCAATAGTAATCAAGTGTATCTCTGCTCGTTGGTCTCCAGTGATATAAAATATGACTACTAGGTTAATACTACTAGCCTGACGTCGCGTATTGCGCTAGCTATGTATTGCGCTAGCATTCTGTCTGAAGCGACTGATCTCCGTATGCAATACAACAGTGGCACAAGGTACAACTGCCTGCGAGTATAACAATCCCACTAACGGCACTTTATGGCGGATATCGATAGTGACCTACTTGATCTGAATGCACAGAAATAAATAAATCTTACTTAGAAGATCCGCTTGAGGTAACCATTTCGATAATTTTATACTATTTGTCTGTCCAGGAAGTGTGTCTTGATCCCATTTCCACAGCACGTCATATGGTAACTGACCCAACACCTTTGCTATGGTCTGTATCTTGTTTGTCTGAAGTATGTCAGACAATGCATTTGTTCCAAAACTGACATATATAACTCCATGTTTCGAGGAATCCAAGTAGAACTTCAAGTCCTAGACGTTGATTGATAAGTTATAATTCTTTATTACCCTATTAACTACATTTAAGACCGTTAGCCGTGGGGTCCTGAGTTCCATCCCCAGGTCGGTTACTGTTAATAAAATGTTACTCAGATTATTCTGAGCATGCATTACATTGTTCGGGATTGGAATGTGCCCGAAGTGGCCTCAGGCTTGCCACCTATGACATCATGGCCCTCAGTACCTTGGCTAATCGTGGGTGTTCTAGTATATCTACTTACGAATTGTGGATGTACTAGCACACTTCTGCCTACCTCTTTGAGGATAACAGACGTGTTGGTAAAAAAAAGAATAATTATAATTATTTAAATTACACCATAACATACATTTTTATTATAATTATAATGAAAAATATATAAAAAACAATGGTGGACCATAAAGAAAAAGTTGTTTAAATTGAATCACCTAAAATGTGCGAAACGGACGACTCCTGTGTCTTAACGACTAAATGCCTCAGATATCTTAACAACATGGAAATTTTACTCACTATTGCAAAATTATGCTAATCTTTTGATTTTGAGTAAATATAGAAAATAGTTTCGATTTTTTTGGACTGTAAACAAGGCGTGACGCCTCAATTAGGCGCCAGTGCGACCTGAAATTTAGTCTGCTTAAAGTATATTATCTTATATTGTATTACATTTTACAGGAAATGGAATGATGGAATGTATAAAGAAAATATATAATAGAATAGAGAATAATAAATTCATACCACATTTTATAGTAGCTCCAAAACCTCACCATTCTACTGATGCAGCGTATTTGCGCTACATTTCCTAATGGTCGTCAAATTTAATTAGTCCACAGCTAAACATATTATGGATTTTCCGCCAAGTGCCACTGGTTTCCATAGAATCGCCCATAACTTGGAAATCCTCGTCCGATCTTATCAAAGATTTAGCAACCGACATGTAATCTTTCAGTACGTGACCACTTACCAGCTATATTTAAAACCTATTAATTAAGTTATTATTATAAAATTTTATAAATACCTGTGGTAGTTCTTTTGTTGGTAATTGATGCAGTCCTCCCAGAAACACAACACTTGGTGGAACAGGTTGATTGTCAACCCAAATAGAATGCGTATTCAGAAATATCATGTGTACGTTATTAAACAATTCGCCAATTGAAGGAATATCTGGACCAAAATGTTTTTTCAACAATTGATGTTCTTCTTCTAAGATTATACCATTATCGTAGAGTAATGTATAATATTTATAAAATTTATTTAGCTTTTCCCTCAAAGTAAGGTTATAAACCCGCTGATCAAATGGCGACGGATACAGAATGGGATGAGTTTGCATGCCGAAAAATTCGAATGTTGTTGGTAAACCACCGAACGAGCTAAAGAGCATAACTGGAGCGTTTAAAATATGTGAAATTGCAAGATATGGACGACCCATTTCCTCTATTAAAATTAAATCAAATTGTTTATTGATATTAAATAATACCTGGTGCACTTCTGGAATCTGAATTTGAATATCAATTAATTTATTAATCATTCTAAAAAATAATCTAATTTCCGCTAGCTTCGCTTGCCCACTACTTTTGGCCATTTCCTTCATATTTTCACGGGTTTCACTATATGATATTTCATGTATGTCAATTTCTGTCAAGTTTTGCGGTCCGTCCTTTTTCGGATATGCAGGATCTGGCGTTATGACGGTGACATCATGGCCTTGTCTTACCAACTCTAATGTAACTTTCCTAAAAACCACTTGGTGGCTGATTGAGGGAATAGGATAAATTGCCAAAATATTCGCAGACTCTACTCCAATACTTAACACAAAAAATAAAAACACAATTTTCTTAAACATCTCGATATGAATATAGTTAACGACTTAAGAGGTTTCGCCTTTATCTTGCTATTTATAATGCTTGCTGTATAATCATTTGTATCATTAATTATCACTTAGTATTGTAATGTTTTACGCTGGGTTCCATTATATTGATATACTAGCAATGCGCCTAGGCTTCGCCCATGGGCCAGATTACTTTTTACAATTTATACACCAAAACCTTTCTAGAGAATCGCTCTTAATGAAACCGCTTGAAAACCTGTTGAGTATTTTGAGAAAAACGATCACATACAGACAGACAGCTTTCGGAGACACTGGGTTATAACATGAATATATAGCTAATCGTAGGCCCGCTACAAATCAAAACTGCCCATTTTTTTAAAATGGCTAGCGGTAACGTAATAAATGCAAGAAATTGAAATTTGCTAGTCGTAATGTAATACATAATACGACTACGACATATAGATAGATTAAAGTAAAATGATACGATCCTGTCGCCTACTATGAGATAAAATGTATTCAATATCATTCAATATCCATAGATAAATGTATTTAGCAAATCTGAAAATAGCTAATAAGTTAAGCATTTTAAGAATTTCGTATCCAAGGATAAAATCGGAACTCTATTACTATAACTCTGTCTGTCCGTCCTGTCCGTCCTGTCCGTCCTGACCGTCCTGCCCGTCCTGTCCGTCCTGTCCGTCCTGTCCGTCCTGTCCGTCCTGTCCGTCCTGTCCGTCCTGTCCGTCCTGTCCGTCCTGTCCGTCCTGTCCGTCCTGTCCGTCCTGTCCGTCTTGTCCGTCCTGTCCGTCCTGTCCGTCCTGTTCGTCCTGTCCGTCCTGTCCGTCCTGTCCGTCCTTGTTGTCCTATGTTGTTGCCATAACAATAAATGGAACAAAAGCGAAAATTATAATTATTATATAACTAAAATGAACCCACCACGAAAAAGATAAATACCGCAGAATGCTATATAATGTGTGTAGTTTCCCGCAAATATGGATTTCTCAACTAACAATATAAGTTGTAATGCTCGTATTTCGCGTTGGTAAGGATCCCTAAAACATCAAGTCTATCATTAAGCTGCAAGTCATAGCCGTACCCACTTATGTTAGATTGGTACACGGTACTTTGCCTCATGATATAATTTAACATTTTCGATTGTCACGATGATTTATTTTCCTGGACCTGAACTGTGGAAGCGAAGAGGAGTTCAATACAGCTTCATCGGATTGCGATGAGTGCTCATCAGGCAAAGAGACTAGGGGTATGAGGTCGAAAATTGGTCCGAGATCCCCCTCTTCGGGGATGGGAGAGATGCATCCCGATATGATGAAGAAGATTTTAAGTGATTGTATGTATGTTTAGACAATGCTTACACAATATTTGTTTAGGGTTCGATGCCGATCGGCCTTCTCGAAACCTAAGTTCTACCTCGGCAGGGGACTAATAAGGCCTGACGACGACAATATATATTTTGGCGGCAAACAATCAGTAGGAGTCTCGACTACAAAAGTATTTTGTTCCCAATTAAATGTCTATCTGAGTATTTCTATTAAAGTTTAAGAGTTTTTCTATAATTTTTTAGTAACGCTAGTAAAGTACTGTAATATATTATTTAATTTCTTTAGATATAAATAAGTGGTTACGTAAATCATACAAACATATTATCACGTGATTTCCAACCAATTTGTTGATTTTGTCATAACGTCTGAAGTGGAAAATACAATGTTTATTATGCCCTTCATAACTGCAAAACAACACATTAGACCAATAGACAAACTATAACCTAAACCACCAGCTGTGACAATTTGTAGATAGGTTCATTATACAGAAACAACAAGAAGTTTTACATTAGGTCCCTAGCCCTTAGGCAGAGCAAACGGAGTGCCATATGTCACGGTTCTTACAGAGCTGCCGTATATACACCACATTCATTACACTCTTCATAAAACACCCAAACATCTCTCGTTCGTTACCTCTATCAATTAATTCCTCTTATTTTCCAACCCACCTCTCACATACCACGTGCCTATCTGTTAAATATGTTAAAACGAAAGTGATTGGGAGGATTTTTGAGTACATAGCCTTTAAAGTGTTAAGTATTTGTGTTCAGAAGATCATCAGTTTTGAACTAAGAAGAAGAAGCATTGTTGTGTACTTTAGATTGCTAAAGTACACGTGGACATAGACAACGGCAAGAGCTAGTATTGAACAAATAGATTGAGATTTTGTTATTGTTTAGAGGCTAATAAATATCATGAGATCGGGGATATTGCTTTAAAGCTTTGAGCTTGGTTTACAGTAACCTCGATGAAGCGAGTTTCTTAAATCTCAAAATATCCATTCATGTTGACTAGAGTTTATTATACCGTAAGGCTATGATCTCCAACAGTCGGACCAACTTCAAAGTAATGAAATGGAAATTTTAAAACAGGATAGTGACTTTACGACAGGTACATTCTGTCAAAGGGACACTTCAAGAAAATAGTTTTTTATTTTATTAAAGGAACTATTTGCTAAAAGAACATCTTGTGATGTAGCCGTTAAAACTAGTGAAGCAACCAACATACAAAAGAACATAGACATAATTAGAAAATCCGGTGTAACATCCCTAGCCTGCTTAATATATTAAATCCACGTTTTGTAAAAAGTATCACCGCTAACTAAAACCTAAACCTAATAAAACTAACTGCTAAACCTAATAAAATGGCACAAAAATGCCAATAATTTAAAATAACAATAATCATTAAGTAAAATCTATATCACAAGCTAGCTGAAAAATTCGCCAATCAAAAAAAAGTTTTTTTTATTTTAAGCCTCTTTATGATTTCTTTTTTAAATTTAATATATGGTAACGCTTTTGGGTCATCTTGTGTAGCTAGTGTGTAGTAGTTGTTAGCTTTTATCCACAGTACATGATAACTTTTATGAAACTTGGTACTACTTCCAGTACTGGTCGGTCAGGATTTCTCGTGTTTCGTGGATATATGCTACGTGCCTCTTCAAAATGATTGTAGTGCGTTTTAATAAAATTTACTAACTCATATATGTGCATACTTGGAAGAGGCAATATCCCAAATTTTTTTAATAATGGCTTACATGGTTCATGGGCTGATTCACCATAGATTGCTCTGATACATTTTTTGTGCCAGGAAAGCTTTTTTTATATCAACCGATTTACCCCACAACAGTATTCCGTATGTAAGTACAGACGCTACATAACCATGGCAGGCACTAAGAACAGTTGGTAGTGAAGATGTTTGTCTCAGTCTATATAGGACACATACGAAACTATTGACTTTGCCACTAACATAATCGATATAAACCTTCCAGTTTAGGTTTTCAACGATATATATTCCTAAGAATATTGTCTGATTAACATTTTGTATTATATCTTTTCCATATGCTATATTTAAGTTTTTTCGGTTTAGTAACATACTTCTTTAATTGCGTATAGTTTCTTTTGCTGTTTTTGTTTTTTGCATTTAAATTACTATTATTTAACCAATCAGTTACATTTGTAACCAAATTATTTAATATTTATTGTCAGTATTATTATTATTAATTATTACGGAAATATCATCTGCAAAAAGCGTGTACATGCCATTGGAAATGTCAGGAAGATCATTACTATAGAGCAGAAATAGTAGTGGGCTTCCTCGTGGAACACCACGGCCATTGACTCTAAATTCTGATTAATATGTAGTTACTATATTTTTGCTACTTAGAGACATAACTTCTCCATATTGTTGCCTGTTATTTAAATAGGATTTGAACCATTCAAGAGGACGTCCTCTTATTCCTAGATTGTTTGGTTTATTTAATAGTATACCATGTGTTACCATGTCAAAAGCATTGGAAATATCGAAAAAAATGCAGAATTGTCTATTATTTAAGGGATTGTTAATGGCACGTATCAGAATAAAAGTTGCCAAAATGGTATTTTTATAACGTTGAAACCCGAATTGTTTCTGCTTAATAATACCAAATTTATTTAGGAAAGACGACACTCGCTTGTACATAATTTTTTCATACACTTGATAGGACCGGTATCAGTGTTATGGGACGGTAATTATCTAAATTGGTTTTATCTCCCTTTCTTAGTAGTGGTTTAACTATTGAGGTTTTAAATAATTTTGGAAAGCGCCCTGTTTCGAAATAAAGATTTATTAGATGTGTTATTACCAGTGTCAATTCGGTTTTACAATGTTTTATGACCTTCGTAAGAATTCCATCGTTACCTTCGGCATTTGTATTATTAAGAGATAGAATAATGTTATTAATTTCGTTAAAGCTGCAGGGTGTGAAGAAAACACTACTCAAAATACGAGTGTTATTTGTACTTTGTAGTTCTATTTGTTTATTTTTATTCGTCAAATTAATTACATAATTATTAGATTCATTAGCAATGTCAATAGGTTCTGATATGATTAAATTATTACTATTTCTTATTTCCGAAATAAATCCCGGACCAGCGTGAGCTAAAGTTTCGCTTTTTACAAGTTTCCATGAAGCTCTGCATATATTTCATGCCCGCTTTATTTGAGAGAGATAGAGACTGTGGCATAAATTTGTCCATTAATGCTGATATTTATTTTTATTAGTAGGTGTTATATATATATATATATATATATATATATATATATATATAAAACACGTACTATGCTCGAGGGTTATTTGCAAAGAGGTGAAACTATAAATGGAGAAGTATTATGCAAGCTTGCTGCATAATTTTTGTGAAGAAATCTGAAAGAAACGGCCTGATTGGGCAAAAAAGAAAGTTTTATTCCACCACTACAATGCACTTGTGCACTCGTCATGGGTTGCAGATGCCAAACTACATGCATTGCGGTTCGAATTGTTCAAAGCAAAGTCCTTGTATGTGATCCATATAAAAATCTGCTAAACGGATTTTTTCGGTGATTGTTCCACCCATTGATGCAGTTTGCATTTGAGAAATAAACATTTTAGAAAGTGAAGAAAGAAGATGCACCAACTTTTAGGTCACGTGCCGCAATAGCATAATACATTTTTTTTTTCAAGACAGACTGTTAAAATTACTAATGAAGTCATTTTCAGGTCATGGTTGCGCATAAACGGACACTACGTGAGGTAGATTCTTTCTTAAAGAAAGTAAGGAAAAAAAAGCTCGAAGAGATAGTCAAAGGTGTGCTAAGTACATCCACAGCTCGTAAGTCCAGTAGGTATACTACAACACCCACGTAATAGCCAAGGTACTGAGGGCCCATGATGTTATAGGTGGCAAGCCTATGGCCATTTCAAGAACTTTCCAATTCCGGATAACGTAACGCATGTTCAGAATAATCTAAAAAATATTTTAATAATAGTTACCCCGACATGGGGATCGAACCCAAGATCCCACGCGGCTAACGGTCTTAAAAGACGACACCCGCAACGTTGCACCACAGAGGCGATTTAGATTATTTCTTAGATTTTTATAAGAACCAACATAACTTAGCCTAGTTTGGGTTTTCGGTTGGACGCTGACCTTTGGGACAACCTATATACAGGTGACTTTCCTTTATACAATAGATAATGAGTTCGTTTTTTGGACGCAATGTGTCTTGAAGTTTCTTTTAGAAGCACTAACATATCCAATATATGAAAGTGATATGTTAGTGAGAATATATTATAATCCACCTTGACTGGGAGTAGATGGACAAAGGGCGGCTTAAATATTGTATAATATATAAATGAATATTCCGCAAATGCGATAATTTAATATACACACGTGTCGAACGTAAATCTACTTAGAGGTCGTTAAAAAATAATATTCTGGCTTATTTTAATAAATAGCTTCACGCGAAGTCATTAACAAAAATATTAAAAATTAAATTGTTAGACCTTACGGCCACCGCATGGTTATATTACATACTTTTACCTAATAAAAGAACAAGAAAACGAGTGTCTATTAGACCACACGTTCGAAGTAAAACTTTAGTAATAAAATTAAAAAAGCTAGTATAAATTTAGTAAAGCTTAACTGGTTATGAGAGAAAGAGAGGGAAAATGTTTTACGATCACTTTTGAGCTCTTATTCGTTATTTTCTCAAACTATACATTCCATATAACGCAATCAAGAAACTGATGACATTTAGTGATTGCTGACGCCCATGAATGTTTATGCGATTCCGTCGTTCACTCTACCTCCAATGGGTCACCAGCGACTATAAACCACGACATCGTTGCCACCAATTCTAAGGCTCTATAATGTAAGCGAGGGTTACCTCCCAGTCAAGCCAGTCCGATACAGCTGCATCATAGCATGGCACTACCTCTTGCTACATACAATTCAATAATTCCTTTTAAATTCTAGGATCTTAGGAGCTTTCTAGATTCATCTAAGTATGGGGTAATTTATGTAAGTTTTGGAACAAACACTCTGTCAAACATAATTCGGAGCGATAAGTAAGAGTTGTAGCATCGGTTTTAAGTCTGTTCCCATATGATGTGCTGTGCAGATGGGACCGAAATATACTTCCTGTAAAAGCTAAAAATGTAAGTCTATTAAAATGGTGACCTCCTGCAGACCTCCTAAGTAAGATTGTTTTGCAATTGAATATTAGGCTTCTTTTTATAGTATAGGGGGACAAACGAGAAATCTGTCCCTTTTTGCAACGCTCATGAACATTCGCATGGTTACTATGCCGATACATTGCCCTCATGGCCTGTGTTATCCTGTCCACCCTCCCCCAATTGCTCAATGTTTCTTTAAATTTGTCAAATTTGTCCATAAATTTGTACCTTTTATTTTGGCCTGAAATGTTGTAATTCTAACATAATTTGGTGCAATTGATAATTCAATTTATAAAGTTATACGACAATTTATCAAATAAATATTGTAAAAGAAAACTATTTTGACGGATTTTATCGCGGTTTTTTAATTATTTAACTAGACTTTGAGTGCACCAGTCCACCCGTGACATAGTTGATGTAAACCGTCGGGCTAGTTGATAATTGAATAAAACAGAATAAAATCCATAAAAGTAATTTTAGTAATAATATTCGCGTAAACTTAAGTCAACAAAACATTTATTGCGAATTGTACATAAAAAAATCTAACTTTTAGTAACTCAGGCGAGACTTCACTCTACAGATGAAGCTATAACTAAAGGAGTGCCGTTTTTTGCTGTCCCAGTGTTAGGTGATCAGCGGTACAACGCAGAGGAATACGGACATTTTGTTATCGAGATGAAATATTTATTTGAAGAAATTACTGAGGATGTAGTAGAACACACAGTTGTAAGAATTAGGTCGGATGAAAGGTTTGTTCCTATTAATATTAGTTTATTTAAGTGTTTTGTATGTATTATATCATTTATTTGATTTCAAGAAACACACATATCTCATATATTGATTACTAGCCTCCACACCAGGATTCCGTGTGTCGTGGAGTATATCATTTATTCCATACACAATATAGGAGGGCAAATGAGCAATCGGAGCCTTTTGATGACTATCGACGCCCATAAACATTCTTATTCTTAACATGAAGATGAGTCGCCCTTACAATGACCCAGCGGCTACTGCACTTTATAGCAATAGCAGTGAGCGAAATGTACCTCTCCGATCGCGCTGGCCTAATTCCATTGCAATGCTCAATCTGTATATAGGTTGTTCCAATGTTCTAGCTTTATCAGGCTTTATCAGGCTACGGAAATTCATTAACGGGCAAACAATGAACTCCCTCGAGCGAGCCATGTTTTGGTTTAACTATGTTATACATAATTAAGGTGGCAAGCATTTACTACCATCATCAATAGACCTAAGATGGGCTCAGTATTACGAAGTGGAAACCAGTTGTATCTGTGACCAAGGTGCTTGGGGTACATATAGACGATGCTAGATCCTTTGTGATGCATGTGGCTTTTAGGGGCAGGAAGGCCGCCAGCTCTTTGTCTCACGTGTCTCTATCTCCGCGTGGGGTGTGAAGTACCGGGCACTTAGATTCCTGTACCTCGTAACCTATGTTGCAATATTGACATATACTGCAGCGCTTTGGTGACGAGGCTCTCACTTGTATGTTGTACGTAGTGCATTATTACGCAGCTTTAATTTTATTGATGAAGACCTACAGGTCATGCAGCAGTGCGGCGCTACCAGTTTTGGCCGGCATCCTGCCTGCCGATCTGGAGGTTGTCCGTGTGGTACGCGTGCAGAAGGAGTGCGTGGGGCTCAAGGGCAAGGAGGGTAAGAAAATTAAAAGCGCTATTTCGGAAGACAACATCTCCACTTGGCAGTCACGCTGGGTCGCGTGTGCCAACGAGAGAGAGCTCTACTGCTTCTTTCCAGAAGTTACAACGCGTCTGGCATATCAAAGGGTGGAACCAGAGTACGTTATTCCACAGACACTAAAAGGACACGGGTGCTTTAAAGGTCTCCTGCACAAGATGGCGTTGTGTGCCATCATGTCCTTGCAGTCATAAAGTCGAAACCATCTCTGGTTTCGATATTGGTCGAGACCATATACTGTGGGAATGTGAATTGTACAAAAACGAGCGAAACATCATGTTGGACGGCATCGAACAGAAGACAGTGGGCCTAGTATATCATCAGGATTTGGTCGCAACGGAACAGACCTTTAAGCAATTGGAAACATTTGCGCATACATGGCACGCGAAGAGGAAGGATAGGTAACAGCAACATAGCTGCATCGAGATAATCAGGACTGACGAGGCCGATTACAACTTCCATCTTTGTGATGTCAGGCCCCAGAAAGAGAAGAGTAAAATAACGCGAGGGCACTTAAATAATGTGTAGGGAGTCAAGAAACGCATGTTGGGGAACAGAGCCGGTAAACAAACCCCCGTACATCTCTTATGATTCGTTCCGTATACCGAGAGGTGGGTAGGAGTATGGGTGGAGGTGGGTAAGTGTTCCCGGATGCATGGAAGGAGGATCTGCTCTGCCTGCTTCCAGAGGCAGGGCGGACCCTGGACTCGGCTTTGTCGGTTCGACCGGTGGTGCTGCTGAAGGAGACTGGGAAGGCTATAGAACGGATTGTGGCCTCCCGTCTCATTCAGCGTTTGGAGGAGGGCTCGGGACCCGGGCTCTCTGAGTCACAATTCAGGTTCCGACCTGAATTAACACACACAGAAGCACACTGGATGACGATCGATGCGCTGAAGCGCCTTCGGGCGGTGACGGGTGAGACGGAACACAGGGGGAAGGTGATGTCCAAGGACACCGCGACTACCACGCATTCAACAGTTTTTCGCACAGCATGATACGGGAGGTGCTGGTCTTCTTCAAGGTGCCTCCCGGCTTAGTGACGTTGCAGAGTGGTCCTCGAGAACCAGTCAGGGTCCGTGGAACGTGACAGCGGGTCGGCCGTCCCACTGGGTTTTTTCTTGAACCGATCCTGTGGGACGTTGGGTACGGCTGGGTCCTGCGAGGCCGTCTCCTCCTCGGGTGGGGTGTCATATGTTACGCTGATTTCACCCTCGTGTACGCCCGTGGAAAGGACTACAAGGAGGCGGCGCAACTGCCTAAGTTGGTTGTTGACTTCGTGATCAGCCGCATACAGAGATTAGAGCTGCGGGTCAGATTAGGCAAGATTGAAGCCCTTCTCTTTCACGGGACCAGCCACAAGGGGCCTCCACCGCAGTTCAGAAAGAGGAGGGTCAGACTCCACTTCAAATATTTGGGGCTCATCCTTGACGGAGGGTGGACCTTCGGCCCACACTTCGCTATGGTGGGACCGAAGGTCGTGAAGGCAGCGAGTGCACTGGGCAGACTCCTCTCGAACCTCGGAGGACCCAGCGCCGCCTGCAGGCAGCTGTATTCCGATGTCTGTCGGAGTATGGCGACGTAAGGTGCTCTGGTTTGGGCGGATCGTTTCTCGCAAAAGGTCGTCTCAATGAGGTCGATTCGGGGGTACCGTACGGTATAGCGGCCGCTGGAGAAATATGAAGAAGTCGCAAACCACATACTTTGGAGTGTCGTGTTTGGCAGAAGGAGCGAAATGTTAGGATGCTTAATATCATTCGAAATGTTACGGGATTCATTTACTACGCAGCAAACAATATAAAGCAATAAACCACAGTTGATAAATATAACGTGTCGTCTACGTGTATTAGGTATTTATATATCCGTGATGCGTAGCAGCCTGGCATTATATGGCTGCCGTCTCTTTTTGTGACTATAAAGTCATCAAATAATAAAGTCATATAAGTCAAAAAATTGCAAAGACTTATAAAAGTCTTTGCAATCTCGTACTGTCTCCGCTTGATTGGGGAGGGAAATTAGAAACACTTCTTACTACTCCTATTTTGTGCCAATTAAATTCGTAGCGGCTCTCAAGGCAAATATTTTAGCATTCCCTCGGGCTTCCCGCAATCATATCAAAGGGTCACAAACACGATCCTGGATACACAGGAGTAGCAGCGGTGGGAAAGTGTGATGGGCCATGCCCGTTTTAAGGTTGATCTTAATTAAGTAAGGACAACATTTTTAATCAAAATAAATAAAACTTTAAATATCAATGATGGAAACCACAACAATGTTAAGGAAAAGGATAACAAGTCTTTCGAGTTTAGAATCTATTTGGTAGGAAATATTAATCTCATAAAAAAGTCAAAATTTTATCTATGAAGTAGAAATAGGAAGTTAATAATTTTGATCAATTTGCAAGTTGCACAAATGAGTCGAGATGCCATCGAACACTTTTATAAGTTGTACATTACAATTATAGAAGAAAATCTCATGTAAATTGTTTTCTAAGCCTATATAACATAGCTATTCGTAGAATAAATTAATTTTATAATAAACCTCCTATACTAAAAAACGAAAACGCGACAGTTGCTAAATTGTTATGCCGATGAGTTGCCCTTCTCTCCTCTCCACCAATGGGCCATCAGGAACTTACAAGCAACAAGAAACGTGATAGCATAGCTATCACATAGCAGCGGTAATATATACCAACTCCTTGTGTTTTTGAAAAATAACATAATATGCTTCATATCGGTGCAGAGACAAAATCAGTTTCGTCTGCTCCAGACACGTGCGGCAGAGTACAGGTGCCACTAACAACGCCTTCATAAATAACATTACGTAATTTCTCAACGCTACATACACATATTAAATGTCCAGTTCGTTTACAACAGAAACCACAACAGGTAACGCTGCAGAGGGGCAACGGTGTTGTTATTGCAGTCGATTTAACTTTTAGAGGTTTTCTATTTTTCTTTTGTTAATAATTTGTGTAATATTAATTTTGTAAATAATTTGTTTAATCTTGCAGTTACTGTACTGTTGATAGTTTGAAATAATACAATTAATGGTCTAAATAGGCCCGTATGATCAAAGAACCAACTCCTTACCGTTAAAGAGCCGTATCATCCATCGTCAGTACAGTGTCATGAGATGATGACTACCATGTGTAAATGTTCATATGACATTAGAAAGCCTGAAAAGTCTCATGTGATTATAAAACTTGAAGGATCCCCTCAATTTATCCGGGATCTCATCATCATATTTTGAATTGGTATCGATGGCACCAGCTCGGAAGTATACCTTTTTAAACAAAACAATAATTCTGTACCTGTCCACAATTGACTGCCCTCCTCACTCCGTGGGCCACCGGAAACTTACACAGTGCACGAAACGCGACTACATGGCTGTCACTTTCTGACAGTGCCGGCGCAATGAAGTATGGCACTATGTGCTAGCTTATTTATAATTGTTATATTTCTGCTGTTCATTACCCAAAGGTTATACTGTACGAATGCATTATGCAAATGACCACTCAACTTGCTAAGATAAGATGTAATAAGAGTACTGAATTCGTAGGAAATTTTAATAACTTTAACAATTAATAATTTTTGTTAACAATACTATACGAACAAATGTTCAAAAACGTATTATTTACAATGAACACAAAGGTATGGTTGCAAGCCGACGAAAAATGTGAGATGGCCGTTTTCTAATTATCAACACAAAACCTGAGGCAGCTATTGTTTTTTAATTCAATCCACCAATTGTAATCATGCGCCTTCTGGAAACAAATGTGCCCCAAATGCGGAGCCATTTTTGAGTGTAAGTGAAAAAAGAGCTTTCCGTGTTGATTCTGTCCGTATATTATATTTTACAAAAAACTTTCTTGTATGACTTGTCAATTATATTACCAAC
This sequence comes from Eumaeus atala, assembly GCA_017140195.1. Lineage (NCBI taxonomy): Eukaryota > Metazoa > Arthropoda > Insecta > Lepidoptera > Lycaenidae > Eumaeus > Eumaeus atala. The sequence goes on along the minus strand of JAFELO010000060.1, from coordinate 283,014 downwards.
ATCTTGTGCCTCGTCGACTATGCATATGTATGCATGCTAAACTCATTCGTGCGGTGCGGTAGTTCGAGTCCCCGGTTGGTTCTTCTTACTTTTTTCCGTCTACATTCCATCGCAACGCGCGGTAAGGAACTTCGTTCCAAAATCACACATTCCACTTTTGACAGCAGTAATTGATATGAAGCATTTATTATTGTAGTTATAGTTAGGTATTAAATTGCTACTTGGTAATTTATTGCTCATCTGCCGAAACGGCCTTTACTAAAGATTGTTGGCAGTAATGTTTCTGAATCAAACTGTAGCCGTCAAAGTTTTCAATCGTTAGATATAAGAATACCAGTTCGAAAAGATCTCCAGCGAATGCTGTTTTTACAATCATTTGCATGCGTACATTTGTTACCTCAAACTAGTTCTCACTCAAGTCGGCGAGACGGCGCCAATAGTTTTGCCTTACGACATTATCTTCAAGAACTCGTGCAACCGCTTAGCCTCTTTTTTACGTTTTTTTAGGCGTTTATCAATATACAAATGATAGAACCAAACTGAATTATGACACTAATAAATTGAAATATTGTATCATATAGTTTAAGTCGACTAGCTGTTGTCCGCGGCTTTGTTCGCATTGAAGTTGATCACATTTAAAGATTAATTTATAATTTTACGTTAATTAAAAATTGTGGTTTGACTTTAATGTGCTATGAGTAGGAGTTAGATGTGCACCAGACTCCTCGCAGAATTCACCCAGGAACGGGCCACGTACAATGCAAAACACAGTCCTCGATCTATTTCAGGCATTTTAAGGGTTAAGTCTCTTAAAGCAAAAGTATTGACTCTCATGGGGGAAGCAGACTTTTAGCGGGAACTCCCTTCTCCTACCTCGGAGGGGTATTCTTAGGATATCAGATATTCGTATCTCCTTTAGCACGCCCAGCACTAGCAGAAGCATCTAAGATAATACAATGGAGTATCATTACTATAGATATGATGAAGTTGCTTATTTTTGGATATATATTAATTATTGGAGAGCCAATCTTAATGTGACGTCATGAAAAAATCCAACAACATTCTTTTTGTCTCATAGAACATTTCATCCCTTAGAGATAAAATATACTGCAACGCTTAAATACATATATGTTTATGTATAACCAGTAACGAAAAATTGAAGCTTCATGTATGTAACTTCGAAAATGAAGGGTTTCCATACAAACTTTCAATCACTATTTCACTACCCTCAGAGTAGAATATCCCGAAAAGCTCAAGAATGTATCTACTCATTTTTAATCAGTAGCCGAAAAGTAAATTTTCGTGTCTTTTCTTGAATGTTACTTACCCTATATGTGAAATGTTTACCCCCATTTCACCCCTTAGAAGACGAGTATTATGAAACGCTAAAACAAATATTATAAACTAGATGAATCTACGAAATGTTAACCTATAGGATTCACCTTTTAGGCGTAAATTATACAGAAACACTCAAACAAGTATCAAGTCATTTACAATCATCAGCGCAACAATAACGTTCCACGTTTCTAACTTAAAAAATACTAAGCTATCGGTAAGGCTATACACATGTAAATATGTTTTTCGTGTTTATGCATAGGCAATAATATAGTTAATCAGTCACACAATATACGATAGCATAAAACACTTTAAAAGTCAAAGTAATAGCTCTATTCTAATATGAATCAGCCATTAATTTTAATGTAACAGGGAAGCGAACCTCCACGAAGCGTAACTTAGTATGTATTTGATAATTTTATTGTAATGAGTAAACTTAAGACATCAACTCTTGATAATAGTTTTTACAACTGTATACTTTTTTTGCCCTAAACGGACTTGAACAAACGATCCGATTCACTCAGTTTATATACATTAAGCTTTTTAATTATTTTATAGAATGTCAATCACTTTATTGCTCTCATATTTATTGTATTAAAAATCCACTCAATCTCTATTCAAATTCGGGGTCTTCCGGAATTTATGTCGACGCTCGCATAATGCTGTAATGTCCAACATTATAACCCTTAATAACGTTTTTATTTGAATTTATATTTCCTTGCTCAAATTGAGAGCTTTATTATGCGTTCACAGCAGATTTGTGAATTTGTGATGTTAAATTTTACGATAAAAAACGGCATGACGGGAAGCGATATAAATTTAACAATATGAGCTTGTAAAGAAAATAGATTGTAATTAAATGATCTTATAAGTCAAACTAGCTGCTTCGGCCGCATGAATTTTGTTTTCATGTAATTATCAATTCTAATAAAAAATACATAGTGTTTAGAACAGATTCTCAGACCTATCGATTACTCGACACATTTCATGAAATGTGTCTACGTTGACGGTCAAAAATGTTTGGGTTTGGTTACAAACACGGTGACACGTGAAATTTGTTACATGGCAATAAGGACTAACTTAGTGTTATTTTTTTTTTTCGATATAAGGCGCTACAAATTGTCAAAAAAGCAATAAAATATAAATTTAAAATGTTTTCTAAAATGAGTATTCCATTGTCAAGACTGTATAATACAATTTTGTTTACTGCTACGTAAAATCATATAAAGATACTTTTGAACAAGTGCGGCTTTGAAAATTTCAAGGAAAGACTGCTTTCCTCAAAGATCGTCAACACAACTAACCTTAAGCAGGATGATTACCCTTTTTTTCTTTGCTGACGCGGAGAAATACATTTATGCGCCTTCACTTCGGGTGGGGACCAGTGGTGTGAGAGGCTCCCGGAATATTATAGTCACGAATAACCACAGAAGCCGGTAGTACCATCAGTACCGCCTTTGGTGAGGCGCCCGGGAACAACAGATCATCAGGGCACCTCGACGGCTAGCCAGCACCCTAAGTGATCGACTCCACCTCGAGGGTGAATATTCAACCCTATTCAGTACACTTTTCTATCCTTTTAAGTATCCTATTCTACCCTATTGATACCCTATTCTTCCCTAACTAGTATCCTATTCCACCCTATTGGACAGATTATTCTTCCCTATTTAATACCCTATTCTACCCTAATGAGTACCCCTTTCTAAGCGTTAAAGCGGAATCGTAGCGTTGGTCCTGTGTTGTTAAGCTCAAGCTTGTCGTAACCCTAAATAATTACACTACTCGCATAGCTCTGTCTTTGTGAATGTCAGAGAAAGTTGTAGGAATCATTTGCTACAAGGCGAACTGATTGTTTGCCTTCGCCCATCCTAGTTTGTTTTTATTACAGGGGACAAAAAGCAGTCTTCCCCCTTCCCTTCACCCCTCCGCTGGACTACTCATTAACTGTACATCACGAGTGAGTTTTACGTGAGCGACAGGAACTTCTTATGACGAGTCGCCCCAATTCAACTACAATGTAGCATGGTACTATATATTATTGAAAACATATTTATTATCATCATGAAACGCTAAAGGCCCTAAGATCGAATAACTTCTAAGTCTGTAGGTATACTTAATAAAATTTTAGGCTTTAATGAATAATTTCCACGGTCTGAAATATTAAAAAAATATTTGCATTTAATCACAAAACACCCAATCAAACTTGATTTCCCGATTGATTGTTTGGCTGGTTGCCATCTCAGTGAGCCGGTTATTTGCTTGCTTTAATTTTGAACTTCAATCGAATAATACTTACACTAATTCCTTTTCGTGATATGTCGCACTCTGTTCCTCTCCGCTGATAGTGTATCATTAGGAAACTGGCGTAAAGTTGCTCTGTAGTGTACTTCTTTTATCCTTTCTTAAGTCTGCCACCACGTCGACAATGTGAGGGATCCTTTCGTGCTATAAATATTCACTGTGGCCTCATACGTGGCCTGAGACTACCTGCATTGGCACAGTGATCCTGTGATCCCGTTTGAATCACAGGGGACCTCAGTCAGAACTGTAAAAATTAAAACGTGAATACCGTCGAGTTCGGAATTACTTCATGAGAGAAATGAAGCATATTATTAAGTATGTAGCACACGAGGACCCACCAGCTGAAGAGGTACATGCCAGCTAAGACCATTAGTCACCCGTAACTACATACCTAGAATCTATTTCTTATGTAGTACCTATAAATGAGTGCTTTTTAAGTGCACCGTAATGTAAAAGCACGTTTCTTTTCCTTTTTTGTACAGTCGGCCCTTTAACGTTTTCCAGAATTAAACTTGAACATATTGTGCCTGTAGATGGAAAAATTATTTTCAGGTTACATTGTTTTCGATCTTCCCTCGGCAATTCAAAAGCAAGAAGGGGGAAGGTATTTTTACCGCTGACAATCATAGTATAGTAGTCAGGCAACTATCTGTAAATGATCATGACGAAAAACATTTCAGATCATCTGAGCATACATTACATTGTCCGGGATTGGAATGTGCCAGAATAGGCCATAGGTTTGCTACCTATGACATCATGGCCCTCAACACCTTAGCTAATCGTGCGTGTTCTAGTATATCTACTGGACTTACGAGTTGTGGATGTACTAGCGCACCTCTACTTACCTCTTCGGAGATAACAGCCGTGAAGGTACTTTACTTCATAACCATATTTTTTTAGAAACCTCCATAACATTTAGAAATATCTATTCAATATTGTACTCATAAAATTTATTTTTCATCCCTCAGTGCTACTCAGTGCTACCCTTAATAATTTTATTTTTCTAAATTAAACTACAGAATTTCGTACCGTTTCGTAAAACACCTACCTTAAAGATTTCAAACATAGAGTACCCATAATATCTGGGTAAAACGTATGTTACGTATGGCTGCGAAAAACATTCCTTGCCCAAGGAACCTAAATCAAACATTTCATATGGTCACTAACGACTGATTCCTTTTGAAAACGAGGCTATTTTATTTAAAATTGGAAGTTACTTAATATTATTTCTACTATAAAAAGTTTCATAATAAACACAGGGTCGATCGATAGCATCGTTGAGTGGGCAAAGTGTCCACACAAAAGTAAAGCGTCGCCCTGTGAATATTCGGGCAATAATATATTTGCTTGACCACCAATACATAGTGGATAGAATTCCGTTATTGTTTACACTACAATAAACTCAGTACACAGCTTTACCTAACAGTTTAGAGCTACATCTCACAGTAATTAAATGGAATTTAGGTTGTGTTGTAACAATCCTTAGGGATTACGAGACTGCAGGTAACGATGAAGTTTAATGCCGTAACACTTTGACGTGAACACCATTCAAGAATGTGATGATTATATAATACAACTTTGTATTGAAAAGAAAACGAGGGACAAAACAGGGTGGCGACAAGATAGCCTTTATACGGCGGTGATAGGCCAACAAGAGAGAGAGAGAGAGAGTGTGACAATTATAACTAACTGCAAAAAATGATTTTTATTAAAAAATTTATTGAGTATTTATTTAGTTATTGCTATTTTCACTTTTTACTGGATTTGCTCTTAATATTACCAACACATTGCTTTGTGTCTATAGCAACGAGGACGGACGAGCAATCGGATGTATTTGGTGGTTCACGATGCCCTTCGGGTCCGTATTTTCAGGTGCCTCCTTTGCTCTATCCCCCAATTCACCGTTGACTCGAAAAATCTCTCGAAACTGACAGTATAGCTGCCACTTTACGGCGGTATCATGTTAGCGAGAGGTACTTCCACGGTCGTGCCGGCTCTATTCGGCTGCAATGTAGCGTGGTATTACCCCTTGGTACAATCTAATCAATAAGTTCTTTTTTTTTTACTTACCATGTCTCCTTCGGTTCGGAATCTACTTTGGTGTCACTTAGTAAAAATTTGTAGGGGTACATACTATTGAAAAAAAAAGATTTTTCTTTTAACTTACACGGTTTTATTGTAAAGAAATATTTAAATCGTAATAGTTAAATCGTGCGTAAATTTGAAAAAAAAATTGTACGTTTGGTTGTAGAAAATAAAAATTACACATGCTCGGCGATTTAATTTAATTTAATTGCGTACCCTAGTTTGATGACGCCATTATATGATAGATTATATTATACGCGGCTCCATCCCCACAGACTGGAAGTGCTATTATAATGTTACGCTCTAGTGGCCGTTGGCCGTACTTGGTGGTAAATATTATTACACTAAATATACTACAGAGAGAGAGAGAGAGAGAGAGAGAGAGAGAGAGAGAGTCTTTTTAATAAGTAATGCCATGTTACATTGCAGCGAAATTGCGTCGGCACGACGGCGGATGTACCTCACGCTCATATGATACCACCGCGACATCTTTGGTGTCACGTTTCGTTTGGTTTGTTGGTAGTCGGTGTCCATTGCAGGAAAGACGGAAAAGAAAGCACCGGATCGGCATAGTAATTATGCGGATATTCATGGGCATCGGCAATTGAAAGAAAACTTGATTTATCATTTGCCCTCCTATTCTATAAAAAGGCTAAATATATATATATATATAGTAGTATTTAAATCTACTATAATTCTCTACAATGAAACCATTTAAAAAAAAAACTTATTTTATAATAAATAAGTTTTTAATCTGAATATTATAACTTTAATGATTTTTTTTTTTACTTTTCATTTAATACTCATATTGACAGGGTTACAAATATAAAATTTGAAGTCGATATTTGCAGCGCACGCCACCTTAAATTTTCAGTATTATAATACTGTGCAGATGGTATGAAACGTCTGGGCCAGTAGCTTTCATTTGATAACCATGGCAAGGGTGTTACAAAAGAATATGAAGTCGAATTTTTTTTTGGAGGCGCCCATCTTGGATACATTCCCGATTTCAAGTTAGTCTATTGACAGGAGGTCCACAGCAAAAAATAAAACCGTTTTGAAACAATAGAAGTTAAATCTAATAAATTGATTTTTTTGTCCTCGTAGATTTTACACTAACTAATATAATTTTAACATTTGAGATGATAATTCTGAATTAGCTTGTTTGCATACTAACGTAATAATGCCTTTTCTCTTCATACTAACCCATAATCTCAACAGTCGGGGAGTGTAGGTACTTGATATTCTTGATTTGATTGAAGTGACCTGAAATTATTTAAAACATTATGTATGAATGTATATTTTTTATATATACATGAGAGGGGGGGGGAGGTTAAACGAGAACTACTACGAGACTATCCATGCCCATGGACATCCGCGTTATTATTGTCATGCAGATGCGTTGCCCCTTCTCCTCCTCCCGTTTAATGGTCCACCAACGACTCACAAACCATACGAAACGCGACGGCATAGCTGTTAATTAACGGCGGTGTCATTTGAGCGTGAGCAGCCTACCTGCCGGTGGTGGTCCTTTACGGTTACAATTCAGCATTGCACTTTCTAATTATTATGCTTCATTACACTTATTGCAATTGTCAATAATCAAAACGCACCTATTGATTTTCCTTGACACTGCTTGTATTAAAGTAAATAAGCAGTTTTTATGACAAATAAGTTTTATAATTTTGGGTACTATTCATTTTAACGAGGAAAATCTGGCAATCGGTTAAAAAGATGCAAGAACACTCAAGTTACTTTTCAAGGGATCGTATAGTACGAAGTTAGTTTAATCAATGTTTTAACTCATTTCGGTACAAATACGCAGGACTACCTTAATGTAAATTGTTTCCCTGTCGACCCATGATTCGATTAATAATTCGAAATGGTCAACAACGGACACGATAATTTTATATACAACGCCAGTTAGTTTTCCAATCAATCTGAGTTATTATCATAATTATATACAATATCCTTTTTGAAAATTATTTCCTTTTATTAAATATTAAAACACATTCGTCCAACTTCTAATTTGTCCTTTACACAAGATATGGTTTTACGATCACCGAAATGGCTTTACACATTTATATGAATACTTATGTGTAAAAATATCTTACTTCCCATAGCTCAATGAGGGCTGAGGTAAGTGAACACAGCGGCCTTGCATAACCTAATGTGAGCGGGAACGAAACAACACACTACTAATTAAAATTATATGCCAAAATGCTTCTTATTTACGAAATTAATACACTTTATCTTATATTTACGTGTATATTGTACATCAGTATGATATAGTTTATTAGAAGTCACTTGTCATTAAGGTACTATTCGTTACTTTGTCCTTATTATCATGGGCTTAGTTAATATACTTATGTTCTTAAGTTTGGCTTTATTTTTTTATATGGAACCATCGAGTCCCTTTCAATAGGAATACTTAAATCACAGTTTCAACAATGTGCAAAGAAAAAAAAGAGCCAAAAGTAAACGAAACAAATAAGTGATCGGAGAAACAAGGAGGAAATGACATATGGTCCAATTTTCACTCTTCATTTTTCTGTCATTCATACATAACATATAATCCGTCACCATCATGATGAGGGCGGTGACGTGGCAGTGATGACCCTTAGTACTGGAGAGTACGTGGGGCTCAGGGCTCTGCTGCCTCTAAACTCTACTATGTTTTCGAGATATTACATGAAGTTCTTTCTTTTCACAAAGGGATTAGATATAACAGAATATGTTCTATACGAGCAGATTAGGCGTATGCTATGATATTTTCACGTCTTTCGGGAAAAAAAGAACGAGTTTGCGTAACCAATATGATATCCACCTCATTCTTCGAGTGGAGCAACGTCCAATCGCAACAAGGCTACCAGGCGCTACGAGCGTGTCCTACGCTACGAGCGTATCCTGCGCTACGAGCGTGTCCTGCGCTACTAGCGTGTCCTGTGCTACGAGAGTGGGCTGCGCTACGTACTGCAATTTGACCCTGATTGGATAGTAGTTTTCGTTTCTGTCGCAATGATTTTTTTAATCAGCTCTCATGAGCTGATTAAAAAAATAATTGCGATGGATTACGATTCATATCATAATCATCGGAGCCGAATCATAAATTAAAACCTTCGCCTGGAAATCAGTATGCTTAAAAAGTATGTAACACGTATGCGTTATGTGTCCGACAGCTTTTGGGGACGTTGTTTTACACGTATATATAGAAAGAGAAAATTAAGAATTTGAGGTACATTATTATACATTTTTTGTCAAACAAAATAATAATATATACATACAACCTATAACACATAATATAATAATTACACATTCAAAACAATAACGACAATAGTTAGTAGATTAACATAATAGATTAATTATTATTTTACCTGTTCTATGACAATATATATATATATATATATATATATATATATATATATATATATACTGCTGGGCCGAAGAAGATTATAAAGTCAAATTTCGTGTAAATAAATAGTTATATTCTATATTTATATATATATATTATAAACGTGGACTACTCCTGAATAGATACAAAGTTTAAGAATTTAATTTTGTATAGAATTAGATATATAACATTAATTCAATTTCATTTTTTTTTCTTTTTTCTCGTACCTATAATTATTGAATTTCTAACTGCTGTTCGAGTAAGTAATTTTTAAATTTCATTATTATGCTCTAAATGGATTGTATTGTGTGTAGTGGTGGCGGCAGGTCATTCCAGCATTTTGTGCAAACTTGTCTAAAACTACCTCGAAATGCTGCGGTATGTTGCAATTGTGTAAGGAGCAGGTATGAGGTCAGTAGACTCAGCTGTTTATCTCTTGCCCATTTCAGTTTACTGAAAAGGTACGGTGAGGATTCTTACTTGACTACACCGAATAGATGGGTGACGAGGTGGCCTACGACGATCCATTTTAAGTATATGTGCATTGTTTATGTCGGGTGCCACATGAGTGCGAGGAGGGACATCAAAACGGTACCGAGCACAGGCATTTTGTACCCGCTGTACTGAGTTTTTAGATCGTGCTAGTAAGCAGGGCCCCATAAGTACATCTGCTTAGTTTAACTTGGAGAGAACGATTCGCGTAGTTCAATGCGAAGATCAGTGCTTATAAAACTTTATAAATTTGTGCTTTAGTGCCCATGATCATATATTTCGTCTCACCGGGATTCAGCACGAGAGCATTAGCATCTGACCACACAGATATGTGCGCCAACTCTTCTTTAACTTTTGGTTCTTTATAGATCTCAACTTGCGCCCCGTTCTTTGTTTTTCGAGCACGTCTATGCGCGGCGTCCCTCCGTCGCATCATCAACTTAATTTTGTGAGTGATCCATGGGTATTGTCGCTCTTTAGTGAATAGCCTCTTAATTGGCGCTAGCACATTAAATACCCAGAGTATACACGCACCGAAGTCACCATCCGTGACATCAATAGCACGATCTATTACTATGCCGCTCCAGTCGATAGCATTTAGCATGCACAAAAGAGCACTTGATTCGATATTTTTGACAGACATGTAGTATATTATTTTACTCTTCAGTATTTCCCTACGAATGTTGATCTCAAACGACAGTAAGGCGTGACTGCTAAGGTCTGGTATAAAATCTACGCATACTCGATCCAGGTTGGAGTTGGTAAAAAACAGTTCGAGTGGTCTTTTCTGCGCACTGCCGCAGTTTATGTACACGAATAAATTCTTGTAACATCATGAAAGATGAAGTATTGACGTTCAAAAAATATTTACTTAGTTTAGTTAAAAGCGGCCCATACATAAGAGTGATAGTGAGGACAGATATATCCTGTGTTTGACGTAAAGAAACCGACGTTAAACTGTTGTGCACTATTTTCCCCAGACAATATAAAGAATTGGTTATACAAACAGCATCGTATGGCATAAGTATGACACATAAGTAGGATCTACATTCTGTACAAACAAGATACAATTTAACACTATGCCGTGTCGGTATAATAAACATATTACAAACATCCCAGCCCGTACCGTATATCCACGTCTCAATTACTACCAATGTATTATCTACATCATTATGTTTCTGAAACACATAATATATTAAAGTACATCGAATGCTACATAGTAGGCTATACAAATAAACCAGGTCTTTACATTCATTACAGCAATAATAATAATAATATTTACACAATTCATACCTGTTCACTTTAGATAAATAACAAAAAGTTAAGCTTTCAATTTCAATTAAGAAAGAAAAACGCCTATTAATAAAACATAGTTTGTTCTTACTGTCTCTAAAAGAGCACATTTATGAACTAAACACGTACTAACCGGACAGAAAACAGTAAAAATAAAACACAGCAAGTAGGCACAGTAAAACAGCACACTGACACAGTAAAAGTAAGTTGGCAAGGCAAGTATTAATTTATAATCAAAGTTTAGGAAATTAAATATCTTGATATACTTTAAAACAACATCATCAACAATAATAATATATACATATGGTATGCGAAGGAAATTACTCTGTGGCCTAGGTAAGATTTTAAAGTACATAATAATATAGTACGAAATTACGGCGAAGTACCAAAAACCCGTCGAAGATCAGCTTCGTTACGAATATGGCAAACGGAGTCGCCTGGTTTTTGCCTAGCCAATACACGTCCCTTCTAGGCCCAGACGTACTTCCAACCCTGCAGGCATTTTCCTGTTTCCCGCGCCTGTCGAAATAACTACCGGTTTTTTTTGGTGAGGCGCTCATTGACATAGAATCGTAAAGGTGGACCAGACAGTTAGAGGTCAACGGAATTCGCACCGGGACGAGAGCGCGCATTCGCCTCAGCCGCCGATCAGCCCCACCAGACACGCCGACGTCTTTTTCTTCCTCATGAGACCTAGACAATTCAGGATTTCCCGACTGGTCGAGCACGGCATGATTCACCTTACACGTTGGAAAGCGCTATTTACCAGAAATTTTAGCCTTAGCGGACAGTCCCACACATCATTTGTGGAATCGAAATGTGCATTTCTCACATTTTGCGGTGTCTGTTAAGGACAAGTACTTACCGCATGCCTTACTAAGCCATTGTCGGTATGTAGGCTGATAGTGATGTCTCGTGGACAGGTGTAAGAATAGATAGATAGGTGGCGTATTAAATTGGCTGAGAGGTAAGTGTACAACCAAACAATGCAGTACACGATAGTGGCAATAGATGGCGTTTTTAATCCAGAATAATTAGTGGTTTTTTCACGGTGTTAAAATGTTTCATACACCATAAATAAGTTTCCACACTAAGAAAATAAAGGTACGCACACACTAAACGCAGCACAATAGTGAAAGGGAAACGCATCCAGAACATAAAGTCAAACTTTAAGTAAAAACTATATATAGGCATAAAATATCTGTTAGACATGTTAATAAATATCATATAATTAGTTACGTGGTTCCAATACAATACGTACTCGTACTTGTATATTTTATTGAATACCAACCACTCAAATTATACTGTTCTTAAGTTATTAAACCCATTTTGCGCCAACTCGAATGTTGTGTTATTTCTGTACGTCTGCTTTGAACAAGGAACAAAACTGTAGATGTTCTGCTTCGGCACTTTACAAATAATTTAATTTAACCGCTGCGCTCCCCGAATTCACAGCAAATTTATTTAAGTAAAACAAAGCATTGGAGAGACAACGGCGATAATAAGTCTTACAATAAGGCTACTACAATCTTTATTTAATCAGCTTCCTGAAAGATGAGTTAGCTATAGATAAACAAAATTATATATCTTAATATGAATAAAAGTAAATATTTGCAGGAATGTATATTTGTTTACTATGAATATATATATATATATATATATATATATATATTTATATATATGAAAATACTATGATAACAATTTATTGCGGAATAAGAGTTTCAATTATGACATCGTGTATTCCTTAGAATGATTTTCTTTCCTAAATTTGTTGTATTTAACTGTTAACGAAAGAACGGTTGTTGTTCTTTACCCCGCTAAATCAGAACATTGGAAGGAAAATAGCATGCAAACCTAATCACAAAGCAGCCGGTGTTTATGTAATGGTTCTAGATTCTCACTCACTCACCCGGTTCAGCAGTGGACCTCGTCTAGATGTTCAGCAGACAGACCATGCAACAGAATTGTTTTACTCTTAACAAGACCACATAACCCAAATAAAAGACAACCCTAGACACCTACTGTTTTCATTTTATATAATAACTGGCCATTCGCTCATTAATTTATTATTGCCTAAACGAACTATACACTTAACTCTCTGTTGCACTAATAGTTGTTGGAAGCCGTATGAAAATCCACTCAATAGATTTTGTGATAATCGTCGCAAGTGTATCTACTCCCTAGGTATTGTGAATGAAATATTAGTTTCGTATAAAGATAACATAAAATAACCTCATTGCAGTAAAAATTCTACTTATAGTAAGAGGCACTTTGCCATCCATGTCTTTTCACCATTTTTCTTAGTTTTACTAATTTAAATATCTATAGTTAGTAATTTCAATGTTTGTTTAACATACATTCAAAAAATCACACCGAATAAAAACACATACTTCTTTTAGAAAATGATGAAAATCTGATTAAGAATACGAGACCCGGGAATTGTTTATAATAGCTAAAGAAACTGTTTTTAAATTAGCCGAGGGGACCGGTGTCCCCCTACTTCTGACGAGGGGGCTCGAATAGTTCGTTGAGCTATAACGGGAGGAATCGACCCCCCCTTACTTCCAGGAGCGGGTGGCCTATTCCCTTTATTCGAGAAAGATATATCGCACAGAAACCACTGAAAGGCGTTTTTTGCAGCACATGGAAGTATACGTCTTTACTTGCTGCAGTCAATGTGTAAATTTAGTTGTTAATGGAACTTATATGTCTTGTTTGTAATATTAAAGATCCCATATATTTTTGACAAATATTTTCCCTACAAGAAGTCCCATCACTATTGTGCCACCCGAGTTGCTCCAAGCTCCGAGCTATTTCGCTACAGCTGTGGATTGCCATCGAGAGGTTTTTGTGGACATTGTCAACTTGGACTTAAAATATTTTGTTATTATTTTTAATTTTAATTACTTGACTCCGAATTTAATATTAAACATAATTACATTTTTTTGTGTATGTTTTATTAGTAGGAGGTAACCTTTTGTCTTTGTGTCGGATCTAATGGTGTATGAGGTTCGCAACACATTATAGTGCCCAATACCCACTAACACCACCGCGAGAGTCATCAGTGCCGCCATTGAATTTTGAAATTCAGTTCAACCTCAGTTGAACTTCAAAATATCAGGTCAGCTCGACGGCTATTCAGTCCCCTAAGGCACCGATACCACCTACACAGATGTGGTTGTCCCGCACTCTAGTACAACCCTGTCAACTTTGGGACAGTGCAATAGGTAATTCCAATCCAGCACGGCTGGAAACCTCATCCCATTTCCCCGTGAACGATAGCGTCCTCCTGCTTCAGCTCTCTTGTCCTCTCCGCTAACAAAAGGGGTAGAAAGAACAGCCCCCACAATCGAGAAATGAAATCAATTTGGTAACCATCAATACCCATCAACAGAAAAATGTGGGGAACATTTTTCTTCACCCCATCCCTCAATGGGCCACCGGCTACACACCATCCATACGTAACAGGGCAGAATTGCTCACTCTCGCATCGCTTTTAAGGCGTTATCATGAGTGAAGGAGGAGTACCCCGGCGTGTAGAGTTGGCTGCAACACAGCATGACACCAGTGAGAAAGATAGAGACTTTTCCTTGTGCGTAACAGCGGGATTAACTACATCTCGCTTATATTATCTGTAGACATAAAGTCGATGACGTCAAGGCGCTCTGAAACGTACGAACGAGCACTGGAAGGTAAAAGAGGAACGGCGAGGGTCTACATATTCCAGCAAAATAATGCGACTGTGTTGTGGTGTCATGCACCATATCATCATGTATAAGGTTTTTAAATTAAAATGTTACCGTTTGCATTCCTTTTTTTTAGAGTTCAGTTTTAGGCACTACGCCTTGCGGCAATGCAGCGGAATTGGGCCGTCAAGTCCGGAGAGGTAACCCTTGCTCACAATACCAGTGAATAAAATGTCGCGTTTCGGCAGTTTGTGAGTTGCCGGTGGCTCATTTCAGGGGAGGAGAAAAGAGAGTCAACACAACAGCATTGTAATTGTGCAAATGTTTATGGGCATCGGAAATCGGTAGGACATATAGTATTAAAAAAATCCAACGGGAAACTAATTAATTTTAAACTGTTTATCATCAAAGAAGGGCTTTTAACGGTATAGACTGTATATGACGTTGCCGTACTCTGCTTATTCTATGAAACGCTTTCAGTTATAATTCTCCAAGAACTCGCTAAACAGATTAGTATCCTGCACTATAAGTACTCGAGCATTCAAAGACTATACAGAACTACTCCTTATATATAGAACAAAGTGCCCAGAAGCTGTATGTGATCCGTTATCTCGAACCTACTGAATTTTCGTGCAAATTTCACCCTTTAATTTGTCGGTGCCTGAGGAAGATTTAAGTGTATAATTTGAACACTGTTATTATATTAGGTTACATATAAAATTGTTGTTTCTCGTACGGGCCACTTTAGTCGCGAGTTTCTCCTCTTTGGTAAGGAATTCCAAATATATGTATACACAAAAACAGCTATTAACTCACCTATTTGTGATGCATCGATGAGCGTCATTCATTTGATTTTTTTTTCTGTTTTTTCTGTATACGTCACTCATTTTACAAACTGGTAAACTTAAAGTATCGCATCACTTACCAGTGCGAGTTCCGCCGTCACACTAATGCTGCGGAAACGACTCGAAGTGTGAATGATGTGTATGGCGATGGTGCTGCAAACGAAAAAATAGTCCGTTTTTGGTACCCATGTTTTCGTTCTGGAACAGAGGTCCAAATTGATAAAGAAGAGTTGAAGGCTGTTGTGGAAGCGGATCCATCACAAACCCCGTCCAGGTTAGGAGTAGGCTGCGTTGTTAGTGATAAAACTATTTTAATTCTAATGTAAAAGGTGGGTATCCCTAGAATTGACAGAATCAGAATGGCAAACGCGCGTGGACTGCTGTGTTAGGTTACTTAACCGGTACAATAATGAAGGTATTTTAAACCGAATCATTACCTGTGACAAGAAATGGATTCTTTACAATAATTGGAAGCACTCAGCGCAATGATTGTATCTTGGCCAAGCGAAAATTAAACCCAAGAAAGATACTTGTAAGCTTTTGGTCGACTTGTGCCGGTATTGTTCATTACATTTCACTCAAATCTGGCCAGACTATTACGGCTGATGTCTGTTGTCAGCTATTGTAAACCATGATGGAAAAGCTAGCGGCTAAACTACTAAACTAAGGTCAATCGCTCCACGCTACTGCTGCTTCACGACAACGCTAGGCCATACGCTGCGCAACAAACAGCTAACAAGTAAGAAGAGCTTCAATTGGAAAGTCTGAGACATCCTCTGTACTCCACGAGTTGATTTTTTTCCCTTGCAAGAAATTTGGATAACTTCTTGCAAGGGAAAAAAATCAACTCGGATGGGGCAGTCCAAGTCGTGCATAGAAAACAATGATTAATAATTTGATTAATTAAATATATTATGTTAAAAAGTGTTCGACTTTTGTTCCTCCTGCCAATTTCAAAAGTAAGGACCTAACATTATATTGGATATATTGGAACCGGTAACCGGCAAATTTCACACTAATTAGTGAATCATATTCAGTTTATTTGATAGTTAGAGTAGGCAAGTGAAGAGACAGTGTCGTCCTGCGTTGCAGCCAAATTAGGCAGGCACGACCAGCAAAGTACCATTCACTCTATTGACACCGCCGTAAATTGAAAGACATGCTGGGCACGCTTCGTGCGATTTGTAAGTAGACAGTGGTAGAGGGGAGGAGGGAAGGAGAACAGCACATTTGCTTATCAATTAGATATGTGCAAATGCAGGGACGTCATTGTCACGCATAGCCCGTACCACATCACGTCTGATAATACGCGTAGTGTTTCGTCACCGAGCAGGAGCCGGAACCCTTCTGAGACTACTGACGCCCATTAAGATCTGTATATACAGATGCGTTGCCTTCCTCTACCCCATCCCTCTTAATAGGCCAGCAGCTAATCAGAAACCACACGAATCACAACCGCAAAGCCGTTATTTTACGCCGGTATCATGTAAGCGAAGCTCCTCCCCGGTCGTGCCGGCCCAATTCAGCTGCAGTGACAAACCTGTTACATAGCAGAATAGCAATTGCCTCCTTTCTAATACAGGGAGTCGCTCACACACGATACCTGAAGTACGCCTTGGTGTATTGATGATAAAAGAGTTCGTAATGTATATGTTGAGAAATTATAATAACTTAATTTCTCTTCCAGGCCTTCCTACTTATCATGCCTATATTACGACTGTAAAGGATTATTATATTAATATTCCCTCTGTCTGTTGTTTTCTTTGTAAATAATTGTTTCCTATAATTAAAAGTAAATAAATAATATCATAATGGCCTAATCTCAAGGACGTATTGTTCTTTGTAAGCAGACAAATAATTAACAAGCAATTGAGGTAATTAGACAGTAATTAAATTATGTCCGTCGAATTCAGAAGGATTATAGCAAACACTATTAAAAATAATTTACTATTTCAGATACTTGGAATTCAGTAGCTTTAGAAACATGTTTAATAAATAATGAACGTTTAACATCGCGCATTTAATAAGACGTCCACTTGTTACTAAGTTTTACTTGGAATTGAAAAACACAAGAATTCGGAAACTTGCGCGGCTGTCATTTATTTTTTTATCATTCATACATCACTACATGTTTGACGTTAAAAAATCTATTATGATTTTCATAAAAAACATGACCTTGGGGTATTGGAGGAGAGGGGTAAAATAGTGCAACGCATTGGCAAACTAGTTATGTGGATGTTCATGGAAATCGGTAGTCTTAGAAAGGCTCTGATTCTCGTTTGCACCCCTATAAACATAACAAAAAATTTATAAAGACGTTTCTCCTAGTTAGACTTAGTAATATTAAAGCTGTTCCGGTTCTGCTTACAGAAATCCCTGCAAACTTGGGCTCCTCATGCTTCAAATCCACCAGAACACTTATAGTTTATCAGTTGGCTAGACATTATTCGATGTGGTTCCATTTGGTGAACGCTACAAGGACGATTTATATATACCGAAATTATATATTGTTTAAACTAATTATTAGACGTCGATAATAACAACAACAAACGGAAATAATGATGTAGGAAAAGCTGTGCTCTATCATCATCAACAGGACGACGTCCGCTACGGGACATAGGCCACCCCCACAGAGCGCCACAGGTCACGGTCACGAGCTACTTGCGCCCAGCGGCTCCCCGCCTCGTCAACCAAATCGTAATTTCGTCGGGAAGGAGGTAGTCCAATAGCCTATATTATACCATTAGTTTTTTACTATTATAGGGCGACAAACGAGCAGTCGGAGCCACTTGATGACTACAGACGCCTATAATAATCCACATAATTGTTATGCAGATGCGTCGCCCTCCTTTACACCATCCCACATACGCAAGAAGGACACATTGAGCGCATAAAATATGGGACAATATTGTCTTTATTGAGTATTTGAAAGTTACGCTCCGACGTCTATACAAGCGGAACAAAAAAGAGACTCACATAGAAGTAAGTGTACAACTGTACTTATAAAATAACAATAATGAAATATTTCTACAACTGTACTTTAAAAAAATATCATAACATATATTTTTATCAAGAATGGATAATGTGCCTTGATGGCCTCAGGTCAGTCTGTGTAATATTTAATGTACGCTATTTATTGTAGCAGGCGTGTGCATGTGTGCATTCACACTGAGTGTGCTTTGATTTTTGGAGTATAGAATATATCATGGGTGTATCTCGATAGGTATATGCGTACGTGTCTGTGAAGTTTAGTGTGGGACTGTTAATGATATATAGTCATCAGATGTCTACAGTTGTATTTCAAGTTTTAACCCCAAAGTGTGTGGAAGTTGGTGCTATTTTGAAATTCTTAAAATTCTATTATTTATCCCGGCTATCACGTTAAACCGTCAGTTATTTATCTAATTGCTTCACTGTCATTTGGGCCTCCCGTTTTGTCACAACTGGACCCGCTGTGCATACTTGAGCACTAAACTGCAAGTGTGTTAAGAGTCACAACTTGCGACCACCCAACTCCTGCGTAGTGGTTAGTACATAGCATAAACCTGGCCACTGTAGACGAAATTCGGATAGAAAAACCACAACATATACCTGGAAACCCACACTAAGCAATGAATTTACTTACGTCGTACAACGTTGCATACAAACACTTACGAAAGCACTTCACATTACAATAAAACTACTTTTACGGATTTTATCGCGGTTTATTTATTAATTTATGTAGCCCGACGTTTCAGAAGCTTTACATCAACCATCATGGATCACGGGTGACCATGGTTGCTGTAAAGCTTCCAAAACTACTACTAAAGGCTACTGCTTCCTTGCTTTAATTAATTTCACCCGGCGTGCTGGGGTAGGGAACCACATAATAATAATGGAGTGTGGTTGTAATAGACTGCAAGTGACGTCATATAAATATCGTCATTGGAGCGAGCATTGATGCAATGAGGTTCAAAATAAATAACTTTGTTTATTGAGAATTTTCAATAAGAAGTAGTGCCACGCTGCGTAGCAGTCAGGACGACCGTAGGTACCTCTCGCTTACATGACACCGCCGTAAAGTTACAACTATACTGTTGTGTTTCGTACGGCTTGTGAGCAGCCGGTGAGCTATTGGAGGGGAAGAGTAAAGGAGGCAACGTCGATAGTCAGTCGTCGTGGCGGTGAGGTTTAGTAGCCTGAAGCGAAAACAAGCGGAGCCAATTGAACCGAGGGAGATCTTTGCACTTCTCTTATAAGAAGAGGGGACCAAAGAGTTACAGGAGGAGGCGCTTTTGCTTACGGGGCAAGGATGGGGACCTCACACCATTGCACTGTCCCAAAATC
>JAFELO010000060.1:249136-263151 GCA_017140195.1 Eumaeus atala | reverse complement strand
GACTTCCCAGACTTAGCAGTCACACACAGTCACAGTCCCAGACTTAAATAAAAGATGCCTCTCACAATTTACACGTTGCCATTATTACAGAATAGCTAAATGTATATTTCAATATCTTTCGACTTTACCTGGCCCAGTTACTAGACGTCATCAAGGATAATTTCTAAATTAAATATTATATTTAATAAAAATAATAAAAATAATATAAATATTTAATAAAAAAAAATAATCCCAAAATCATGTAAATTTAATACGTGAATACATACTAAGTATAATTATGTAATCTAAATAGTAAATATTTCGTGTGGATTGATAATCGTATCATGGATGACTCCATTATCCCTACCTTCCTCATTAAGCAACTGACGTGAATATATGTTGTTGTTACTGTTGATTATCGCTAGTCTATTTTATTTATATTTAACAACTTTGTGTAAATAATATTTGTTTTAAATAACATCAATTGTTGGGCACGGTCCTTACTCCCGAAGACGTAAGAGGTTACATTTTTACAAGTCATTTTTTTTCACATTTTTTCAAAAGTAGAAGTAAATTCTGTCTGTCTTAAGTTTACGCGAATGTTAGACATTATAATAAAACTACTTTTACGGATTTTATCGCGGTTTATTAAATTATTTATGTTGCTCGACGTTTCACGTTTTTGCTGTAAAGCTTCTGAAACGTCGGGCTACATAAATAATATAAATTCTATTAAAACCAATATATAAATAGAGAACTTTCTCCAGATAAATGGGGAGGGCCTGAATTTTAAGCGGTTTGAATTAAAGGTTTGACCTGTTGGGTCGCCTGAACAACTAGATACTTTCTAATAACAAGGAAGTCCTGATTAACGTTTCACCTACAATATTCCCTGAACTGCAAGCTGTTGGGTCACTTTATCGCTATCGGCTGTGTAAGCGAATATGAGCGGTCACATTGACATGTAGATATTGTTGCACTCTCTTGAAATCTCGAAAACTAAAGAGTAGTGCAACTAATTTGTTTGTATTTTGAAACGAGTACCAGGGAATTTAGCACAATGATTTTAGTAAAGTAGAATATATTGTACTTGTAGCTTCAAATATGCTACATACGTACATACGTACAGTAAGTACGTACATCTGTCGTCCATCGTCCGAACAGAGTGAAAGATACCTTTTCCAAATGTAAAAGATCTTACATTTACCTCAGAAACTCATGAAAAATTCGGGAATTATTCTACTTAATTTATTACTTATGCCAATAAGTTATTATGTTTATATACCAACATTGTTAGCTGTCCTTATTTCCTAAAGGAAAGCGTACATGAATCACAATTTGTGTTGATTCAGTGAGATGTGATGCCACATTGCAGTCTAATTGGACCGGCACGACCGATAAAGTACTTCCCGTCCACATTACACCGCCGTAAAAGTGACGGCTATGCAGTCGCGTTTCATGCGGTTGGTAAGTTCCTGCAGGTGGCCCAAATGGAGGGGCGGTGAACGAGGTTAATACATATGCGGACGTAAATGGTCCTCGGTGTTCTAAATGTTATTATATTCTCGTGTACCCCATTAAGCTATATATAAAACCAAGTTCGATTTGGGCTCGGACTCCGTCCGTCCGTCTTTTCGTCACTCCGTCTCTCAAGACGTAATTATATAATTGTATTGACACACGGAGAGGCAGACTGACGAACAACAAAGCGATCCTATAAGGGTTCCGTTCGTTTCCTTTTAGTGTAAGGAACCCTAAAACACGTGTTAATCCAGCTGTACCTTTGTAAAATTTTAATTGTATTATTAATTGTAAAGGTAAAATGTGTATAAAAAGCCGGCATAGGTTTAATATTAAATAGCTATTCCATATCTATTACGTATATTTGCCTTATCTGTCCGTCTGAATCCAAAGCAAGTATCTTGGGGTCGTGAGGCAGAAAGAAGAGATGAAAGCCTCTATGACGAAAATATACCGCCAGCCCAATTCAGCAACAATGCAGCAGGCTCCACCTTTTAAATATATTTATCACTCTTGGATGTTGTATAAGATTTTTTCACACAGGAACGACACAATTTTATATGACATTGATCAAATTTGTATGAAATTAGGCGCCGATTTTACACAGTAACTTTGTTTAAACTGTATTTAATCGTAGAGGGCATTCACTACTCAATTAATAAATGTGTCCAAAATAAGGTACTTAAAATTTTACATATTTGTCATTAAAATATCCATAAACACATAGACCTACGCACAGCGCAGTGCATTCACATTAAAAGCACCGATCTAACATATTTTTTTTTGTGAATGTTTCTTAATAAACTAATTTAACCAAAAGAATATCGAAGTTACTTATAATAAAACGTGACAAGATTGGCATTTCCAGTTACTTTTAATTTATTTTTAAATTACTTTTTAATTTAATTTACTATCACACACGTGCACCGCTATCCATTGTAGGATGACCAAATTATATGGAAACAATTTCTCGAAATTCTGATCGAATTTCGAGTAATTGTTCAGTTAGATAGTTTACTATTTATATTTAAAAAAATATGTTTTTATTGGTTTTACACGACCACTACAGCACACCTATCACGACTTGAAATATATGCATGTTTTAAATCGAATAATAAAATAATCCCGAGAATAAAATAATAATTCCTGATTTATTAAATTGCGAGGCACTCTTCTTATTAATTTCTAATATTAATATCATCCTAGTTTTAATAATTATTCATGAGAGTAGTCTCGCTGTCCGGTAAGGTTATACAGCAATGTAAATATAACTTCTCTACGGATGTATGGTACGGTGTTAGTTTTAACTCATGTCGCTCTAAATACCCATGACTATATACGCTGAAACTGCACAACATGTTGGGTCACTTTACTGTCTGAAATTATTATCTATTTCTTTTTAATTTGAATTTACAAACTTGATTGCGCTAGCTTCTTATGTTAGAAATGTATTAGTTGCTATAATTTGTCTAGCTAGTTCTGTCTGTTTTAATGATTAACAATTCTACAGTTTCGGTTTTTTTCTTATTGATTAATGGAGAAAATATTTTATGGCTTTCCACAAACCTTCGGAATTGTGCTGTTTTTCACTAATTTATGGCTTTCATATGAGCTTGCATAATAAATTTATACAAAAAGTCGGATATATCTTAAATATTAATAGTTTAACAGGGCCTTTATATTTTTTTATCTAATGCACTGGAGCAGACGAACAGAGTAATCTATGGTTTTATCATTTTCTTTGACTTTCTGGTGTGTCTTACAGTAGTGTTACTGCTGATAGATCTTTCGAAACGGCTGATTAACTTCATATACATCTGACCAGTCTATTTCTGTTAATTCTCGAGCGACTTCTGAGTAGTCTATTTACTTGAAGCTTTCTTGAAGAGTCTATAAAAGTAAATACTTTTATCTTTGCTTAGCTAAAACAGTGACGACCGGTATAACTTTTGCCTTATTCTTATACATAGAGAATGTTCAATATAATTCGTATTTGTAGCCTCACTTGAAAGAAAATAATAAGTTTACACACCAGTGATTAATTCTATATTGTAATAGAATAAGATGGATTCCTGTAACCTGATTGAGAGGTCCATTGTTTACCGACATTAGCAATATTACATTTCTGGGAAAATTCTTCAAGACCTAGATTTAGAAAATTCACAGACTACATTTTATTTTCTTTACTGAACTTATTTGAGAAAATCTGTAGGTTTTCAAAAAGTTAAGATTTAAATGTTATAATAAACTAAGCATGAATAAAAAAAATATGATCCTAGAAGATTTTCTCCCCGCTGTGTTTGTATTTTAATTAAATTCGTGAAACTCTCAGCCTAGTACTCGATTTAAATTGGCATACAGTTAAATTTATTTGTTCGAATACCCTTTTAAAGCGAAGTAAGCAAATATAATTCATTAGTCAAATAAAATATATTTCTGTTAGAAACCAAACCGTATTCCCCTCATTTACGTCAAGCCTCTCTGACAACCGCACGACTGATCACACACCTCCAGTTTAATTTGTCCGTAACGAGATCGGAGCGAATTAAATAAAGTTCCTCAGTTCAGTAGGTAGCAGGTTTGTCTCACATCTTCAATACGAATATCCAATTGTGTTTTGATAACATTTACCTTTTCTATTGATTCCAATTAGTCGTTTGCCACGTCATACCTCTTATATAACCATAAGAAGATTTATTTTCACAGTATAAATAGTTACGTTTAAATAGTGTGGAATGGATTTAAGTTTCATTTGTAGTGTTTTTTATAGTATAGAGGAATCCCTACGGATGCTATTCACGTGGACGAAACCATTGTAATAAAATAAATCCCACGTCATTATATTAAAATATAGGTTTTTGTTAAAAAGAAAAATTTCACGCTTACCCCGAATGTGCGTATGATATACAAACAAAGTTGGAATTTTTACATATTCTTAATATTAGTATAAATGTATAAATTTTGTAGATGATATTATGCATTAATTTTTTAGCAATAAAAAAGTTAAACATGAGTGTCTCAATACTTATGTTTTAAAAAAGGAACAATGCCATAGATTTTCATTTTCAGGACTTTATAAATAAATAAATATAAAATCTTTAATTAATCAGGGCAATAAAACATTAAGTAACCAATAAGTACTTTATAATCTACATTTAAAGCATCTTACAACAAAAAAAAATCCCTACACTTTTTCATAAAATAACAGAGGAACCGAGCTAACATAACTCTTTAATAGATATCCATGAATATCCGTACTAAGCATACGTAGACACTGGCTGTCTGGGGGCGGCCAAAGTATACCCCACCCTCTATCCAAGCCCAGGGTGACGTAAGAATCATCAAAGGGCACTAGTCTCTTAACAACAAAAAAGCTACAGCGAGCTCATTGTTTTGTTTCCCGTCTTTTTCATAGTGACAGTGAAATAGACGGGAGCACCGGACGGCGCTCGAGCCGAGTTATGACGGTACAATTAATCGGATAGGCGACAGGCAGTAGTGACGCCGGTCCGAAACCTAATCTGCGATTGCCAAACCGCCTGCTCAGCGTGGCAACTAGAGCCTTAACAACCAATGGACGACAGCAGTACAATTCGGCCCCTAGTTCCCGGTGATTCCACTAGTCCTGGCCACGGTAGCGCCCGCGGTGACGGTGGAACGACGGGTGCTAAGAATATACGGGTCACTACCACCGATTTGACCAAGCTAAAAAAACGGACGAACGCTCGGACTGGATAGCCACTTGGTTGAGCTGGAGCCACCTCCAACTGGGAAAAATCTGATGGTACGTCCTGGAGCTATGAGAAGTATCAGGACAAGACGAGGACACCATGACTCTGCCATCGGGTCACCTATTCCACTTCAGGGAAGGCGACACTCAATCGAGAGACTTACGCACCTTGGCGTAAGTCTCTCGTAGGCAACATCGTCGAAGTCTCTAGCGTATCGGGTAGGGTGGCGTATCTCATACCTAAATAAACCAAGAGGTACAGCCGCAATGTGATACAAGTATACGCACCAGCCTCGACTCATTCCGATGACTTGGAGTAATGTATGAGGATGTCTCAAAGGCCTTACATAACACCTGTAGGGCCCACTTCAATGTTATTACGAGGGACTTGAATGCCAAGGTAGTACGAAATGGTGTCGAATCGAGTCTGGGACTACATGGAGTCGGAAGTCGAAATCGCAGAAGGCAAATGCTGGTAAACTTCCTCGTGAGGGAGGGCCTCTTCTTAATGAATTCCTATTTTAAGAAGAAGCCCCATAGGAAGTGGACATGGCAGAGCACCTATACTGTTACAAGGAACGAGATTGATTTTATTATGACGGACCAAAAACATATATTTAGGGATGTCTCCGTGATTAACAGGTTTAAAACCGGCAGTGATCACGGATAAGTACAGTTGATACTCCGACCTAACTACCGACAAACTATGGTAAGTTCCAAAAAATACGTACTGGAATAAAAAAAACTAGTTCCATGCCCTAGATGTGTCGGAAACTACAATGGAAATTGACAAGGCCATGAATGGCGTGATTAATTGCATGCGCGACGTAGGTGAAGGATATTGTAGAAGTAAGTATACGAGCAGGAAAGCTAAACTCTCAGATGAAACGCTTATGAGGGAACGCAGAGCATACGGAGACGTTACGTCTGCCGATGTCAAGCTTCCTTCAAAGCGAATACGCAGAGACCTTTGCATCTCAAATATGCAACGGGTTACCGAAGCGATAGAGGGTCGAAGGTTTTCGTGGAGAAACTTGGAAGACGTAATCTGACAAAGGTTAGGACTGATTCTTACCGTTTTTTCTAAGCCTGGGATCTATCGGAGATCAAAATTTTCTAAAGCAAGTTGTATACGTCGCACGGTCCTCATCCCGATATCCTAAATAGCGATCCGCGTGCAAGCCTAACACATTTGTGACACGCCAGACATTTGTCAGGCGTTCTGCCAGACGTCAGTTTGAGTGAGATTAGTCTGGCTCTTGCGCAGCTTATAGGGGTAAAACTCCGGAGCAGGACGGAATTTCAGTCGAGCTTATTAAAGTAGGAGGTAAACCTACATTTAAAGGGCTAAAAAGATTTTTAATTTTGTCCTTCAGCGGGGCGTCCTTCCTAAGGCATGGCTTTGAAGTGACATTGTTTTGTTTTTTCAGAAGGATGATAAATCACTTCTTCAGAATTACAAACCAATTTCATTTCTTGGCCACATTTACAAGTTGTTGTCAAGAGTCTTGGCGAATCGTCCCACCACAAATCTTGACGAATTCCAGCCATCGGTGCAGGTTGGGTTTCGTAGAGGATTTAGTACCATGGACCACATTTTCACCATAAGGCAAGTTGTACAAAAGACACATGAGTACAATCAGCCGCTGTGCCTTGCCTTTGTGAACTACGAGAAAGCTTTTGACTCTGTTGAAACCTGGGTTGTTCTGGAAGTTTTACAGCGATACCAGGTCGATTAGCGATACGCCGAAGTACTGAGAGCATTGCATGACGCTGCTTTTATATCCGTTTTGATATTAATGGTGATTTAATGGCGTCATAAATATTAATGGCGAGTACCTCTCACATCTTCGTTTCGCCGACGCTATCGTTATGTTGGCCGAAACGTTGGAGAGCTTGCAGGAAATGTTGCACAGCCTAAATGAATCCTCCCGGCGTATTGGCCTTAGGAAGAATTTTAACAAGACAAAGGTCAAATTCAACGAACACGTTATCTCTAGGCCGGTCAACGTCGATAGTGCTATTCTTGAAGTCGTCGATGAATACGTCCACCATGGCCAACAACTATTGCAATTAGGTAGATATAAAGAAGAACTAAAGTATCCGATATCACGCGACGAATAGGCTCGCTGAAGTAGCAATGGACTGTTCACCCCTCTTATAAGAAGTGGGGGCTTAAATATCAGGAGGAGGAATCGCTCGTGGTACCCCTCTTATAAGAAGAGGGGACCTAAGAGCAACAGGAGGAGGCTCTTTTGCATTTCGGATGAGAACCTCACCCCATTACACTCTCTCAAAGTCCGTGGGGTTGTCTTGTAGTGCGGGGCAACCCCATCTGTGGAGGTGGAGTTGGTCCATTAGGGGGCTGACTAGCTAAGGTGCTCCGATGATTTGTTGTTCCGGGGCACCTCGCTAAGGGCTGCAATGATGGAACTCGCGGTGGTTTTTGTGGGTATTCGGCACTATCATGTGCCACGACTCCCACACAGCACTGGAACCCACTCAGGGCCAGTGAAGGCGCGTAAATTTCTTTCCCCGCATTAACAAATAAAAAGTTTCTTCCCTTGCTCATTTTTAAAGTAAATGCTGAATATTTCGATGTGCGTAACATAAGATCTAATGCAACTAATAACGCGGTTTATAGAAATACATAATCGTCATCGACGTTCGCCTCTTGAATAATTCCGAATTCTGTTAGTAACAGATTTTTTGTGGTCGGATCGGTACATCAGAAGATTAGTCTCTACGTCTCTGTTTTTTGAAACAATGGATATTTATGCAGATGTGTTTTATTCCATCTACACCGTGTTTATATTATAAGAGCTTATCGGAGAAACTGAGGTATAATTTTCTTTGCTTAACAAGTTTAAAACTAAATTGTTAACAGCTCCACCCTGGATAGCAGGAGATTAAACCCACTAATAGTATTACGAAAATAATTATACTTTGTTTGAAACAAAGCGTTGGCAATTTCGGAAATATGAAAAAATTTGGAGACGTGATGTATTTTGATACCTCTCGTAATAAGCTATATTTTGTAACTAAGGTTTGGGTCAAGTAGTTTCATAGGCTTGCACAAAGTGGTCCATAATCGTAAAATACACCATAATTCCTACAAATATTTGACGAGTATCCATATCGTAATATTAAATATATGATATAAAGTTATGAATGTTAGGTACTAAAACATGTAGGAATCTAAAATGAATTAAAAAATGTAAATCTTTGGTCCGAACAAAGTAATATTCAATGGGTATAGTAGGAGCTACTACTCTTACCTGGTAAAGTAATCTCTACCAAAAATTTTGCTTGAAATTATTAGTGGGACACAATAGTTTATGTAGAAGTTGGCGTATTACATTGCAGACTTTACTTATAATTCACAGCAGAATCACAAATTAGGTTGTGGCTAAATTCTGCTATTAAATGCATAGTCTGTTGTAAATTTTGTACGCCGCTCTGTGATAAACATTTGCATTTATACGAGTATTATTACTAGAATTTTACAACACTTTTACTACACGATTTATTGCCCGAGATGTTGGTATGATGTTCAACGACCGAGAGGAACGTATTGTTCAGTCAGACAGAAAAGTTTCATTTGGAAGGATACAAAAGCTTGGCCAGTGTTTGATGTAACCTCAGTTACGCCTCACGCATTCCGTTTAAATTGGTGAGTACTCTACACGAAAATATTAATGCTTTTGCTTGCTATTTCTGATCGCAATTCCACACGAGACGAAAACTGTCTATACTACTGAAAGCTGTAAAGCTTCTAAAACGTAGAATAAAATAAAAAATAAATAAGCTATATATTTTGTAGCATGACTGAGCTTATTACATACTTTTATATAGCTCAATGTTCGATATTGTTAACAATGAATTTTATAGTAATAAATTAAATATATATTATGAACTATGGCCTTAAGATTGTTGAATACATATTATATTATAGAAACTTGATAAAAAAAGCATTGTTTCGCAATAAAAAGGTAAAATTATTACATTCCTTGCATTACAATCCACCAAGTCTTCGTCACCATGAATAACATGGACCGGATTAAAAAGATTATAGACTAACCTTCCTCGGGAATAGCTCTATCCATTGATAAATACCGTATAAAATTCCGTTCAATATATTACATGTACAAATACAACATGATTTGTAATTCATGAGAATTTTGGTGAAGAATTTTGTTTTCCCTACTTACGTGTTACAATAGTGCTTAGTAATATATAAAAGCAAAGTCTGTTTATGAGCAGGTGAGACGTCAACTTATATTAATTTTGTGTTAGGGCTGGTTTTAGGGAAATATAAGTTGCGATGGTATTCACGAAAGTTTTGTCTTTTGTACTAGAATTGCTTTGTCAATAGTAAAGGCAGGAACTAAAGACTAAAAATAGCACCTCAAGACGGCAAGATATAATACGTACTGTTTGTGTTTATTGGAACAGTTAAATAGTTATAATTCTTCGGGTAATTTTTATAATGTGTGACATCAGGACATCTGTCATCTCAGTCCACCCGTAGCCATTTACATTGTAAAGCCTCTGAAACTTCGGGCTGGTCAAACAATTAAATAAACCGCGATAAAATCCGTAAAAGTAGTTTTACTGCAAAGCGTAACATTCGCGTAAACTTAAGAGACATTTGTATTAAGTCCTTGGTTTTTATACCAGAGACATGTAATTTGACAAAACGCTTGTAAATACTTGTAAGTTGTAAGCCATTCTACGATAGGGGCGGACTTTTTAAAAGTTAAAATTCTATATGGGCTTTGCAAATTTTTTTATGTGAAAAAAATATACATTTAGCGTCACAATGAGTTCTCACCGATCCCATCTATAGACCGCAGTAAAAGTACTATGTATGATATATATATATATAAATTTTGAATAGTATATATTATATGCATGATTGGAGACAGGCTGTAGGGGTCTCTTTTTTTGATAAATATCGACACATAATTGTTAAATTTAAAAGAATGTGCAACCAAACTTTTGGGTTTTGTAATGATAATATAAGTACATCATTCTTAGGAATGATGTATATTGTATACAAAGTAAACTGGCACTCCGTTCACTTTGCCTGGAGGGAGATGAATTGAAGATGTGTTTATGTTGGTGTTGTTTTGTACACAAACTACAAACTGAAATTATACAAGGACTTACATGCATAATAATTCATATTACGATATTGAAAAGCGTATATTTAACTCCACTTTTATTTCTAAATATTTTCTCTAAAAAGTTTTACCCTTTGTGGGGTGCTACCCCACAAAGGGTAAAACTATCTGCCTTAAAATATATCTTTTAATACGACCAAATTAATGCTGCAAAGTTTCACTGGCGGTAATGTTGTAGCAATAAAAATCGTTTAAAATTGATGTAATTTCCTGCTTTGATTTTATTTTAAACAAATTTCTTTTTTCTAGTTAAAATGAACGTAATCATTACAAAATTTATGTTAATGAGCTTATTAACAACAATTGCTATATTGGTCGTGGAAAGTCATTGCTGCTCTAAATTGGTACACATCGCTAAGGCCGAACGTTCTGATGAGAACGGATTAAAATGTTCGGATAACGTTAAAGTCCACCTCTGCGGCGGTGAGTGCGATTCCAGTGAGGTAAGTTGTAAAGGTGACGGTATTAATGGATATGTCTTGTACATCATTATCTATTCCATATCATCATCGTCGTTATCAGCTACCGTTTTGCAATTTGCTTACCGTATGCAATTGCAAGCTAGGGGCTAGACAACGTAGGCCGGTCAACTGATCCACGCCACTACAGCTTCATGACAACGATGACGCAATAGAGGGCCACCAAATTAGAAGAGCTTCAATTGGAAAGTCTAGGACATCCATTCTACTTCCCGGACCTTGGTCCGACAGATTAACATTTTTTTTCGAAATTTGGATAACTTCTTGCAAGATACACAGATAGATATAGATGGCAGATGGGCCAGTGAGGTTATTTTGATACAGATGGCAGATGGGCCAGTGAGGATTGGAGGCCGCATTTAGCAAAAAGAAGTGTTGGTCGACCGTTCACCGGGTGGGAAGACGATCTCCGTGCAGTAACCGGTCCGGGATGGATGCGAGTATCAGGAGATCAGTCGTCTTGGCGTTCATTGAGAGAGGCCTATGTCCAGTGGGCCGATGATGATGAAGACATGATTGACTTTATATACAAAACATCAATTTAATATACAAGGACCCAACATATGCGATATATAAACAAAAAATTTTTACTTTAATAAAATTATTGAGGCGCTCGTCCACAGACCCAAGGGCACCTTACGTCCTTAAGGCAGTTGAGGGCTTTCGTGAGGTCTTAGTGGTATAGTTTTCTCCCATTAGGGAGTTCAGAACCCATATACGGACAGGCAATCCACCCAGGGAATGCCGATGCCGCATAAAAAAGGCATAATAGCAAATATTTTCATAAACAATTCATCGCAACGTTGACCCAATTAATGTAAATTCCTATCACATGAAAAGTGAATTTGTCTTGTATGTAATTATTTTATATTCCACAGATTTCCGACTGGGAATTTCCTTACAAAAAGTCCCATCACCCAGTTTGCGTGTACGGGACTCGGCATTCACTAGTAGTTCGCCTGCGCTATTGTGACACCGGAGTCGCTCCAGGCACTGAGCTATTTCGCTACGTCTCTGCTGCGGATTGCCGTTGTAAGGTATTTATTTCATACATTGGACTCAAAGCATTAAAAATGAAAGCTTACTCCACTTTCTGATATGAAACGTCTTAAAATCACTAAGCCAAATCAAAATATGTAATAACACATGTAAATAATTGTAGAGTGAAGGTAATTTTTAAAAGCAAGTAATAATTTGAAGAGTTGAATATAACGCTAAACGGAAACGCATAAAATAGAGGCGCAAAACGGAACATTTTATGACTTACGACACCCATAAAGTACCTCATAGTCAGTATGCTGATGCGTAGCCCTTTTAAACGACTACCGGTTCCTCACAAACCACAAGTCAATTCAAGATGTCACAAAGAAATATAAAAGATACAATATGATGTATTGTGGCACACCCATTCTAACATTTTCATGTAACATTACTCATTGCTAGAACAGGTATCTATACTAATTTAATAGAACTGAAGAGATATTTTGTTTGTTTGAACGCGCTCTGGACCTACAAGTTAGATTTGAATATATGATGTACTGCCACCAATACGGGTACAGTTTCACATATGAAATTGCGGGGCGATGCTAGTGTATTACAGTTATATTTATTTATTTCAGATATGCTCTTCTCAAAAAACAAATTGCGAATGGCTTCCACCGAACTCAACATTACTAGACGGACTGCAGAAAAGTGACACTGATACACCATCGATTTTTGATTAATCACAACATGGGGGAAATGAAAACAACTTAAATTTATATAACAACTTGCACGCATTTCATCAAAATTAGATAGACATGAAATAAAGATGATAAAATTTTGGCAAAATAAAGAGTTGTGTAATATTGATCTAAAATATGCATATTATACATTCAACACAAGACATCCAAATATTTACTATACCATGAAAACTGGGCGTTAAATTTAGCGAAATTTTTGATGCTAGTGAGTCGTATGCTGTAACTTAGCCCGTGTTTTGTGTATTAAGAATGTACCGATTCTAGTGATGAAGTCGGGAATTTTAACTTTTAAAAACGTGACAGTACTGAATTGTCACCTGCTCCGTCGCTACCTTCCTCTCTTAAAAATCTTCACATTTTTTCTGACAATGATAATATTCTCAGTATGCCCCAAATTACAGCTAATGGCCCTCCAAAACCGAAAGCTTCGTCAGATTCTTCCACTCAAGCACCAGTCACCACAGTAAGCTTAGTTAAATATAAAATTTCAAAATAGAACCGAATAGTATCTGAAACACCCGAGCCAACCCCTGCAATAGTAGCAGCCTCACCATCCCCATCGAATGTAAAGAATACATAAAGACAGCCTGCGCCCATACAATGAAAGCAATTGAATTTCCACTGGGAAAGTAAAAAAATTAAAGTAATACCGAAGTACACAATAAACCAGTAGACAACATAAAAACACCTTTAGAGTATTTTTGTTATTTCTTTGGAACAAATGCGTTTAAGGAGGACCCGGCATAACATTTATACAAGGGCTTTTATATTCTGGGCGACAGCAAAAATTAAAAATATTGTAATTCTTTACCACCAGCATCAAAAAAAATATTCTATTTTTTTTTTATTTTTTTTTTTTATTTGTTTCCTTATTTAAAACTACTATTACAGGATAACCTAATTCAGTGGTGTAACATATTAACTACCAATACACTTACATTTTTTTTTAATTCTATAATATTATTCAATGATATATTGCTATTGCGTATGCCACCCCTGAGTACCCTGAAAATATATGAGACCAGCGCAAGATCCCTCCTGACACTTAATTCGCTGTAGCCAAACATTCCTAAAACAAATTGTACGGTTCGTGCTCTTGAATGCTGCTAATACTAATTCTAAGGCTATGTTGACAATTAATAAAAACTAATATATGCTGCTGATGCTATTTATTTGCAACTGAGTACAGTACATAACCGCGACAATGTTCGTGCACACTAACTCAAACTTATAATTAATATGGAAGTAAAAAATGTACTGATGCATCTCTGTACGGTTACACCGTACACAAATAAAGTTGGGTACACCAATGGACAGAGGGGATAAACCCTGTACAGTTTCATATACAAAAACCTTCCATATTTAGTTTGTACCCTTT
>JAFELO010000060.1:165989-248823 GCA_017140195.1 Eumaeus atala | reverse complement strand
GTATGTGGTCTCGTATGGAGCCCAAATCACAGAATTACATTCAAGTATACTTCTAATCGGTGCGTTATACAAGACTTTGATAGCATTCGAATTTGTAAAGTCGTGTACCGTGCGAAATAGAAATTCTAATTTCCGATAATCTTTTTGGCATGTCGTCACAAAGTGAATAATCGTATAATCGTTAAATATTAGCTTTGTGGTAAGAGTTACCCCTAAATCTCTAATCTACAAAACCCTACTTAACGGTTAGGTTAATACTAAATAAAAGTGCTAATTAAAACTAAATAAGACACCCAGTAGCCTAAGGCCAACTCCAGACGTGAAATATGATGGATACAATTATTTCACGACTTTTGGGCGCAAAGCAGTGCATCAAAATCCAAACGATTGAAATGTACACCAAATGTGGTATGAAGCTTTGTCTAT
Organism: Eumaeus atala; assembly: GCA_017140195.1. Taxonomy (NCBI): domain Eukaryota; kingdom Metazoa; phylum Arthropoda; class Insecta; order Lepidoptera; family Lycaenidae; genus Eumaeus; species Eumaeus atala. The sequence goes on along the minus strand of JAFELO010000060.1, from coordinate 248,397 downwards.
TACCAGATCAGAACTGTTTCTTTACTTTCCATAATATAAATATTTTTTTCAAGTTAATGTGACTTTGTTTTATTTCTTTTGCAATAGAAGGTTCAATCCGAATAGTACAGACTAGTAATTATAAATGCTGTTTAATTACAATAATTTTCGTGTAAATAAGTTTATAATCAATACATAGCTTATATGGCAATGTGTCTGTAGAGATACATTGTTAGCATAGTGCAATAATGAATGCTATTGACTAAAGTATTTTGATACATGTGTTTTTTTTATACTACCCTCGAAATATTTTTTCGTTATTTTTCTAAATATCTTTGGGCCTTGAAAGTCAAGTGGTGTGAATATTATTTTAATATTAAACAAACAAAAAATCTGCCCAGTTAGGGGCTAAGAGAGCTTTTATAGTATCTTTTGGTAAACTAGTAATTTATATATATATATATATATATATATATATATATATATATACTACCGTTAACAGGGGCCAAAAAAACTAGGGTGTATAATTTCGCCTTCCCCGGGAAACGCTATATCAAGGGTCGTTGTTCACATGCATACAGACAGCTTTTCGCGACATTGTTTTATATATAAGATAAATAAGCGGGTGATAATGTGAAAAATTATGATCAATTAAAGTATACGTTGACCTAACTATTCTTTACCAGGATTAATGTCATTGTTACTATTATTGTAAATTTAAAATACATTCGACATCAAGGTATTTAATTTGGCTGCGTGTAGATAGCGATGACCACCCCCGCGTCCATGCGCGCCTATATAGATCCCATAACGGAAATACCGAAATAGACTGACTCCTTGAGCACATAGAAATGGCTACAAAGTCTGTGCTTAAACGGACTCCAACCACAAAGATCGAGATACTTGGTGATTTTAACGCCCATCACGCCAATTGGCTTTGTTCACGTCCTAACGATCATGAAGACAGGGCTTTTCATGACTTTGCTCTGGCCTATTTTTTGACACAATTGGTATCGGTTTCCACTAATTCCAGATGTGGAGTATTATACTCCCTTCCTGTTAGACCTTCTGTTGACATCCCATCCGTACAGCCACCTGGTTTCCGTCAAATCTCCTTTGAGCTCTCGGACCACTGCCTTATACGGAGTACAGTGATGATTAGTAGATCGTGGCCGGGTTTTGTTGGGTTGTATCGGGATGAGATGTGGTCATCCTTGGTATCCTAACCATGATTTGCTCCTCTCTAGATAACCCTGACGCCGTTGCGGAGTCTGTCGCTGATGTCGTGACTCAGGGAATGGAACTTTTCATTCTTTGCGATGCCGATTAGCGGCAAGCCGCAAACTTGGTTTGGCTACTCCTGTAAGTTGGCATTTCGCCATCAACTGTAGTGATATGTGTATATATAAATGAGCAGATGCATAAACAAGCTTAAAAGGTTAAAAGGAACGAAAATTAATCGCTGGAATTAAAATATTATTAGGATTCTTTCTCGGAAGTAGAAAACGAGATAATTGTGTCTTGTTCGTGAGACATATTTTGTTTCTGACTTATTTGTATTTATTACCGGATCCCAAGCAGCTGGTGAATCCCAACCAACCTCTCTATAAAATTGGGATGCTCTCTAATTTATGTCGCCTCTATAGTCATCCTTAGACGGAATCGGGGCACTATCGCGAGGATTTGAGGTCTGTCAAATCTAATATAATGACGGGCTTTTTCTTGTACATGTTGACAAATTGCAGATTTAGTAGAACTACGATGTTTCACATCTGCAATAACTTATTTAACCTGTTTTCTTATTTATCTGTTTCTTTGACTTATGTATGAAACTCTGCAGTCGTAATCGAGTTTGTATTCTCCTACATCCTGTAGGGGATTCCGAGACTTTACCGGTGGTATGAACAGACTTGTCTTTTTTGGCGGCTAGCTCCTTCTAGCCGCCAAAAAGACAAGACAGTTTTAATAAAAGCACGCTTCAGAATGTAGCCAATCCTATCAGAGACCCCTTTCCTATATGGTAGTTCAAGCGGTATTGGCTCAACTGTAGCCGGTTTCACTCTACTTTTGAGATGTAGACGTGCAATTTGAAGCTTAACATTATGCAGTACTTGTTAGACATGCCGAATTTCGGCACCCAGGTGTTGTTCGTCACAAATCCTCGAGCTTTTTGAACCAAGGACTATCCAACAGTACTTAGTTGCATTGGATGGTTTTGTGAATCACCATTCAAATACCGGTCTGTATGGGTTGGTCTCCCGTACACTGCATGACCTAGAGTATTATTCGGATTGCGGATTATCAAAACATCCAAGAAAACCAATGAATTGTTGGTTTCTACTGTATTTTAGAGTAAATAGAATTTAGATGGTTCAAAAATATAAGTACTTCATCCTTTGGTAATATCGTAAATGTATCATCGACGTATCGCTTGTAGAATCTTGGTATTATAGGTCTGAAGGGCAGCCTCTTCAAAGTATCCTATAAATATATCTGTGACTACGGGAGATACAGGTGATCCCATCGTGACTCCGTCCACTTGGTTGTAGAATTGAACTCTCCACGACACACTGCCAGTTTCAATAGTTCTGAATATTCCAAAGGCAAATTGTTATCATCAAGCTTTCTTGACACTACTTCAATATATTCTGCAATTGTTAAGCATGTGAAAGGAGAGAGATGTAACTGTTTAATCACTTTGACAAAATAATAAGAATCCTTTACAAAAGTGCTGGTCTGGACACGTAGTGGTGACAGTATTCTCACCACATGTTGTGCCAATCTATAAGTAGGTGAATCAATTTGGTTTAATATCGGACGTAGTGGAGCATTTAATTTGTGAACCTTTGGTAGCCCATACAGTTAGGGGGTTTAGCACATGAAGGTATTAGTCAGTTATTGTCCAGATTCAGTGTATCCGATCAGTTCTTGATTGAATACTACTGGTGATTTTCAGAACTTAATTGGTGGGGTCGGTTTTGACCTTTCAGCAGGTGTTCTCATTCGACAAAAGTTGTTGAATTTTATCGTTGTAGTCAGACTTGAGGGACTTGCATACAAAATCATACGTCCGGTGCTGTACATAGGCTGCTTTAAATGAACGCCAAGACAGTCGATCTCCTGCTCTTACCCATCCTGTACCGGTTACTGCACAGAGATCGTCTTCCCACCTGGTGAACTTTTGACCAAAAATTTGTTATCCTAATCGCTCCAGACCCTTAATGGTTCATTGGCCCTCTGATCTTCTAAGTGAGTGACCATCCCATTGCCACTTCACTTCAGTCATTCTACGCGTGGTATCGGAAATTTCAATTCCTCTGCCGTACGATTTTGTAAAGAATTCAGTCGGACAAAGAAACACCTAGCCCGTCGAGCTACCGCAAACTGGAGGATCAGTCCCATATTAAGAGGCCATATTTCGGCCCCATAAGTTATCACGGGGAGAATGCATATTTGAAGATTTCTGTTTTCAAGATCTGCAGTATAGGTGAAGTGAGAATGTGACGAAGCTTCCGGAATGCCGCTCAACCCAACTGAATCCTTCTATCGGCTTCCATATCGAAGTTATATCTACCTAATTGCAATAATAGCCCGAGCTCAAATAATAGCTCGTCTAAGATTTCGAGAATTGCACCATCGATGTTGTCCGGCCTAGGGAGAACGTGTTCGTTGAACATGACCTACGTCCTGTCCAAGTTAATCCTAAGGCTAATGCGTCGGGAGGTGTACTAATCGGACACGCTCGCGACGAATGCCTGTATTCAGAGAACCTCTAATCACACCGATTGGTCACCGATTAGATTACGGAGATATCCATAAATGTGTGCTATCGGTCCGTCATAATAAAGTCAATCTCGTTCCTTGTCCCAGTATTGGGGCTCTGCTATGTCCACTTCCTGTTGGGCTTCTTCTTAATATCGGAGTTCATTAAGAAAAGGCACTCCTTCTCGAGAAAGTTTACTAGCATTTGCCCCCCCCCCCCCTTAGGCAGATTATTATGGGGCACATCATTGCCTCCCTTTCCCGCCGAATACGAGGCAGCCTATGTTTCCAGACTTAAGTTCAAAGTTTGAGGCTAACGCTAAGGCAACGTGGTGTCACAAGTTTACAGGTTTTATTAATATACAAGAAATTTAAATTTCTTGTATATTAATAGAGAATCTTGTATATATAGAGTTTTATTACGAGTATAATTGTTCTCATAACCCACTATGGAAATTAAACGTCCTCTAGAGGCAGCCCGTGCTGGCCGGCACGGCCTTTCGCCCAGTAGACTGATGACCTGTCCAAGTTCACGGGTCACCGTTGCAAGTAATCTGTACGTGACCGTCACTTGCCTCGCTCTCTGGGCAGAACCAATTAGCCTAACTGTACCTAACCTGAGAGTTTGATAATACTGTGACTTGTAACACCTATGTAACGCAAAGCACGTTTTAAGTACTCACCGTGAAAAATATCTCAACATTATGGGTTAAGAGTCAATGATGAAATAATATTCCTTTTAGAACTTTGATAATTTCGCTTCGACTGTACATCTTTTGTAAATCATTAAATGTACATGTGTTTATCATATAAGATATTTATCTAGCGGTGTAATAGAATTACATGATATTTTTGAGTTAATGAAACAAATACTCGTCATATTATAGTAATATATTTATGTGGCCGCTATACAATGGGCCTTGAGAACCACTACTCTGATTTATGTTCATAACTACACACATTTTACTTATAGAGTATATTGGCCGCACACATACCCCTGAAGTGCTTGGCGACGAGACGGCGTCATTCTCTGAATTATCTGCGCTAAGTGCCACTATTCTTATTTTCAGGTGAAGTATTTCTGTTAATTACACTAGTTGTTCCTTCGGTACATTTTTTTTTTTTTTGGCTATTCTTATTTTATTTTAGTGATCGGCTCAAGTTTACTACTAAATGGCTATATATTTTTAAAGAAATAAGTTTTTACAACTAAAACAGGTAGTTCTGATAACTCATCAGAACTAGTTATTTTCGTTGTACGATGACATAGATTGATGCTATCTGCAGACTTACACTTTGGGACACCACGACAGAAGTTTATTTCAAAAAATACTTCTATTTTTAAAAAGAAAACCTTGTGAATGCAACTGCAGAGACTTTGGTATTGTGAATGCTATGGGCGGCTGATTTCATCTGGCACCTGCGCGCTTCATCTGTCATCATATAAACATTACTTAAGACTTGAATCAGCGTACTATAAATATGTGTATTAAACATGACATATATTTGAAAAAATCAAAATCGTAATATTGTACATTTCTAATCTTCCATCGACGAACTCTAAGCAGATATATCTAGTACTTACGATTATTCAGTTCTTAGCTGAATAAATAAGGCTTTTGGGGAGATGCTACTCATATTTTCACAAACAAAATAATGTTTGTGATATAAAAGTAGTTGTGCCAGCCAAATAAGTTAAGTTTGCGGCAATAATAATAAGTGCCTCTGAATTACATAAAATGTGAAACTATTCTATGTTAATGTCATAAAGAAGTAGTTTCTAACTTTTCTTCTAGCAGAGCGTCATTTTTGAAAATACTGTTCTAGAATATTGCTTCACTAAAAGGAAGTATAGTAAGTGTGTAGATATGAAATTATAGGTATGTTATTTGCTTGTGTAATGAAGCAGGTATTTTTCCCCCGTTAATTAACTATAAAGAATTAAATTATAAATTTACATGTCCCTTTCTTATAGTGTATGAGGGCAAACGAGAATTTTCAAAGTCTTTTGACGGCGACCTCTCACCGTACGAAACGCGACAGAATAGCTGTAAATCTACGACGGTATCATGTGAGCGCGAGGTACTTCCCCGATCATTCCGACCTAATGGGGCTTAATTGCAGTATCGCGTATTGTATATGTATAGAAATAAAATAGATAGATTTTGATCTAAGTGTATCGATTTTGCTTCCCGGGCGCGAGTATCGCTGCAAATTTCTACCAGACTAGTTAGCATACTAAAATATCACGTGTACAACGCATTATCAGAATGTGAGTCCACTTGAACAGTATTTCTGTATTTCTTAGTTCTCAACAGTCTCGTACATTGACACCCTCTTAGACCGTCGCATTGTGAACAGACCGGGCTGCTCTGTAGCGGAGTTATAAATTGCTTTAATTTAATATATCGTGCGGAGGGGTCCGCTGCAGCAGCCATTTTCCTCTATAAGGGGACTTGCGTCGTTACATAAATAACGTTCTGCTTAAATTTCAAGAATGTCTCCCTCGTCTGACGAGGGTGACATTTAGTGAACAAAAACTTTTATTTGAAATCCGTCATCAGTATATTTTATACAATTGTAATTGCGAGCATAAGAGTGTGGCTCTTCATACTAAAACTTTACTGATAACATGTAAAGTAACGTTCATCGCGAGGCAGCCAGAACCACCTGTCTCTAGATTATATTACTAAGTATGAAATGTAACAGTTAAGTTTTCAATCCCTATAATGTACATGTTTAGCAAGAGATAGTGCCACGCTACATTGCAGCGGAATTATGCTTGCACCACTGTGGAACGCCTAGACGATATTCTTAAAGTACCGATGCCAGAGGGTGTAGGCTTTGGTGGCATACGCTTGCGATTGAGGCACCGTTGCGTGCCTCTATCGAACAGAAATGTTCCACGATATTGAATTAGTTTATCGATTTGGGGGACACGTAATGGCTAAACAGTTTCCGCAGCTACGTCCCAGGCTATGCCAATAAATGGTCGTTTTAAAAGCGGACCGAGCATTAGGATGAATACCTCGATCGCGAGGGTATCTGTGACCAAGGTGCTTGTGTTGCACATAGACGATGCTAGATCCTTTGCGCTGCAACGCTTTGGTGTCGACGCTCTCACTTGTATGTTGTACGTAGTGCATTATTACACACCCAAACACCAGCTTTGACTCTAGTGAGGAAGGCCTACAGGTCATGCAGCCGAGCGGCTTTTCCTGTATTGGCCGGCGATCTGCAGGCCGATCTGTAGGTTCTTCGAGCGGGACGCCTGCAGGAGGAGTGCGTGGGGCACAAGGGCAAGGAGCTTATGAATAGGAAAAGCGCTCCACTTGGCAGCCACGCTGGCCACGTGCTACTAACAGGGCACGGGTGCTTTAGAGGTCGCCTGCACAGGATGGCGTTATGTGACTTGCCATCATGTCCTTGCGGTTATGAAGCTGAAACCAGAGACCATGTAACATGGTATGTGATTTGTACAAAAACGAGCAAGACATCATATTGGACGGCATCCAACGAAAGGCAGTGTGTACAGTCTACCACCAGGATTTGGTCGCAACGGAACAGAGTTATAGGCAATTGAGGACTGACGAGGCCGATGACAACTTCTATCTTTGTGGTGTCAGTCCCCAGAAAGGGGAGAGTGAAATAACGAGAGGGCATTTAAATAATGTGAAGGGAGTCAAAAATTGCTCGTCGGGGAACAGAGCCGGTGAACAAAGACCCGTGCATCTCCCATGATTCGCACAGTATACCGAGAGGTGGGTAGGAGCATGGGTGGAGGTGGGTATATAAACAAAAAAAATATTTTGTTGTTTATTTCATTAAAATAAATAACATACAATTATAATAGAATAGAATATGTTCAGCTGTATAATCTTATCAATGGTAACCCTAGATTTATACATTAGTACATGATTATACTCTCTTTCTCCCTGTCTCGGTCTCATTTAGCACGTTTCCTGTGTTTCTAATGCATTCCGGATAGTGCATGTCACATACGACGTGACGTGTACTCTCTCGTAAAATGTGTTAACGCATGAATGATATCCAGTCGACGACTGACGTGTTTGCGATACCATCAGACGTGATCTATATCACTTACATACCAGTGATATTGATCACGTCTGGTTGTTCTGAATATATCTACAATATACTAGTGGCCAAACACTATTTACAAATGATAATGTGAGTTTTTATTTTAGTTTAATGGTAAACGCGGCTTGAATGTATCTAAAACACAATAAACACTCGTGAATTACATCAAAATATAAATAAATAATACGTAAGCAGTTCAAGTCATGCGTCACATTTTTTTTGTAATGACTACTATGAAGCTAAGTTTCCGTGACGGTCTCACCGTAGCTTAAGTTCGACCAGACGCCCAACAATTTTTGTCCAATAGAAAAATTTACAGTGTGAGTTGAGCCCAGGTTTAAAAATATAGTTTCAACACGTCTTATTCCACAATACGTGGAAAATTTCATAGAAAGCTTTTACTACTAAGTGAAACGTAAAGACAAATAAACAAACTGAAGCCGCGCAAAATCTGCTATAAAATCCAATAAACAAGTTTCTGCTCGGCTACGCTTCCTTCTTCTGTCTTGATCTGGTGTATAAAGAGATGTTGTGAGAAAGATAAAGCCTTAATCAATGTCAATGAGGCTCGGGATGAAACATATAAAATCAATGTATAGAAGAAGTTGCGAAGAATATGTAAAAGAACATGGCGGGTCACATAAGAATTTTTAAAGTCATACTTCTTTAGAAAAAAGATGATGAAAGTATTTTTTACGATGCGCGCTCACACCATCACGAAAAACTTACACCTTCAAGTTAGCAATATTCAATTAATCATTGAATGTATTTTCATGGGATTGTTCAAATTACTTTTTCTTCTTCGGAGTTTAAACATTTTCCATTTTCACTTGCCTTCGATTCCTTCAGCAGCTTCTTGTATTTATTGGCGAAGTAATGGTCTTCTTTAATGGAGCCGTGCTTCCTCACATTCTGTCTCCCTGTCTTACACATGTCTATCCTTGGAGGAAGAAACAGTTTTGTTTCTAATATTCTTGTTCTTAGTTTTTCAAAAAGTTATCATATACGTTTTAACAAATCTTTCGACGTATTAAATATATTTTCTATTGTTAGTGTTGTTTTTTACTATAAACGTAGAATTAGTCAAAAGATTTTTATCCTGCTAGGCGAAAGAAGTGTAACTTCTAAAGTGTGTACATAACTATGCACACAATTTTTGTCGGTAAGCCTGAATAAATAAAATTATTATTATGTTAATTTCATTTTCAATTTTCTGCCGTTAGGTTCGTTTGGGATATTTTTTACAGATTCCTGCATCGTTAATATAAAAAGGAAAAATGCTGACAATCTGATATGAATATAAATGGAGAACGCTACTTGATGTGGGTATAAACTCTTAAATACGCCTGCAGCCGTGTTCATTTTTCAATTGTATTCCACTTATAAAATCCTGCTTATGTAAGTAATTCGAAGCTTTTTGTGTATCTTTGTTATTTCTTCACGCAAAATCGATTGATTCACATGAAATTTGGCACAGATGTATGTAATAGACTGTCTAAGATAACATTAAATATTCTAATTATGCGTGGATAAAAACGCAGGTATAGTATTGTCAGATATTATTACAATTTAAGTGTTTTTTGTTTCAACGACATTAGGCCTTTCCCCATCCACGGTTAAAAAAATTACGTGCCTAACAGTGTACTGCCGCTTGTTCACTATTGTAACAAAAAGGAATTAACGGCGAACACACCGTAGTGGGATTCGAAGGAATTTTAATTTCTGGAATGGAGCTAAGGAAATTGGATACTGCAATGTCCCATCCAATTTCTTTCGGATGTCAATCCACCTAAATACATAAATTTCTTAATTAATTTGCTAACTGAAAAACACTGTATAAATTAATGTGTACACATTTTTGACTAATAGAGGAAACGAGGAGGTCATACCTGCCACTAAGCGACGCTTCGACACGTTTTATGCTGTGTGTAAATTTCCGTAAAATAAAATTAATTATCAATATAATCAACCTTTCGGTGGGTAACACGTCAGAATAACATGTATGAGGAGGTTTACAGGCGGTGCTCACTTAAGGGATCAAATTTCTCATTCCTCTGTCTATAGAAAAATACAAATATATTATATTCGTTTGTGTAAGAAAGAACTGATTATATTTGACTTACAGTAAGTCGAATATAATTTACGGATGATATAATAATACATAATAAGGGATCTCTCTGTGAACATATTGCCCTATGGAATAAAAGAGACGACTAAAGGAACGGTTTGAGGATGCCAAGTAATAGATCCTTTTCTTATTATTTATTTTTTATTATTTCTCACATCTAAAGAATATGGGAGACTGGGAGTCAACACAAAAAACCGCATTAATAGTTATAGTATCTGATGCCATCAACTGCACATCAATATAGTGGGAGCAATGATTGCTTCTGCAAAATGTCAAGTCATGCTGTATTGCAGAAGAATTGGAGTGGCACGGGGGATGGGAGCTGGGAACTACCTACTCACACTATGTCTCCTAGACTGTCGCGATTTTATGTGTTTTATGCCCATAGGGTATATGGGATGTAGCAACGACGTAATCATTACCCGTGTGGATGTTAAGGTGTCGGTAACCTTAAAATGGTTCCGATTGCTCATCTATCTCCCTGTGCTACAAAAAACGAAATAGCGACCTTACTCACATGCTCAAAAGTACCATATATTCACACAATTTTCCAGTTGTGCTCCCTCATATACAAGCGAAGGTAATGAATACGCGAAACGTGTGACAGAAAAAGGCCACAGAAAGTCTGCACTGACTTGACCCAGAGAACATCAAGGGATTGAATGTAGGTCTGGAAACATTACTGAAGTGCTCTTGGCTTTACAAACTCTTTTCGGATGGCGCTCAGTACTCATATCTCTATGAACATACTTCAATAAATGGAAGTAAACGGTTTACATTATGGTTTGGCTATCATTTCACTAATAACAAATTTTATTTGGATATATTCCAGGCTTTAAAATTACAAATATACGAAAATGTATATTTAAAATATACATATATATACGTATATTTGTACATATATTTGTATATTTACACGTATATATATAATTTAATAAAATATTGAATTAATAAATTAATAAAGATTGAATAAAGTAGAGACAAGATATAAAAATGAAATTTTCTGTATTTTTGTGTGTTTGTTTGTACAGGCTAATCTCTGGAAGTAATGGACGGATTTGAATTAATGTTGTGTAGCTGATAAGACTAACATATTGGGTGTAATTTGTTTGGAAAACTGGAACATCTGATGTAGAACCTTAAGGGACAAGTTAAACTATAAGAAATATAGAATAGACATCTTTAAATAAGTTGATGGGCCGATAAGTAGTTTCTATTGATTTATAAAGAATAAAAAAAGTCTGATGACATCTATTTCAGAATCGATACGGATCAGCTGAACTGTAAAAGATATAGAATATTCAAAAAATATATCTCTTTCTTCATAATAACATAAGCTAGCAGTACTTCCACGTGGTGGAGGCGGTAATAGTCAAAACCCAATTTTAATAAATTATTCATACCATTGAAGCTTCGATATTTCTTTAATTGCTATTGTGTAGCTAAAACTTCCACATACATAACGTCTTCGGGATTATGTTATATTGTGTACCTACATATTTTCTATTCCGCTGCCGTCTTCGTGAGACGGTCGCCTGCCCAGTAAGTCAGGGGAGCAGACATTTAGGTTATATAAGAATATATTAATTTGTTTATTAGTACATTCAATATATATCATAAACAATAATATAGAGCTATACCGAAACACGAATAGAATACAACACAATGTTTTTGTACAATCACTTTGTTGTCTGTGTGTATGTAAACTCTAATCTCTAAAACTGTTCAATGGATTTTAATTACTATTTCTTGTGTCGAATTTATTAGCTCCTGGCACCATATAAGCTGTAATTTATTAGCCCTAGTCACCATATAAGCTGTAATTTATTAGCCCTGGGCACCTTATAAGCTGTAATTTATTAGCCCTGGGCACCATATAAGCTGTAATTTATTAGCCCTGGGCACCATATAAGGTGTAATTTATTAGCCCTGGGCACCATATGAGCTGTAATTTATTAGCCCTGGGCACCATATAAACTGTAATTTATTAGCCCTGGGCACCATATAAGCTGTAATTTATTAGCCCTGTGCACCATATAAGCTGTAATTTATTAGCCCTGGGCACCGTATAAGCTGTAATTTATTAGCGCTGGGCACCATATAAGCTGTAATTTATTAGCCCTGGGCACCATATAGGCTGTAATTTATTAGCCCTGGGCACCATATAAGCTGTAATTTATTAGCCCTGGGCACCATATAAGCTGTAATTTATTAGCCCTGGGCACCATATAAGCTGTAATTTAATAGCCCTGTGCACCATATAAGCTGTAATTTATTAGCCCTGGGCACCATATAAGCTGTAATTTATTCTTGTGGCTGATCTTCATCATATGGAACCCTAAGAATTGAACTGTAAGAGATATGGAAATGCTGCCTTCAGTAAATATGTTCAGCTTACTGACCATTTTGTGTTGACGTATGGAACTTGAAGGTTTGCAACCTCTGGTGTGGAAACCCAATGAATTAAAGGCCCAGTCAATTCAATAGGCTAAGATATGATATATTATACAACGAGGTTAGTGTACGCGCTACATTATTCGTGTAATTATAGCCATTTGTATGCGGATTAGTTTTGCAGCGTCATATTATCTTCCAAAATTAACAACGTCATGAGCCCACGGCCACGCCACTTGTGGGGGTTGGGAGCGTAGCCCTTTGTTAATACGTTAGCCATTAAATAATATATATCAGGTGTTGAGAGTAGCAACGGCGCTGTATTTGAAGTACAATAATTGCAATTTTTCTCCCGCTTGTCGTCTACATAATTAATGATGCGATTGGTACTGCAGAATCATATTATTTTTCTGATTGAATACTGTAATTAGTTCTGGCCCGTACATACGTCGTAACTTCTGAAAGTGATACCGGACTGATTCTAATATTTCTTCCTTTTATATGTTAAGTTATTGATTGTGGCCATCATGTTCCACGTCATTACTCAGAGCCAGACTAAACGGCAAAGGAAATTGAAATCGCCCTTCAGCAAATCATATTGGTCTTGATGAGTATTTTCTGATTATATAGTATTCAAAGGTATACAATATCTGATGCCGCACACCGAAGGCTCCAGTCAATCCGTAAGATCCTTCGGTTAACTATTTTCAAATCTAACGCGGACGCAGTTGCGAGCACCAGATATAAATACAATAAACCAAGTATTGGCATTCTACGGAGAATGTGTTATTAGGCAGTCCTAAAAAAAGGTCATTCGACATTTATTGCTGATGAGTGCACCATTTATAAGCCATCTTAAGATTGTTCACGTTAATGGCGTATCGGCGCACACCGGCGCAAACAAAATTAAATGATACTGATGATCACAGTATCGCATTTTGTGACCTATCAGGAGAATACATCCTGTTGTTGTTTGCTAAAACATAGATGACATAGATAAACATAGATACCGTAGACCCTCTACGACCGACACCTGGGTTGGTTTTAGAGGGCAAAATTTCCAAGCGGAAAACGGTGGAAACAAAAGCGTACCGTGCTTTTTTACAGTAATTTCTCCATAAACACCATAAATCCTACGGCATTTTTCTCCACAAAAGCCTTCGACCCTCTATTCTGCTAAGACGCTTAAGTGGCCCGTTGCTTATTTGAGCTGCGAAGGTCTCGGCGTATTATTTTGCAGATTCGCCTTGAAAGAAACTTGATATCGGTAGACGTAACGTCTTCGTGTGCTCTGCATTCCCTCATAAGTCCAAGCGACTCACCCGTGAGCTTAGCGTTCCTGCTCGTATACTAACTACTACAATATCCTTCACCCACGTCCCACATACAACCATTCACGTCAATTATGGCCACGTCAATTGCTATTGTAGCTTCCGACATATCTAGGACGTCGAACCGGTTCTTTAGTTTCAGTTGGATTTTTGGAACCTACCATGGTTCGTAGGAAGTTAGGTTCTGACCTATCTTCCAATGAACCATGGTAGGTACCTTACTTATTTTTGTCAGAAGGTACAAATCCTTTTTCTCTTTGTGCTAATACAAGCATCATTGTTGTTTAATCTTTATAGAACCCTTTATAATATACGTCCTTCTGTTAATGACTCTTTGTTTCATCGCAATAAAAAGAGTGAAACCTCTTCTTAATAAAGTAAGTGATGTAACATACCAGACAATTTTATTCTAAGACTACGCCTTGCGGTTGCACTCACTTAACTCCACTTCTATTGGTGGAAGCATCATGGTGCCTAGGCAAAGGTGCTTTCTCATAAATGTCGCTATCATACACAACACACAATTGTAGTTCAAGATATTAGCGCGTTCAAAAAAAGAATCTAGAAAGCTCTTCAGATTTATTATATTCGTATATATCGATAGATTACACGACGAGCATAAAGTGTATAATGTTGTGGTGAATCAACAGCTACTGCAGTAGGCTTGTTACATGTTGGAATGACGCCAACGGTAGGCAGCGAAGTAAAATTAATGTATACATTAATTGTGAGCTAAGGTTAACACTTAACACAACTTACAGTCGGGAAACTTGTTATACATGCATTAGTATACAAAAATTTATACGATATCTAGAGATGAGCAAGTACTGGTAATGCGAGGTATACGTACAATGTACACGACATAATTATTGAATTTAGACGAACGTGATAGGGCATGACGCTGTCTCAATCGCGAACCATTATGCAAGAATTCGAGGTGACCCCGTGAATTCGATAACTTAATAAGCATATAAGATTTTAATTCCTACTTATTTTCACAGTCATGTCTTTTATTTACCGTTTAATTCTGATCATCTACAGCCCCAAGTATGCCTTGTCGTCCGTGATTTCTTTCAGTTATTTAAATCGACATAAGTTTACGTTGTGCTCAATTAATGATTTATTATACAGCCTAGTTGATTTTACGTGTGAAGTTCCTTGCAATTTATTTTATTTGTTTATATGTATTTAATGGGTTAGCATCAAATGTACTGCAACAACTTAACGAGGGCATAACCTTCAATTAGTTATTGAAGTAAGCTCAATGTCAACCGGATCCCAAATGACGATTCTCTATCGGTTATTGATGTCAGACTGAAGCCACCCTCGCCCGCAGTGACACCCGCAGAATTAAATTACATGCGGCATCAAATGATATATAGTGGCGTGTGTATGTGTAAAATAAACGCAGTTTTTTTCTTGTCCTCCGCCACCGCGTGGCGCTGTCTTCTATAGTCATTTTATTTTTTGCGCTCGGCCAATTACAACTGACCCTGAGACTAATTGTGGATGGATATAATGTCTGAATCTAAACCTAACCCCATATCCATGGCTCTTCAATTCCTGTCTTTTGACCCAGGTGTAGTGTGTTGGATCTCACCACGCCTTGAGGGCACGCCGGAAATGGTTTTTGCTATTTGTCAAGAATAAATTATGACATATAAATTTGGGATCCCGAATTATTAAAATAAGTTTATATTTTGTACACACATAAATATCGATAATAATTTAAAAAATAATTATAATTTATTTCTACAAAAGTGAAATACCACTCACTGATAACACCTACAAAATTGAAATTTGGCAGGCACGTCTCAATTAGGGTGCAGATATCCGCTAAGAATTAGTTTTACGAAACACCGCCCTAAGATTGCGTTGTAAGGAATGGAGTACGTGGATGAAACCGCACGGTACAAGCTTTCTTTATTTTATGTACACGGCATATTAGGCATAAGCTGAAGTACTCACTAACAATGAATAATTTTTGAGACTCATCTGGGAACTACAAGGTCACGCAGTTTAGAGTACGGGGGAACAAACTAGTAATCAGAGCCATACGCATTGTTCTCCTTTGCTCTGTGCCCCCAAGGAGGCACTGGCTACTCACAAACCACATGCTACAGTGTAGTTGTCACTGAACGGTGATGTCATGTGAGCGAGAGGTACCTCTTCTGTCGTACCACCAAAATTAAGCTGCAATACACTATATGACTGCCCTTTACCAGTCTTATCAAGATGAAATAAACATACTGAAAATAGAAATTAGTGTAAGTAACTAAAAAATATATGTGATTGCAAACGACTAAAATTATATTTGAAAATGCAAATTAACTGTAGTTTTATCATGTTTTCAATATCATTTAAAAGAATTTTGTCATATTCGATAAAATATTATATTTGTTGAACTTTGTTGTTATTGTGTGTATACATCACGTCGCTTATCAGTAGCCGCTCCGGCGATTTTCACATGTATTCATGTTAAACTGTGTCAGCCATCGACGACAGGCTGGCTCGATTGGTAACGTGGCGGCTAGTTCGCGTGTTATGCCAGAGATCGCGGGTTTGAATCCCGCATAGGTATATATATATATGGATGTTTATAAATGTATTATATGTATTTCTATAACAAAAATCTGAAAAATATAAAATTTCTTAAATCTATAAGAATATTAATTGTCTTATATTAACACAAGTCTTACGATGCTTACCACAGGACTGGGCTAACATGGTGCAATAAGTCCACAGATATTATACTGTATTATTATTTATGATCTAGCTATTATAAGTACAGCCCTGCATATGAATATTTTCGTTGTTATAAAGTAACAGCACTTCCGCAACGTTCCTCATTGTGTAGGGCTGATTTTAGTCTCACGCCGACGGCACGCCGTGCGCGCTGATAGCTACGCGTGCCGTCGGCGTGAGACTAAAATCAGCCTAAGATCCACAGCGCAAACGTTGACATCGAATCAAGGACGGATTGATAATTGTAATTAGAGTACGTTAACTATTATTATTAGCTATGCGGGAAGGATGAAATAAATGACATTACTTTTAAGGTAGTAAATTTATTCAAGGCGTGAACAAGAATGAACAACTAAGATTGAATTAAATTGATAAACGTAAAATCCGACTGCCTAATTCGTTACTTAATTAAAATAATATATTACAATTTTGTAGCTAGAATTAATTTATTATTTAATTTATGATAATACATTTTTTCCGAGAAGCGCAAAAGTGCATACAACGGAAAAGAACCATTTGGATATAACCTACATATTTTGCATCTTTTAGGTATTTTTATACTGTATGTACAATATTAAATGAAATTAAAGAATCGCCATCGTAAAAAATGTGTTAACATAAATATAATCAGAGAACTTTATTATACACAACTTATAGGAAGGAGATATTTGCTGTAATAAGTTTAAATTTATTTCAGGCAACACCAACTCATTAACAAACGCTTTGTTATGTTTTTATTTCCTGTGCATACTTATTAACCATTTATATGTTTATATACAATCATTATTACTATCTAAATGAAACAAAAATTAAATTATGTTACATTCCTGAAATTCTGTACACTGGAAGTGAAACTTATGCAGTTGCGTAATATGATGCTATGTCTCGTAGCACTGCTACGAGATTGGTGATCAGCGCTACGATACTAGGTGTTTTCTTATTTTATTTTTTATAATATGGGGGGACAAACGAGGATAGCCTTTCTACGACGATCGACGCGCAGGAACATCAGCACAATTTCTACGCCGGTGCGTTGTCCTCCTTTTCACGTCCTTCAATGGCACACCAGCTGCTCACCAACCGCATCAAACGCGACACCGTAGAGGTCACTTTACGGCGGTATCATGTGAGCGTCAGGTACCTCCCTGTTCATGCCGGCCCAATTCCGCTGCAATGCATCATGGCACTACGTTTTACAAATCTTATCACAGTTATAAGAGGTAGCGCCATGTTGCAATTAGGTATTTTATCAGATTTGAGTTACTTAAATATAGACTAATTATATCTATATTGACAATAAAGGCAACAAAATCAAGTTTCACTATACCAAAAACAATCGAATGTATTCAATTTGTGTGTCCATTTCATGAAACACATAAATTCGGGTTGGCACAACTACGAAGTATTAACATTTCAAATATAGAGCAGCTTCAGTCATTTATATTAGAACTTCAGTTGAATAATGTACATAATATAGTTACTAGCTAATCACGATACGTACAGTCCAACCTAATTTCATCATATACCATAGATGTTAGGGATTATGATATCAACTAGAGTTACATTGATGTAAAAGATATTCAACACATAATTTATGCACCCAATACGTAATTGGATACGTTCTATTAAGTAAATACTTCAGGAAACACCTAAATATTATAAGTCCCTATTTGATAGTCTTGGAAACAAGAGTCTATTTATATAGAAATTAATTAATATAATATTCACAACAGTAAATGTTTCTTGATACGGTTGGACTGTGTAAATAATATTCCAAGATATTCGTGGTCCCTTCCCAAATAAGTTTATAAAATCAATATTTATGCCATTATTAAAGAACTTAATACATATTAATAATATATAGATACTATACTGGTAAATCAACTCGTATTATTATAAACATAATTATAATAATACTAACTATGTTCCCCGCTTTCACTCCAGTAAAATATTTATTTCTTAAATGAATAATATTCTTATGTTATTAGTTAATAACATATTCATACGAAAACCATTTCGTAGTTTTATTTTCATAACAATTAATAGACATACAAACTTTTACATTCATATATACATACACACTATGTAATTAGAATATTTACTCCATCGGTAATAAAACTCAGCTGTTCCTTAAACATGTCGTCATTATGAATATTTCATTATAACTTATATATATTAAAATTACCAAAGTATTATGAAAATATAAAATTTTAAATATCAGCAATTATACATTAAAGGGCTGTAGTAAAAATAAATACATTTTCCGTAGTTATACGAACAGCGGAGATAATAAGTGACAAAATAGAAATAGAACCCATGAGGTTGGCCACTAGATACACTTGCACAACCTCCATACTTGTATATATAACGTTTCCTTAGCACGGAGACTGTAAGATAATCAATCACAAATATTTACACCCACAGAAGGCAGTACTCCAGTAGATTATTAGGAACACTATAACCGAACGACTTATCAGCGATCACAGTATGTTGACACTAAGAGATCATTTTCAATACCTTATTTCTTCGTATTCCGTGAACTACTCATTCTCAATGTTGCTCAAACGTACTATAAAATATAAAAACGTTTTTATAAGCAAAAATCAACTAAACGTAGCAACAATCTTTATTTGTCTGTCTACGATAAGATAAGCCTTACTCTCCTAGCTTATTCATCCGTAGGCCGCAAGCTACTCAACGTAACTATTGTTAAGACGTAATATAAACACGCATTTAGCAAGAAACAACTGAAGGAAACTATAAATCTCAATATCTTGAAATTTTAAATATTTTCAAATTAACTTATCTTTAATACACTCTTATTACATTTTTTATAAAATCCTGTTTGTTTTTACATAAACTGATATATTTTCAATTTAGAGCTCAAGAGGTGTGATCTTTATTTTTATTTCATGGAGGTCAAGCATACACAATACAATGTCAAATAAAACCTCAATAAACAAACTTTCATTAAAATATTTACATACATCGTCGAATTTCAATTAATGATTATTAAAAGTATACAAACTATTTTTCTTGATAGAACCTTACTATATACAAACAAATGATAGAAGCAATCGTTTCACATCCGTATCGCTTCGAGTAGGGACCACAATATCGTGATAAGTTAGTAAGCGCCTAGCTATCAAGTTTCTACTATCTTATCTGACCACATAGGGGGCAAATAAAACTATGAGCACGCATGTTTGCAGTAACTTTCGTGGCGCTATCCCGCGAATCCCAGAAGCATCTGAAATCAAATGTATGGTTTTAATGTCTTACTTTTCACTTATTTGTGCTAGAAGATAAAGCAATGATTTGGTTCACGAAAATTTAGCCAAACTGTTGAGAATTAAGCCTAACATTAAGGAAATATCTATGATATCTATGATTTTTAGGTTAATTACCTGATTAGTTAAAATCTCTGTGCCATCTGAATATTATTTTTAACTATATTCTCTTCGCAGTTAGAGAATATGAGTGACGAACAATTAGGAATTAGAAAGAGGTACTGCCATGCTGCATGCCATGCATGGTACATGTCACTATATCCTCCTATGCAACGGAATGGGGCCGGCACGACCGAGGAAGTACCTCTCGCTTACATAATACCGCCGTAAAGTGACATCCTCAGTGTCTCAAAAAGCCGGTGGCCCATTGGTGGGGGTAAGGGAGGGCAACGCATCAGCATAGTAATTATGTGGATGTTCAAAGGCGTCGGTTGTCGTAGAAAAGTTTTCGATTTCGCGCTTGCCCCCCTAGTCTATAAAAAACTTATTATAATGATTATAACCTTTGTAATAGCGATGTAATAAACGAAATAAAGGTTAAAGATATTTCGTTATATCTTAAGTTTCTAATCAGATTATGAAGAAAATGGTATCGACAGTGCCGATTAAAATTTTTCAGATCTACCTATTCCTGCCAGAACATTGTACTCGTAACAAAGAAAAAAATATTATTACAGGGTATTAGTTTAGTACACAAATGTAAAACAATTAAGAATATAAAAAGCTTATTGAAAGTGGTCAGCATTGGCTGCAAGATTGCCCTTTAAACTTGCAGGCATTTCATCCATAGAAGCACGCTCTCTTTCCATGGGGAAATTATTCACTGCCAATATTGATGACACGTATGGATTGTTTTATGTACTCCAAATTATCATGGCGTTCAAGCCATACACTCTAAAGCTGACCACAAATAATATAATCCAGCGGATTAAGATTAGGACTAGACGACGGTTAGTCTTAGTCCGAGACAGTCGCTTCAAATCAAGACTGGACTGGCGTGAACCGAGCATTATGGCCCGGCGCCGAGTCTTGCTGGAAGGCCCATATGTGGTTACAGAACATGCTGTTATTAAGGGGCTTGACTGCTTTCTCAAGAATGATGTCATGATATACTTGTGCTGATGTTTCGATACCCTTTTCACAAAAATAGACTCAGTCGCTCCTTCATAGCTAACACCCCACCAATCCATCACTGAAGTCGAATAATGACCACGTTGCACACTGTCGGCTAACTGGGAAGATTTCTTAGAGCTTTGAGAATAAATATGGTCATTCTCTTTGTTAAAATATTTCTCAATTGCCAAAAGAAAACTCTTCGGTAAACATAATTTTTCTGTGAGCTCAATTTGCGTACCGCTTTGGTAATTGTTTCGATTTTACCGCCCTATTACTCCTTATCTTATCAGTTAGGATTGCCAGTGCGTCTCTTATAGTCTGCAAGTTCTAAGTCATCTCTTAAAATGCACGACATGGTTCCAGGTTCCATCTTCATTTCCCGAGATACAATATTTTGCTTTCGGACAGTATTTCTTCGAATTCTTTTCCTTACTGCTTTGACCAACTTTTTCGCTCGAACACGTAGGACAGCCAGATCTTACTCTATCACAAACAGTGCAAGTCTCATTGTACCTATTAATTGCCCAGTACACAAACATTTAGTTAATATCAAATGTATGGAGTTTTAAAAATGCATTTGGGGCCAAAACTACTTGTGTGATGCAATCACAGCGATTCTGTTACCTTTGCATTTCAACATCACATAATATTGAACAATTTGTTAACTCCAAAATGAGGAAATATCATAAATGGTCGTATAAAAATGATCTTCAAATGTAATATTTTTTAATTTTAAGTGTATCAGTATTTATGGCCACATTAGTATACATAACTTATTGCTTATTATTTCATTTTAATACAATCTAGTGGTGAACTGCTTGATTATGCTAATTATGCACTTTAATACTACACTCCATCTGAGCTAACACGTAATCGTTATTATGAGAGATTGTTGGAGAATGTGGGCTTACAATGAATGTGAAGAAAATTAATGTTTTAACATTTGTAAGTGAAGTAACCAGATCGGATGTAAGAGTTGCAGTCGATGATGTAGTGTTGAGCTAGTGAATAAGTTTTTATATGTGGGTTGTGCTTTTAGCAGGGATAGAAGATACACCGCCGACAGGAAACATGATTATTTGTTTGTTTGCATTGAATAGACTCGGAATTTACTGTACCGATTTTACAAAATTTCGTTAGCTCTGATGAATATAGGCTACACAACATGTTGTGGTAACGTTATAACACGTTAACGAGGCCGAAATTAAAAATATATTAAAATTTATAATTTTTGCATATTTGTAAAATGTTGGAAAAAAAGGAAAAAAATTGAGACGGACTACTAGATTAATAATACTTTAATGAAATAAAATAATACACAAAATAAGCCTCGCTTAAAGTTAGGTAATACACAAATAATGAAATGACACTGTCATACGAGTACATATTATGACGTATGACATTTCGTTTTTATTCTATGTCTACAAAAATGCGTTACTGTAAATCTAAACTGTTTATGAAGTCAAATACTTTTTTTTATATATAATTGGGATCGAATTAAGATGCGGCGGTCACTAGAATTCATTAATACCCGCTGTATCTTTTCGCACTGTCACACTGGCTTCGACAAGATCGAGTTACAATTTGTTTTAGCCAAGTATCGAGGAATCCTTGTTTATTTTACTTCTCTATATAAGGATGTACTAACAATAACCGGAAAGACGTACTTTGAATTTTTTTATAACAGCCAGTATAATTCGTTTTAATACTATAACTTACATCGAATATATAATTTGAATATACTATTTTGTTAGATATTTGAAACTGATAAAATCAAAAACATTACGCATTTGAATATTTTTAGATTCAATTAATTTATGTCAATAACTAGCATCACCCTGCGGCGTACCTAGCGTAACTCCGGTCCAATTAGTCGTAGCGTCACGGTATAAAGCCCATAGCGATAAATGATCCTCGATACGTGGAGTATTCAACACAAAAATATTTTTTTCAATTCGGGCCAGTAGCACTGTAGATTAGCACGTTCAAACAAACAGCGTTCAGCTTTGTATTATTAGTATAGTTACTACATTTTAGTAGGTAATAATTTATTGATTGAAATTAACAAATACTGGTTTGGTAGAGACATCACTCTAACTAGGTTATTCAGTGACCGGGACCGAAGTATTAATTATTCATCTGTTTAAAATCGAGCGAACTTATTTAGTGAGAATTGTTTGAAATTAACTATACCTACGATAAATTAAGTTGTATCATGTCATGGAAAAAGTAAATTGTACAATTATGATAGGTGATTTTATGGCATGAAATATAAAATGTAATTTTATGTCATATTTAAGAATGATTACAGTGAAATTACTTTTACCGATTTTATCGCGGTTTATTTAATAATTTACCATGGTCACGGGTGCACTGACCATGACCATGGTTGCTGTAAAGCTTCTGAAACGTCGGGCTAGATAAATAATTGAATAAACCGCGATAAAATCCGTAAAAATAGTTTCATTGTACTGACTAAAATTCGCTTAAACTTAAGACCTCAATAAAAAGTATGGCTTTAAGAAACCGAATGGCCTTAAAGAACTTGTAAGTAATATTTTTTTAGCCAAAATAACATTGTCTTTATATTTATTGACACTTCACAATAAACAGCCCGGTCATCGGTAAACTTGACGATGGCGAAACATGCTTGTAAATATACCTTTCCTTTTAACATTTGGCAATTAATTGCATCCGCGGTTGTTTTTTATATAAATCGTAACATTTCGCAGAATGTAAGAGTTAAAGTTTGTGTACCTATACTAAACCTATAAAACTGAAACTTTCTAAGCGAATAACAATAATTAATGTGAAATTGGTTTTAAAAATCTTATCAGTAAGCTAATAAGCCTTTTCAGAAAGTAATATAATAGAACAGAAATTAGTCTGACCCACATCGAGAGAGGTATAGAGAGTTTTAGATGCATTTGGAGATACTTCTCACTTATTCTCAGAAAGGGCAGTATTGAGCATAACATATTATTATGATTGAACCTTAAGAGCCCTTGACAAAGACCAAGATACCAACAAAAGCTAACATGCCCACTAGCGAAACGTAATCTTGTTGTGTATTATAATGTTTGCATTGAATACACGCCTTGATTACATTTGGATCAACAAACCTTCAGTGCTTTTCACAAGCATAGTCCCATACATATAACAATTGTATTGTTAATTTAAATACACTTACTGAAACTATAATAAAGACAAAATTATTATATTTTTTAGATATGCGCCCCGCGATCACACCCGCGTAACAACGGTCCACAATATATAGCCAATTTTGGACCGTTGTTGCGCCGCGAAATCACTTAGGAGTATGAAAAATAGATAGTAGCCGACTCTCTGACCTACTGAATATGCATATAATATTTAATAAAAATCGGTAAAGCCGTTTCGGAGGGTTAAGGTAACTAACTTAGTGACATATACATATTAGTCTTGTCATTGCTTTACAAAAATACGAAACGCACGATTTCATACTGAACTGTCGTCATAAATATAAAGCATATGTGATTGTACATAAACATGTTGTCCAACTCCAATCTCATCACATGCGTCGCCTTCCTCTTCACCTCCCCAAATGGGCCACCGGCTTCTTACAAACCGCAAGAGACGGACACCGTAGATGTCAATTTACGGCGGTA
Source organism: Eumaeus atala (assembly GCA_017140195.1). Lineage (NCBI taxonomy): Eukaryota > Metazoa > Arthropoda > Insecta > Lepidoptera > Lycaenidae > Eumaeus > Eumaeus atala. The sequence continues at coordinate 223,907 of JAFELO010000060.1, read as the reverse complement.
TCACGTGAGCGAGAGGTACCCCGCCGGTCTTGCCGGCTCAATGCCTAAATGCAGCATGGCACTATCTTTTTTAAAGTATTATGTTTTAGTACCACGGCTCTTGTATTTTTTTCCACGTTATGCCATCTTTAAAGTAACATATTATATATAGTATTAGTATAGTGTATGTTTTAGTATAATAAAATAAGTAGGTATTAAAAATATTATTGAAATAAAAAATGCAACTGTTTCTAAGATAACTATGATAATGTTTGTTGATTTGCGGATATTTCAATTTAAATTTCGTGATAGTGCTTACTTAAAATGAATAACAATTAAAGATTTGCTCACTGTTGTCTGAAACACGATGTATCGGATACACAATAGCTTCGCGAGTCTCGGGCAGCGGCGATATTGTGGTTCGTATTCTCTCCTCGTCCGCCACTTTTTCGTGGCTCCTGAAGTATATGGAGTAGATGTAAGCTGAGCATCGGACCTGGTGGAAAATATGACAATATATTGTACGTACATTATTTAAATATTTAGAACAAGTAACACTGACTAGAACAAGTTTGCAAATAGTTTGATAAAATTGCGACATTTAGTCTGTATGGCAATTTTGTATCACCTCCTAACACACTTAAAATTAAATCTCCACCCTTTAACCAGATTAATTTAAAACGCTCAATAGAGCGATATGACCTTTTTATTTTTCTTATATTATGAATATAAAATTACATTTAAACTGTTATTTATAGATTATAAAACAAAGTCGCCAAAAGCTGGGGTCTATCCCAATCGGATGATTTTAAGGTAAGGAGTCGGCCCCTGCTATTCATGGGGAAACGCCGGGTCGCTAGTATAAAATAAAATTCCTTTTTTTAAATAAAATGGGGGGCAAACAAGCAATCGCAGCCTTTTTGCGACTACCGACGTCCATGAACATCCACATAATTTCAATGCCGATGCGTTGCTCTCCTTCCCCCCCCCCAATGGGCCACCTGCTACTCAAAAACCTCACGAAAAGCGAAACTGATGTAGTGACTTTACGGCGGTATTATGTGACCGAGAGGTGAAAAGGAGGATGTAGTGTCATGCACTATGCATGGCGCCTGATGCAGACGTGTCGCCCTTCTTCACTCCTCTTCCAACGCCAGCGTATAATTACAGACCTCTGAAATGGGATAGTAGAAGCTGTCCCTTTGCCACAGTATCATGTTATTGAGATATACCCTCCCTCGACGTGCGGACCCAATCCGGCTGCAATGTAGCACGGCAACACCTCTTACTAATGCTACTGTATGTAACATTCCTCTCATATTACTGGCGTAATCGGAATAGATAAAATTCTATAATTAAAATTTATATTAATTTCCATATAAATTTACAACCGTTACTAATGTACTAATGTACTAATGTACCAGCGTTTCTCGCGAGAAATTGAAACATTCGTCACGACAGGTTCAGAGGAGTATGTTAAAGTGAAATACGTCTTTAACAACGCATCCGACACATCAATGTAATTCACATTATGTTTCGTGATTTATCAACATTCAATTATCAGTTTTCGTATGATTGGGTAACCAACATCAATCCAAAGGTTTTTTTTTTGTAGTATATGGGGCAAAAAGGAGAAATCGCAGCCATTCAACGGCTACTGACGCCCATGAACATTAGCATAACTATGCCGATGCGTTGCCCACCTTTTCACTTTTACTTCTGCACTCATAACATTATAATACTTGATAGAAATCGGCATATTTGTTATAGTTAATGTCAATTAGTAAATAAATCTTATTTGTTAAAAAAATGCACATGAAAAAGTAATTTTAATCAACCTAAATGGAAAAAGGTAAAGCTTGAAGCCCGGACCAACATGTTTCTGCACTTCTTTCTAAATTAAAACAGAACATTTATCGCGCTCGTTTTGCTGCAATGCGCATACGATATCAAAATTATTACCAAATCAATTCCATTCCTAAGTATTTTTTATAGGATAGGGGGGCAAACGTGGAATCTTCCTATCAATGTAGAATATTGAAAAATATACGTTAATGTTAATCTACTCGTAATTTATTACATTTATCTTCTTAATTACTTTGATTAATGTGTTCGAAGAGAAACAAAAATGCCCATCAACATAGTGTCAGTTATCATTAGGTGATTGCAGTGACCAACAACAGACCCAAGACTAACCAGATCACAAACAGGTTCCAAGATAAACAAGATATTAATTTTTGTCTTTTTTCATATAAATGTAAACTTCACAATGTGGATGAGATGAGTCATAGGCCGTTATTTACCGTGTAGACGACATCCATACCTTATGGACCACGAATAGATATACTTATTTTCAAGAAAATATGCCTGCTAGTGCGTCGTAGATTGAAAAATTTATTTACATACAAACTTCGGTATTATCACGTTATAATGAAAGATTTTACAAGAAACTTGTTCACCCGCAAACTGTGTAGGTGGAACTCTCATACGTTACAGCCCGCTAATTAACTCTGCAACATTATCCTCAAGCCTGCAGCAGGAACATTAGCATGTGACGTCTACAATCTGAAACCTCCCTTATAACTTCGTAAGATGATTATTATAATATTACATATATTCTAATATTAACAATACGTGGCTTTGTTAACATCACGTGCAATGTCATTAACTGCGCAATATTATCTAGTTTTAGCTGAAATTAAAGAGCAGACACACGTCTCCCGTTATTCACCCTTTGACCACCGGCTCAAAGAGGCGAACTGTGTTATGTCGGCAGTCTTCACCCGAGCGATTTGCGCATGAACACTACGCGACAAATGTTGTTTTCTACACAAATTTTATTATATAGCCGCGAATTAGAGAAGGAAGAAATGAAGAAGTTGGTAGATACATAAAAACATCAGAACAGGGCGTAAGTATATATATTAAATATAAAGATATTTATCGGTATCTAAATAGCAAAAATATTGATTTATGCTTGTATGCTTGAGGGTAGGTTATGCTGAAGCACACGATCCTGTATTAATTTAGGAGTTGATGAAACACATTATCTTGTTTGGTTGTGAACAATACATATATTGAAGACTAGCTATACGGCCAACGTTGTCCTGTCACAAGAATTGGCTGTCATCGTAACGTGTGATGTTATATGGCCGAACAGTCAAACCCACTAGCTTACTGTGTAGTGTTGAAATGTTCTAACCCATTTTTAATTATTTACGTACAATATTTTAAACATATTCCTGTATAAAAATCTTGGCTATACCATAACGAATGCAGAAAAAAAAAACAAATTCGGTGCAATCGTTCTGATGTTAAGCATTTACCAATACTTGGGGGTTGTGTTTTTACTTATACAGATACAGACATATTGATATGTTTTTTGACAAAAGTATCAGCGAGTTAAAATGTATTAATTACCAAATATTTATCTCAATGCGACTTCAATTTGAAGAAAAATTTGCTTACTTTGCAAACATAAATGTAATACAATATGATAGCGCAGAAACACTGCGAAAGCACCACGAGAGCCGCGAACCGTCAGTCAGAACCGTTGTACCACGAAGGGTATGCGAACAGCGAAGAGGCAACGCTGAACTTATCAGCTGTCAATTTCACTTCGCGCTAAAATGTGAAGTTTCTTATTCACCTTTCGTCGCGGCGAGTGTGGAGTCTAATTTCAAATAATATCGATAATTATTTTTTTTAATTGTAATGAATATTTCAATTATAAGAACACATTGGAACATTCATCGAATTTTCCGTAAATATAATGTTCAAAAAAATTACAGTGAATATACTATGCTATCCATACATATAATCATGTAGTCATTTAAGGGCCTGCTTCACCAATTCATTTATAGCCACGATCAACCATTTCGATTCTCAAATCAGATATTCGGAATATGTGGCATATACCCATACCTATATAAAACCTTATTAAACAGAACATGCGTTAAGAGCGCATGGTCTGAAATTAGGAATAATATTAGTAATAATAGTATTATATTTAGTAGAAGGTAGTGCCTTCAGTCACTTACCGCCTAAAGTTACATCTACGGTGTCGCGTTCCGTGCGGTTTGTGAGTAGCCGGTGGCTTATTGGGATAAGAGGTGATAAAAAAGCTATGATTCTCGTTTGCCCCGTATACTTTAAATATATTAAGAAGGTTTAACACGTCGGTTGCCCAAAAAATATCTCTTCTATTTGTGAGATTTGATGAAAAAAAATACCATTACATATTTTATATATAGGAGTATTTAATAAGGCGTTGCCCACTAAAGTACTAGTACAGACTAAAATAACTTGGAACGAAACTAATAATAGTATGTAGTAACATATGCGTAGGGAATCACTTAACAGATGCCCTAAAAAGGTTTTTCTTGTAGTTTCCATTTAAACCCATTAGTGTTTTGTTGTTTTATTTCGTGTCATGATCATTTATTCGTATTCGAACCTGTAATTCAACCTTCTTGTGACCAGCTGTTTGTACAAATTTATGTGAAAAAAGCCATTACAACCCTCTATCAATCTGCGACTTAAATATACTTATTTTCTTTAATTTTACGATCTATACAAATGAATCGTTTCTATCGATAGATCAAATATATTTAGTAGATTTTTCTTCAATAACCAACATAAGGTCTTTTTGTTCATGAAAAAAATATATGGAATAATAGAACCTAATGTAAAAATATTGAAAGCATATAGAATTAAATAAATTTGAAACTAACACTTCTTATTTATATTTCAGCTCTAACTGTGATTTTGTATTCACTTCAAATATCTGAATGACTCTCTATTTAATATTTTAGATACTCAGTTACTCTTAATACACAATGTAGATAGATGGTACACATGCCTAGATTTAAAACGTTATATTATCGTGATAATTTGGAAAGTTCCAGAAAGTAAAAGTTTAAAAAGACCAAACCTCATGCGTGCCGTCTAAATCCAATATCTAGCAGGCGTGCCGTGCGACCACCACTAAAATATACTCCTCATTCTAGTTCAATTACACGACTGAATAATAATAATAACAAAATATGCATAATTTACTTCAAATAAATTGGAATTTAATAAAATAAATAATGATATAAAATATTTTTTTAAATGTGGCATACATTATTAATGAACTTTCCATGTATTTTAAAGTATAGTGTTATCCCTTAGGTCACATTAAATACGTCTCTAGTTGCTCTATTATTTGAAATGTTGAATTTTCTTGCCACAGATTCATTTTGTAAACCTATAATAATTTTCGTTGTCCATGAATGTGCGGAGCCGGATAAACAGCGCACGTAATAAAAAGTACCTGACCGAGCTTTGACATGTAAACATGCACAATATGCTATCACATTGTTTTCATTTCATTAACACATTTATTTACCTTGCTAAACCTAACATAAAACATATGTTAGTCTAGTGATATGCTACAATATATAAACATAAACAAATAACCTTAATAGTAAATTAGTGATTAAAAATGTTCAGGTTTCTTACTATAATAATGATCACGATTTTTTGTATAACAAGTAGGTCAGTTAAAAGTAAGATACTATTTTTCAAAAAAAAAATGTTCGAGCGAAGCATCTGCTAATAACAGACTCTTTACTTTGTAATACTCATCGCTCTCAGCGTATTAATAAAATATAATATTCTTTCAGTGATGATGATGTTTATACAAAACTGAAGAGCAATTTTGTTTTATTTTGAGTCACTTTATGAATAAATATTTTTTTTGACATCTATACGGAATATAATATTTAATCTGTGGACGTGCGCAAACACGAAGTAGGATATAAAAATTGAAAATTAGGTTTTGCTCCAATGAGAGTAAAAATTATGACTTTATTTATTCTTAAGTTATATAGGTATATATAGTTTCTTATATTGTACAATTGAATCATTGTGGATGTTTCTTATGATGGATACAATCAAACGTCTGGTAATATTTTACAGCTTCCGCGAAATTGGGTTTTTCCTATTGAATAACTATTTCTTCAAAACGGAATTTCTATTTAAAGTGTTGTATTAATGAAGTTTATTCTACGGCCAACCTCATAGACTATTGGGTATGGTCTGAGGGAACGTGAATGGAATTAGAGTAAACACTCTCTATCACTGTCGTTAGAAAATACTGGACACAGGCAAGCCTTAACAAGCAACATATTGGTAACTCATATCCAGGTGACATCCTAGGAGGAGGACCTCCTGCACAGCGTTGGAGCGAGGTGGTGAAGTACGAACATTTCCACGTCGCTTGTGCATTTTTCAGTTGCACTGAACGTTGTCATTTTATCAATTATTTTACTCCTGTGATCAGATATCCGTGTAAGAGGATTTCTCTTATCCAGCGAGTGGGTCGTTACGTGACAGTTTATAAAAGCGAATGACCAAGCTTTTTTCTGGGTTCTTGGGTTGGGTTTCAGCTGCCTGTCCGTTCTTTTAAACAGGTGTATACCGAGTGCATATACGGGTTTTGCGGAACAGTCTGGTTATTATGTTCCGATTGCGTTGAGTGATAGAAGAAGAAGGTACATATCGCAGCTTAAGTAGTTCCCGAAGTGTTGTAGTTGTATTATTTTTTGGTCTTTACATTTGTTTAGATTTAATAAGTGAATAGAATTATTTATTTAAAAAAAAGAACCGACTTATCACTTAAGGGCAGGCAATTGTACTATAAAAAAGATTTCTCAAAGAAACGCTGACGTTATAGTTTTTGCTAAGAATATATTTCATTAAAAATATTTCTTTCGTTATCCATCCAATGTAACGCTGTGTCAGGATCGTTAAAATTTCTTAACTATAGGAGAGTGTTAATGTCGACACGACTAGAGAGGTATTTCTCGCTCACATAACACCGCCGTAAAGTAACAGTTATTCTTTACTTATGGAGAGTTATTATTATATTGTGAATCATGTGGCCTGCCGGAAGATTAAAGGAGGGCAACGCATGGCAACAATGGACATGGTTGGCGGTACTCGACAACGTGCACATTTTCTCATTTGTACCCCTATACTATAACGATAAACTCCTAGAATGCATTTACAACTATCATATGTAGACTTAAACATACAGATGAAATGATACATCAATACTTCGTACATCACTGTGTACTTACTTTTATTTTCCCTCTGACGAAGTGATGTTTCTGTACTACGAACTGTATAGTGCTGTATGCGGTCCACAGCCCACCGTTCTCGCCTCCCCCCACCCGATGCCACACGTGCTGCGAGAGCGCCTACAGAACATAAAATATTAATGTTAAGAGCGTACACAAACCGAACTTTATTACATCAATTAACAATGTTTCACGAATCCAAGCATCACTTATTAACTCCTTTCTTATATAACATAAATGCAAATACTTTCACTTTCCTCGTATGCAACATTTAATTATCTACTATATACCGACCTATCGTATTAGCTAAGCGACAGAAAAGTCTTAACTACGAAAATCAAATTTTCGAGGTTCAGATAAGCCATATTCGAACAATCGGTAGTTAAAACTATGCCAAAGGGACCAACATCGATAGTTTTAACACATTAAAACATTTTAGAACAGAAAGTTACCATCTAGAAAAGCAATATGATATTCGATTCGAGCCGAGGCGAGAAGGGGAAGGAAGAACTTGTAGGTAGTAAAACGATCTACAACATTTGTACCCATATGCCATTTTTGCCTAAAGTTAAGAGAAAATCTATTTGTCATATTTATCACCGGCAATTATTTTTTCTCTAAATTTACGGCACACGGACCTTTGTTTCTCCCAAGAGTTTTTTCTTTTGAGTGTTCTTATATTTTAATCGAGTCGAGTATTTTGTTTTTTCTATTTACTTACTTAAAACCATATTTAATTTAATATATAATATTATTAATGACTTCTTAGGCTTATGCGAATGTTACACATTATAATAAAACTACTTTAACAAATTGACTACATCCCCCAAACGAAATTCAAGTCAAAAAACATCAGTCAACTTTTGCCACCAGTGAAATGCCACATCCCTCTTCAGGCAGGAGTATATAAAGTTGATTGTCACGGTGGTCTCTCTTATATGGGATAGACAAAAGGATCAAAGCGCCTCGCGTCAAAGAACATATAGCAGACATTAAGCACCGGCGCGTTAAAAATCTGCAGTCTGTTTACACGCTGAGGTCGGCCCATGTCATTGTCATTACATTAGATTTGATAAAGCACAAATCCTCGCGAAAGAGCACAGATAACGTTCAAGGATGATTCGTGAGGCTATTGAAATTAAAAAACATCCAAATTAAAAATGGGTAAGATGGCTGGGTGTTCCCTCCTGCGTAAACATAATTACATAAAAATCCAAACGTTACACCTCACAGCTGCATGATACAATAAGGGCTTTTCGCGTTAATCGGAACAACTAACTATTTATAAAAATCTTCGGTTACTTTGTATAACTTATGACAGCAGGACATTTGTCATCTCAGCCCACCAATGATCATGGTCGCTGGAAAGCTTCTGAAAGGTCGGGATAGTAAAATACTTAATGAACCGTTATAAAATCCGTTGAAGTAGTTTTATTATGATACAAATTATATATATTTTTAACCTATATTCAAAACACTCCATTTGGATACTGCACTCATATTATTCGCGTTATCGAAATAAATCAAACGACACCTAAGACAAAAAAATTGGAGAATCCGTTCAGGCTTGAGGATGGATAGAAATCTACATCACTACATACAAACGTCTAAAACGGCTGCTTGCACAGTGTGATAAAGAAAATCAAAGCCTCATTATATTGGAAATTTGCCAATTCTTAGCATTAAAATAATTATCTTTCAGTTGATATAAAATCCGAGCACACAAAATTTTAAAGTTTATGACAAAGGAAAGCAAAAATTACATGAATCACTGTTGGCGACTTGCCAAATTAGCCAAGACGCTAGAACAGCCTTCCCTTATGTAACTGTAAAGTTTAAAACATAATTAGATTTTAAACATCCTGCATTATTACAATCAGATTACTACAAATCTAATCTATACTAAAATATATGTCTAATTCCCTATGACAACTTTTCACACTGTATAACTATCAAATACTAGCTTATTTTTCGTGAAAAATTATTTATTCACAAAGTCTACTACTGTGCCGATGCGTTGCCCTAAAAGCACTACCTACTAGTATTGTTTTTTTAACATGTGAGAGTAAAACCGGGATATCATACCCTACAATTTGTAGGTCAAAGTGGCTATTAAATAACAAAAAGTATTTTTTTCCTTTTTTTTTTAAATGAGTTGTCTTAGTCGGTAAATTTTCCTTGAAACATTGAATATATATAAACATTGAACACCATATTCCCTCGCTATGTTGAACGCACACACAATATAAATATAATGATAAAGTCGTTTTAGCTGAATTTTAGCCACGGCGGCCAAACGGAGACGAGCCAATTGCGCAGCCACAGGTGCACCCCATGTTCCCTCATTTTCTGGCGCATGGCCGACGGCTTAACGAGCTCTCCGAGGCACGGGCGTGTTACGCCGCCAACTTTCTGCCTCCGAAATGATATTAGAAATTGAAAATTCCGTTAACACTTGTGTCCGACCCGGGTCTCGAACCGAGGACCTCAGGACTGTGGTTGAGCACGCTCACCACTGGACCACGAGGCGGGTATAATGATTTCCGTTTAAAATTACTGTTTAATTTACGTTGTAGTAACATGTGCAGTTCCTTCTCACCGGTTCATTGTTAATGAAATACGAAAGATTGGCCGGCGGCATGGAGTCGTGGCTTACGCATTCCGCTTTCAGCTTCATGCCCGGTCGGTATCGCCGCTTTAGCCCATTTAGCTCTGGATCAGACTTCGGCAGATCTGTAATAATGATAAATTTAATTAATAATTAATGCATCATCATCATCATTATCAGCCCCTATCGGCCCAATGCTGTCCAATAATTAATTAATTAATAATTATTAACAATTAATCAATTAAAAATATTTTTCCTTCATTCATTTTCAGCCCTTATCGATCCATTGATGGATATGGGCCTCTCTCAATGAATGCAAAGACGATAATAATTATTAATAATTAATTAAGAAACACCAAACGCCCTGGAGATGTATGGAAACGATTCGCGAAATATATAGGTATGGCGTGCCACATTTGTCTCAAAAGAGAACTGGAGTCCATGAACTTTCCTTTCTCCTGCCTAGCTCAGACTGGTTATATCAAGAAGTGATTGCGCACTTTACCCATGCGGTGATTAAGCCACGCTGTCCCGGACATTGTAGTCCCGATGAATGTTATGTTACGTTTAAGTAAATTATTAAATTGATAGGTTCCTGCTTAGGTACTCCTGTAATATAACCATAGGCTGGAAAAATGAAAATATTGATTCATTTTTGAATATATCTTAAGTTTACACGACTGTTACACATTACAATAAAACTACAATAACGCATTATTTTCATATTCATTGTGATATTTATTTTCCCGACGTTTCGTTGCTGTGCAGCAGATATAGTGCCAAATTAAACCAGTCTGTCATAGACAATATAAAAAAAATATAATCATTTACGAGGGTCACACTGCAAGTTTTTAAAATTGGCGATTGATACAAACAGCTGGGAAAAAATGATATTTCAAAAGTTACTGCATGGGATCCCTGCTGCAACATAATTGGTTACAAAATATCATTAATTAAAGTGATGGCGGAAACCAATATCTCCGTTATCATTTTATGATAATTCGGACTTCTTATACTTTAAAGGTAAAAAAAGTAGCAGCATTAGGCATGTTTAGTTATTCCTCCTCAGTGCTCACCCACAAGACTTAGAAGTGGCTGCTGTCTGTGCTCATAAAAGACATCGTCATAGTCGCAAGTCTTGATACCTACAGTATCAAATAGTACGGGAAAAACGGAGTTCTTTTTTTTATGTTTGCAATGACATAGCGACGTTTATTTCATTGCAAACCTTAAATTATGGTAGTTTCAAAATTGCGGAAAGTCATCATCGCGCTAAATAGCCCTGGTCAGTAGTAGTAGTTAGATAGTAGGTGGTGAATGGTTCCCGCTATGGTTCAAGCCTTGACGTGACGGTGGAGCTCAGCTGCCTGGGGTGAACCCAGGCGAAGCCAATTGAACCAAGGGGGATACTCCTAGCACCCCTCTTATATGAAGAGGGGACAAAAGAGCAACAGGTGGAGGCGCTTTTGGCGCACGGGGCAAGGGGCGGTGATGGGAGCCTCAACCCCTTTGCACTGTCTCAAAGTTGGCGGGGATGTCCTGTGGTGCGGGACAGACGTATCTGTGGAGGTGGGCTCGGTCCGATAGTTAGAACATGTTGTCCCGGATCACCTCACCAAAGGCGGCCCTGACGGCATTCGCGGTAGTTTTTGTGGTTATTCGGCACTTTAATGTGCCCCGAGCCCACACACGACTGGAGTGGTGAAGACCCCAGGCCAGTGAAGGCGCGTAAATGCGTTTCCCCGCGTCAACAAAATGAAAAAGAGGTGGAAAATGGTGCGTATTCTATTTCCATTACCAGCTTCATATAAATTTTGAATTAAAACTTAAAATGAGTTAAGCTTTGTTAGATACGAACATTACATTAAAATTATGCTCAAATCCGTTACATGTATCACGGCTTCTGTAAAACACACCACGAATCCGTTACATGTATCACGGCTTCTGTAAATCCGTTACATGTATCACGGCTTCTGTAAAACACACCACGAATCCGTTACATGTATCACGGCTTCTGTAAAACACACCACGAATCCGTTACATGTATGACGGCTTCTGTAAAACACACCACGAATCCTCTTAGCGACTGTATTGTATTTTCCATAGCCGATAGCCAAATATCGAACCCAAGTAGTTATCCTTTTATATAAACCTTTAATAGATCTTTTGATTCCTTTTTCCTCTATCAACTTATATCATTCCTTTTGTGCGTTTTATATTGATAGTATGTAATTTTATATGTTTTTTTCCTTTGCCTTACCCTTTTAACATAATTAATTTATAAACATATAACGTATTAATATTACATCACAAGTTCATAAGGCAATTCAATCGAAATGATGACATTCCACGTGAAAAATATAAATGTGTAGTAGAATAATCTGAGATGATTCTGTAACCGTTTTGTCCTTATTCTCCTAAAATATGGATGACCAATTGGAGAGAGTAAAAGAAGGCAACGAATCTGCATGACAATAATGCGGATGTTTATGGGCGCGGGTACTCGTCAAATGGTTTTACTTTACTCTTATTACTCATACTACTAATTACTCGTAATATTATCTTTATTGCTTATCTACTACTAAATATTTATTTTAAGTTCGAAAGTTTGTATGTGTCTTTTCTTTTACGCAAGAAATTTGTCATTGAAATTTATGATATCATAATAGAATATTTTGTCCAGATAAATAGACAGACAGATTTTAATCAGGCATAGTTAGCGTGAGGTAAAGCCCATTGCCACTCATGGGCTCGCTGAAGTGGCAATGAGCTGGTCACACACTCACAAGAACAGATGCCAGGCCAGAAAGGTTCTGGAGTGGAGGCAGCGTTTAGGGAAACAAGTCGACCGTTCACCAGGTGGGAAGACGATCTCCGTGCAATAGCCAGTCCGGGATGGATGTGAGTAGCAGGAGAACGGTCGTCTTGGCGTTCATTGAGAGAGGTCTATGTCCAGCAGTGGGCCGATAAGGGCTGATAATGATAATGATGACAGCTGGTGCATTCAATGATTTATTATTGTGACGATGGTATTACGACGTTTAATTGATCTATTCGATAAAACGAATACCCGAAAAATCATCATCGGTGCATCACCGTTGTCATATTTCTTTTTTCATTATATTTATTTATCCCTATTTATTCATTATAATAATATTTATTTAAATGAAAGATAAGAAAACCGGAATGGTTCATGTCCAAGGAAATATTTATGTTTTAAATAGATATAAAATGAAACGCTATAATTGTATGGTTTTCCTGAATCTCGTTTTTTGACTTACATTTTGACTGGCACTTTTTTTTTTAATTAATAATAAACCTGGCCGAATCCTGACTACGGTGGTCATCTCTAGAGAGACTAGCAGACTGCGCATCATGGAGTAAAAGGTGTGTGCGCAGACACAATATACTCTCTGATCCGATATCTGAATCCGATGAGACAGTAATCCGACAGGATCGCAAAGAAGTCGGTCAAAATTCCCGTTTTCGGACTGTTATTTAATTGAAAAGTCACAATAATAATTTTGTATCTACCCAAGTCGTCACGTCTGTAGTTACACAATGAATATATTCATCAATAGACCACGAGTATCTTATTGTGTGTATTACTGTACATTTAAACAGTGAGATTTTCCCAGCAAATAAAATTCGTCATTAAATGGAAATTTTGAACATAGAGCAGCTTCGATTTCAGATATCCAGTGGAAAAAACTAATGTAATTCCTACTATATTTATATTCGAAGTTTATTCATATGGTAAGCTATCAACGACAGAAAATGGGAAAATCCTGTCTTACAGAAGTCCCTCCGGTAATGATCCTCTCCAAGGATTCTCTCTCAGTCAAACTTTCACGTCAGCGACGAGGCAATATTATTTTGACATAAGAGTCGGAGAAGGAGGGGCTTTGGCTATGATAATAGTAATTAAATTAGCTGTTACAAACTCTGTCATATCGGGGTGCATATATGTGGGAGAGGGAGCCGGTCACTTCTTTGAACCTAAAACCTAATCTCGTCGCCACACGATCAGTTTGTATCGGGTTTCTCCTCGCTTCCACGGCATATGTCGATGATAAACACAAATATGTAACAAATACCGATATAAGTAAATAAGCTTTATATACATTTTGATAAGTCGAAACCGGTCGTAACAGTAAATTAAAAAATAAATAATTGTGGAAAAGGTATATAAAGTTTGTTTTGTTTATCATATATATTCTTTCTTCTCTTTTCTTTATCCTAAAGTCATAAGAATACTGCAGTAAAATTTGCTAGTTATTTCCTTATATTGTGTTACATACCTAGATTGTATTTAATGCAAAATTGGTAAACCTATGCTTCAAATTCTGTCGTAAAATTTAAAAAGTAAAAGCCATAAACAACCTTTTGATATTCTGGTGTAGTATTAGAGCATAATTTGTTTCGACAGGCCTCATAAAAATCAAAGCCTTTTTGTTACTTTAATTTTACGTTATACAGAAATTATAGATTGAAAAACCAGAAGTTATATTAAGAAAATTTTAACTCTTTTTGTTAAAAAAAATAACTTTAATAAATTTAATTTCAAATATATTGTCCTGGAATATACTTTTATAGGGATTGTATTAAATAGGGATGTTGAATTTTAACACACTGTAGGTAAAATTAGTAGTAGTAGTAGGTATAGAATAATAAATCATGACATTAATACCATTTAATTTAGTAAAAAATAAAATAAAAATACAATAATTAACATAAAAAATAATTATTTAAGTGATTATCATATAGTTTGATGAAAAATAATCTTATCTTTTGTAAGAAATAAGTTTTTATACAATAGATTTATGTGACCATATTTTCCACTTTAGTACACTATGATCAAGTTCTAGCCTATAATATTTACAACATACCTTCATATCATCGGGCTGAGGCACTTGTGGATACCCACCAGTACCAAATTATTGTTTCAATAGTCTACACAAGTAGTTTTATCTTCTACCTACACCAGGAATGAAATTACCCATAATTTTATCATTACATTAATTAAACATGGACCTATGATGCTCGATGGGCACGCCCTTTGTCCAGCAGTGGACGTCGTCCAGCTGATGGTGACGATTATGATACAATATTAAATTGTGCATCATACTGTTATCGTTTGAAGAACCTCTACTTATTTATTCATACATCTCCTATTACAACAACAACATATCTTCACACCAGTTCCCTAATGGGGTAGATCAAATATGATGTACTTTTGAAAACAATGGCTGTGTTAATATAGAATGGATTGTTCTGTTTCTACAGTTAAATCTTAATACAGATAGAATGCGCCATTACAATTAGCTTGAGATTGAATGAAAAAATCCATTGTTCGGCATTGATTGATACAAGGCGGTTATGATGAATATTTGTAATAAATTTTGTAATTTATTGCAGCAAGAATTACATTTTCAGCGTAATTTTAAATAGGCAAAAACGTATTATAAACGAGCAATACCCCACGTTTTCACCCGCGCACTTCCATTGATCTTAGCGAGATGATATATAGCCTCGTCGCCTTTCTCGATCGATGGGGTTATCCAACACTGAAACATTGTTTTTTTTTTTAAATTAGACCTGTAGTTCCTGAAATATCGTTCAATGAAACAAGCAAATCAGTTTAATAATCTTAGTATAGATGTGACACCATACACCTGGCATACCTGGTGATGTATCCAAGGTACGAGTTCTTATTTTGTGGACACGGAATACTCGCGTGTTACTACCGCTATGCGACAAAACGATGCAAACATTATATTGACCGGCAAGTTTTGTATATAGTCCAGGTTTTGTTTTCAGTATTTTTTTGATCGACTTCTTTTGTACACTTTAACGGGAATTTGGAATTTACCGTGCATATTGTCTACTTGCCATGTAACTTAACTAGTTATATTATTCGCTTGTGTTGACATCGCTATCAGGTGAGAGGCGACTACTTTCGTCTTGCTCAATTTAATCATCGGTTGCGTTCTACTTCCATTTTGTCATTCCAGCTGTCCACAGGTTTCGTGGATGTACTTAAATACAACCAACGAACAGTCCAACTCTGGAGTTTGCCAAGTGAGTTTTAAATTAAAAAGTTCATCTTTCTGAGTCGTTGCGAAAAATAGTTCCTAATTGTGATTCCAAGAAACAACTGACCAGTACGCCACTCACGTGCAAGAAACTCCTATTCTGCAGACATTGTTAGTTTATATACCCTATAGAGCGATGTGTTGAAAACGATGAGTAAGTTGAGTTTAAGTGCTACCTAAACACACTAAAATATTATTTATGTGCCAAATATTCATAATGTATCATTATAACAACCTCGCAAATATATTAATTCACTTAATAGGTGTTGTAGCGACCTGGTTTTGACTATTCATGAGCAATAAATCACACGTATTCTAATTTGCTGTCGTGCTAAACGCAAGCCATTCTGAAATGCAATTAACTTTAATTAAAAGCGATAATATTGATAAATAAACAATGATATGGATGTCAATTTTCTATACATATATTTATTATGCGACTGTATCAGAAGGAAGGGTATTGTTTTTCGAGCGTATTTACACAAGTGTGTATGTATGTATATTTTTTTATATCCCCTCATGTACGTGAAACGTTTTAGGTCGTTAGATACAAGTACGTCTTGAACACGCAAGTGCTATCAGGTACGTACAGGTATAAAGGTAAAGCAACTATATAATAGGTCCTGTCTGTGGAAACGGCTACTCGGCTGTGAAATATATCTTTATTTACTTTTTCAATTTACTTTTTGGTTAATAATCATTTACGAAAGTACAAGCGATTTCTCAAGTTTTAAGTATAGGTATTAAATCTAGGCAAAGCAAAGAATAAAATGGATACCAGAAATATGATGTACATAGAATTCTGATACCCTAGCGAAATTCGAGCCAAATTATAAATTGGAAATGGACTCGAAAATGCGAGCAGGTCTTACCTCACCGCGCCTGAAAATAAAACGTATTGTCTTTAAAAAAAAATACGGCAAAAATGTTTTAATCAGAATATTCAAACTTAAAATGTTTGTGTAAAAAAGTATGTATTCTCCAAACCTAACCGTTACGATGAAAGCAAGTAAATTATCTTTTACGTTCCTTCTTAAAATATTTGTGGACATATTAAAAAAAGCCGCATTTCCTCAGGGAAATGACTTAAGCACCGTCCAACCGTCCCTGTGTGAAGTTGTGAGGGTGTGCGACCACCAAGACACGCACCTGCAGTAAAAAGCCAATAGGGCGAGCTGAGCTATTGGACTTTTTAGTATGTAGTAGCTAGTCGCTTCATGACTAGAGCCCGATACCCCTTCGGGCCCTCTTAGATCGGCTAGATGGTGCATAAATGCATTTTTCGTGGTAGCTGCTTCAAGCCGGCCGAGGCGTAGAGACCTTACATATACACTGTTAAATCTGTTGATAGCATCGCCAACAATAGTTTTAGCCTCGAAAACAGGAAAAAACATTGTATTTAGACCAAATATCTTCGGTGATTTCACTCATTTTTCGTTCAGAGGTGTGGTGTTATGGATGTGGTGAGATGGATTTAATGGAAAGTCTTTTTAAAAAATAAATTTTATTACTGCTAGGAACAAATAGTAAAATATTATAATTAACTTATGACAAATGGATATAGAAATTGTACGTGACCGTCAGGTCTGATGTATGGATAGAGACTGAGCTGCCGGGATAAGAGTAATGCTCAGGTTCCGAGAGTGTAATGCTGATGGGCCATAATCAGGCGTATTCAGCATTAAAGCCACCGACCTCTGGACATAACAGTACGTTACGTATGCATGAAATTCATATGAATGATATGAATGAATACACACAACAAATACTTGCTACGCATCTCGGTTTTACTCCTATAAGATTATATTAGGTTTACAAAGATAAATAAGCTTTATGCGACAAAATGTATACATAAAAAATTTCGATCAAAAAAAAATTGTAAGCCACCGGAGCTTAAAATTATAAAATTTTTGAAACCATATATCGGCTACATCACTGTGGGTTTCTTCTTGCTTGTGGCCTTTATCTTTTGTTTAATATACAGTATTAAACAAAATATGTTCTAACTATAACAGGACTATTTCCATAACTACCATGTACTCAATAGAGTCTGAGTCGGCTGTCCCTTTCTGTCTGTCTGCCCTTTCTGCGGGGGTCACTTTACCCGATCTACCCAAGCAAATCGCTGGGCTCTTACACCGCACGCAACGTGACAGCGTATATTATGTTACTGCGTGTCACGCTGTACTCCCGTGAGTTAAAGGTAGCACTTACATAGATTGTGCCGGTCTGATATGACTAAAGTACAGTAATAGCACTATATACCTTTTAGTAATAGGTAGTTCCATACTGCATTGCAGCGGTATTAAACCGGCACGACCGGTGAGATACCTCTCGCTCACTACATACCGATGTAAAGTGGCTTGAGTGTCGCGTTTTTTGTGGTTTGTGTGTTGCATGTGGCCAAATGCGCCGATTAATCGTTTGCCGCCTATATTATAAAATAGGGTGAACTAGGCCCTCGCTCCTATGATACCGTCACAAAATGATAGATATGCTGTCGCGTTTCGTGAAGTTTGAGAGTTTCTGTAGGCTTTCGGAGGGAAGGAGGGCAAAGTATTTACACAAAAATATGGAAATGTAAATATGGGCCTCATTCCAATGCAATTGGAATTGCTGCAATTGCTCTCTTATTCTATAAAAAGAACTTCTTACGAAATATACCCTCTGTTAATTACCCACATAGTTTAGAGTATCTTCACATACGAATTTGTAAGAGCAATTTCACTTCGACTATGTTTACTGATTTGGTAAGTTGACACGAATGACATTGTCCACAATAACTATGAGTGAGTGAGGTCAAATCAACAAGAACACATGTAGAAATAAATGTCCATAAAAAATCGTAGTTTTCTTATTAAAGTGACATTTTTTTTGTTTCCATCTAAATATATAAAAATATAAGTTATTCTTTGTACTTCTGTATATAAGGATTATGAAGGCGTGTATACAAATATTGAGATAAGAAATTTTTGTATAGAAGAAAATTATTATGTCACCCGCGACTTCACCTGCAAGGAGTAGTGACAAAACCACTTGCCAAAGTTATAATTTCTATAGCCTATGTATAGTTATGATGTATCATCATCTTCATTATCAGCCCATATCGGTCAACTGCTGGACATGGGCCTCTCACAATGAACGCCGAGACGACCGATCTCCTGCTGCTCGCTTCCATCCCGGACCCGCTACTGCACGGAGATCGTCTTCCCACCTGGTGAACGGTCGACCAACACCTCTTTTCCTACATGCGGCCTCAACTCCAGAACCTTACTGGCCCATCTGCCATCTGTTCTTCTGATTTTGTGACCAGCCCATTGCCACTTCATCGAATTTATTCGTCGCGTGATATCGGATACCTTAGTTCTCTGCCTGATGACTTTACGAATTCTGTCGGACAGAGAAACACCCAACATAGCACGTTCAATAGCCCGTCGAGCTAGCGCAAACTTGCAGACCAGTCCCAAATTAAGAGGCAATGTTTCGGCCCCGTAGATCATAACGGAGAGAACGCTTTATTTGAAGACTTTTGTGTTCCAGCTCTGCCGTGTAGGCGACGTGAGAATGTGATGTTCTGATATACAAGCTATAGCAATGTACTGTTTCATTATTATCCGTTCGTTATTTTTACATGATACGATGAGACTGACAAACATCAATCCATACTTACACACTTTCGCGATTCTAATACGAGTATAAGTAGAATAATCAACCCCGGTATTTTATATAGGAACGGAATAGGGCTAGGACAAAGAGTTAGATATCGTTCCTAGCAGTAGCGCACCCAAATGTAATAAGGGAAAAAAACAATAAAACTGGCAACTGAATCAAAAGGATAGGACGAAATAACAATATTCTATTTTAGTTTCCTTTGTGTGTAAATATGATTTGTTAGGGCAGCACACACTTTATTTGCCTCGCAGCAAATCAAAACAAACAAATTATAACAGTAACCCCGTTAGTACTGAAACAAACCGTAAACAAACTTCATCATAGAACTGAGCGGAAACTTTCCCTTTATATTGTAATTTAGGAAAAGACTCAACCTGGAAGACTAATGTAGTTAAAACCAGATTCAGAAACGGACCAATTAGAAAGTTATTATATTTATACGCTGCTAACGAGGGAGAAATGTGTAGAATATAAGTTGCTGAACTTGTTTACGAATATCTAAGTCGCGTTTCAAATTTATAACTCTTTTAAATTAAATAATTGATTCTCTCGACCAATCAATTTTTTTTTTGTATACTCAGAGCGCTATTGAATTATTCCATAGAACTGATTTAAAATGAGAATAAAGTTTAATTTGGTAGGCTGTTAGTTGTATTTGCTCCATATGTGTACTGATATTTTTTGGAACTATCGCAAGTATCTTAATAACTGATTTATATACCTAAATAAATCGAGGATACGTTCAATACAAGAATCAACTTTAAACGCAGAAATGGACTGTTACGACGTCGTCAGTTGTAATGTAAATTTTATTTAATAGCGTAGCAAATATGTTTTTGCTACTTGAACGTTAAACAAAAAGTATATCTGACATATTTGACTGTCAGGTAAAAGGTGTGCTCGGTGTCGAAGAAATGTCGCTCTTTTACTTTTTTGCGGCGAGGAGGACGGAATGATTTCTTAAAATATGATAATCAAATAGTTTTTCTTCTTCTCCGCCGGAAACCTGTATTTTCGGGACAGGATGCCACGAACTATGAAATGATCCAATATAAAAGGGTGAGTTTATGATTTCTTGCCGACGCCATGTTTCATGTTTCGAAAAATCTTTATTAATGTTTAAATGTCTTAATTCTCTCAGGTGTGCATTTTGATATGATTATTTATATGATCTGTATGGCAATTAATTTAATAGACCGTATCGTTATTGTGTTAGTTTGAACAGTACATGCCACGTGTGAAACTTGGGTGTTAAATTATATTTTATTGTAACAGACTATGTATCTTGACTGGTTTTAATTGGCTGATGTAGCCAAGAGAATGAATGGGGCGGGATCTTATTGGTCGTGTGTTTCTTTACAGAGCTCTAACTCTTTTTTAAGTTTGGATTTATTATGAAGATATGATGTCACCATAATCTTCAGTTATTGAATTTGAGGATTGAAGAACAATGCGTCTTTGTGGATTGAATTTATAATTATAGATAGGAAAGAGACTCATCTGAATTGCAGCAGGGTGTCTCGGAAAACTGACAATGTAACACTTCGTTCTCTAATTTTTTTACTAACCATTATCAAAAATTGTTTGTACTATTTTATTTAAGATTATTCTTGATTGTGAATATGGAGAGACCCTATGTTTAGTCGGTCACCATTAAGTAAATGTATTCAAAAGTCTGACTAAACCTGTAACCCGACCCTTTACCCCCAGAAGTAGTTAATCCTTGTATAGAATTTCATTGAACTTTGTAAGGAATCTCTCCTCCTTTTATCTTGACTATATATGTACCTTGGCCCATGAGTGTTTTCATTATAAACACAATATTTGGAGTCCAACTCGCTTCATAATATAAATGTTCTCGGGCAAGGAGTAGTTTTATTTAACCCGTCGTGACAATAGTTAAAAATATAAGGTGGAACCGAAAAAAATATGTAAAATAGTTGAAGCGTTTAGGTGATGCTTAGAGCTAGCTATGGCACCTTCTGTTCCGATGGTGGGGAAATACATTTACGCGTCTTCTCTGGCCCTGGGCGGGGGTCCTGTGGTGTATGGGGCACATGATATTGCCGAATACCCACAAAAACCACCGCGAATGCCATTCGTGCCGTCTTTGGTGAGGTGCCCCGGAACAATAAACTTTCAGGGCACCTCGATGGCTAGTCAGCCCCGTAAGGGATCGACGCCCTCTCTACAAAGAGGTGAGGTTCCCATCTTGGCCTCGTGCGCAAAGGCGCCGCCTTCTTTTGCTCTTTCGTTCTCTCTTCTTTTAAGAGGGCTACAAGGAGCGACTCCTCCCCTTCTGCCCTCTAGTCCCCTCTTCTTGTAAAAGAGGTATAAAGAGCAGCCCTCTCCTCGGTTCAATTGGCTTCGTCCAATGTGTTTAGATTCGGCCCAGGCTACTGAGACTACCCACCACCACGACAAGGCTTGTACCATGGCGGAGAACTAGGTATGGTAACTATGTTGATGTCACCTACAACAGGTAACCGGCCGCAAGAGTTGGCCCTGTGAAATACTGATTAATTACAAAACATTCGCGTAATAAATTGAAGACACTTACCGACAACATACATGGAGCCGTGCACTTGCGCTGTCAAGAAGGATGGCGCATCAGCTGAAACCTCACACGTGTAACGCCCGTGTGCTGTTTTCGTAGCAGATTTAATTGTAAGTTGCTCCGCGTCGCTTCCATCGCGCTGTAACAATATGAGTATTTGCTGAACATAGAACGATATATTTAAACAAATTTTACAACCCAGTTAAAGTACAGACCGCTTCGAAAGCTTAAAAAATTCTCAATAAGAAATTACGTCCGCCTCA
Source organism: Eumaeus atala (assembly GCA_017140195.1). Classification (NCBI taxonomy): domain Eukaryota; kingdom Metazoa; phylum Arthropoda; class Insecta; order Lepidoptera; family Lycaenidae; genus Eumaeus; species Eumaeus atala. The sequence continues at coordinate 201,609 of JAFELO010000060.1, read as the reverse complement.
TATAGGCTAATAGATATACTTAATGGATTGATCCTTCTAAAGACTTGGCCATTACGTAACTTGTACTACGTATGAAGGATGTGTGATATCGCATCCTTCATACGTAGTATACACACATCACACATCACACTGCTGCTGTAGTACGCGAACCTTACGTACTTTGAGAAATCCTGTAATAGAAGATTTAGGTTTGTGGAGCGCAATTAAATGTGTCCTGCGCAGCGTCCATATGACATGAATGCCATATCCGAAATTCGGAGGGGAGGGCATGATTACTATTTTGTATAAATACAATTATAAACATCAGGGCAGCAAACGAGCGATCGATGACATCCGCAAATTGTCATAAAGATGCGTTGCCATCCTTTGAATGGTAGGGGAAAGTGTGTTAGATTCATGCAAGGAACACCCTTATACACTAGATATATTTTATGTGTGGCTCACATCATTTGAATGATGTATGCGTCCGTAGATCGCTTATTATATATAAGTGCGTGGTTGTTGTAGGAGTTCGACAGCAGTCGGTGTGAAACTCGCACCGGGTGGCACGGGACGTGTACGAGATGTGGGTACGGTGTGTGGGATCAGTACTTCGATTTATCCAATATAATTGATATTACCGATCACTGACTGAGCCGGGACAACTAACATTTTAAGTTTGAACAAAACTTTGGTCTTTTTATATGCGTAAGGATAATTCGCCACAAATTGATCAATTTAACATTATTTTTAAGAATCTCCTATGCTCATGTTAATTTTTAAAATTGAATGTTTGATTGATTATATTACTAATAAATTAAAAGTAATGGGACGTAAATATTAAATATTGGTATTACTAATCAAATAGACTTATATGTTACCTTACTTAATTAGTTCCGCCATTGTCATGAAAATAAAAATAAAAATATATGTTACACTTTATAATCTACGAGTTTATTTTGCAGTATTTCGCCTGGAATAATGTTATATTTCTTTTTAACTTATGCCCCACGTGTGTGGTACTTTTATAATTTTATAATTTTTTTTACAAAAAAATCACCATAAATCGCACAAGTGTCTTATACAAATTGCATGGTTGCAGGCATACAATACATACATTGATATTGATAGCGAAGACAATGTAATAAGACAAATAATAAAAATTGTATGGGGTTACCCTACGCAACTAGACCTTCCCCTACGCAACTAGACCTTTACGGAGATAGCGTCGGTTTTTTAGAAAACAGACTAGCCGTCCAAGTACACTGATGATCTTGAAGCACTTTCCAGGCTTGCGTACTCACGTTGATTTTAGTATACATACACTATACGCCTAAAATCGATGCCAAGGCTACGATTTTATTTTTCTTGAGGCATAAAAATTTACGTTTATGTTCCAGAACAATTTCAAATAGGTTAATTCATCCTTATCCGTGTACTTTCGCGTAAAAGCTTAACAAAGAAACGAACATACCAACTTGACGCTTATAATATTCGTAGGATTTTTTTTGACAATTTTTTCTTCAACATAATACTTTTTTGTTGAAAACTATATAACCCGACTCGGAGCAGGAACCCGAGGTTCGAGAGTAATCAAACCGTCAATACTGTTTGATACGCCGCGGCCGTACACGCGTTCCATTTTCCTCTTCGTGACACGACATTGAAGCGAAATAGCTTGCACCCTTTTGTTTTATCGTCAACGGTTCCCTAAAAAAAATCGTCGAGTGAAGTGCCTCGCGCGTTGACGATTTCGTATGGATGGGAGGAAGGGTTACTGATGATTTAAATTTGTCGTATGCACTCATTTTGTATGAAATGTTCTACAAAACAAATATAAGTTTTCACATGAATGCGTCAGCAGGAGGGTAATGGTTTCTTTCTATCTAAATTTCCAACTTTGGACTTTTATTTTCATCTCCTTTATATTAAATCTGCAGGCTACAGGACCACTCCAGCGACAGGCTGGCCTCGGCGAAATGGCCAGACTTCACCACCTCGGGGACTGTCCAGCTGCGCTATGACAGTCCCCACGACGCCGTGTCTTTCGAAGCGGACCGGGTTCCCATCCCGACACGAAACACAAGGGTACTACTGAAGGCGCTGTAGATAGCGCCTCCATCGTGCCCCCATTCGTCGTCGGCGGAGGGAGGCCGAGTCTTCAGCCTCCTCTCCCACCCGCTCGTCGGCTTCCTTCTGGGACATGACGGTCTCACAGAAGGAAGCCATCGCCTGGTAGGACTCGTCGCTGCCGAGCATTGCAACGATGATGCTCGACTTTGACAAGTCCCCTCCGACAACTGATATCGGATCATGACGCAGCGCCGCCCATCTAGGGCACACCTCAAGAGTGTGCTGGGCCGAGTCTACTGCCGCGTCACAATCGTGACATCGAATCGTCGGCTCCCTGTGGGCCGTCCTACACAGATGCACACCGAAGCAACCATGCCGGGTGAGCAACCTGCATCAGACGGACGGAGAGGGTTTTGCGCCTACGGCGCATCCACCGCTCAGGGACCGGTCGCAAAGCTGCCGTTATCTGTCTACCGTACGGCTGCCGCGCCAGGTCCTCCCCCCACTTCTGCGTTAACGCCACATGCCCTAACCGGCGGACCCGCAGGATTTCGTCACGTGTGGGGTTCATGCCGAGAGCCCTCCTATCCGAGGCATAGGAGCAGCTTTCGGCAAGAAACTCCGCCACGAGTTTCCTAGGGGGATCACCGGCTAGGGCTGTCGCTGCAGCCCACGATACCGTGCGGTACCACCGAATTGACCTCACTGCGATGACCCTCTGCGCAGAGAGCAGACGGGCCTTATTTCTCGCAGTGAGACGATCCGCCCAAACTGGAGCGCCGTACGTCGCCATACTCCGCCAGACACCGGTGTACAGCTGCCTGCAGGCGGCGCTGGGACCTCCGAGTTTCGGGAGGAGTCAGCTCAGCGCACTCGCCCCCTTCACGACCTTCGGTCAGACCTATGGTGGCCCTCTGTCAAGGATTAGCCCCAGACATTTTATGTGGGGGCTCAACCTGACCCTCTCCTCTCCGATCTGCAGAGCTGCCCCCGGTGGGGGCCCTCTGCGGCTGGTCCTGCGGAAGTGAAGGGCTTCGGTCTTTACCAATCTAACCCGAAGCCCTAACCTCTCTATGCGGCTGATCACGAGGTCAACGCCCACCTCAGCCAGCCGCGCCGCCTCCTTGTAGTCTCATCCCCGAGGAGAGACGTGTAACAATTATGTTTTGAAACTTAAATATTTTATAAAAAAGTATATCTGTCATCTTTGACTGTAAGGCTTAATGTTTTCTGTGTTGAAGAAATGTCACACTTTTGCCTTTTCGGCGTGGCTTGGACGACGGAATCATTTAACGCTGACGCTGTCTGCCTTCAGCAAATTATAGTATAGGTCGTTTGTGAATGTGGAAGGACCAATTGAATAAATGTATTCTAAAGTTTAACGCAGCTCTTATAGTCTATTTAACCCCTTGTTGACCCCTTAACAGAATTTATAAAATCTTATAGAATGAAATTGTAACAGACGAAGGTGTCATCCGCGTAACAGAAGACACCCATCCCGGTGAGGAGACAGCCTCGCAGGACCCAGTCGTAGCCGACGTCCCACAGGATAGGTCCCAGCTCTGAACACTGAGGGACGCCGAGCCCGATTCGCCGCCGCTCCACGGACCCCGACCGGTTCTTGAGGGAAGAATTTCACCTTGAAGAATTTCAGTGCCTCGCGATGTCCAACGACACCGCGACCACCACCACCCCCCTGTGTTCCACCTCACCCGTCAACGCCCGCAGACACATGAGGGTATCGATCGTAGACCAGCGTACTCGAAACCCGAACTGTGACTCCGAGAGTCCGGGTCCCGTGCCCTCCTCTAGATGCTAAACGAGACGGGAGGCCACAATCCGTTCTAAAGTCGAACCGACGAAGCCAACTCCATTGGCCGCCCTGCCTTTGTAAGTAGGCTGGGCCGACCCTCCTTCCATGCCCTCGGGAATTGACCTGACCGTAGACAGCGGTCGAAAACTTCCCGGAGGCTATACCAAAGGTGCGCGAGAGAGATCGCCAGCACTCTCCCGTGCACCACGACTGGACCCTGTGACCTCTTCTTACTCTGAAGACGAGTCAGAATCGCCTCCATGTCAGCCGCCATGACGGGTGTCGGAACACCCTCCTCCTCATCCGACGTCTGCCAAGCCATCCTGGGGGGCACAAAGTCGGGTGTGTCAGGGAGCAATTCCCCGAAGAATCTCTACAGTTGGTCCGGCAGGAGCATCTCTGTTATAGGGGCCGAATGGGCGCGGAGCTTGTTCCTCGCACATTTGTATAGTCGACCCCAGGAATCCCTCTCGAGATCCCTTACAAACTCCAGCTAGGTCTCCTCCGGAGCTCGGCATATGGCCTGCTGCAAGATCTTCACTTTCTCCACATAGATCCTGTGCAGACTGTCATCTCTGTCGACATCCTGGGGGCGTCTCCGACTGCTCCGGTTGTACTGTCGGTGACTGTCCCTATATTGAGAAGGTCGTTCCGGCAGCTACCGCCCACATCTGTACCTCCCTTCCTCCCTATATTGTGCATAATAAGTAAGTACGATACGACCGATATTACAACAACCGATAGGCATTCCATAACCATAAACATGTCACTCTTGTTCGGGCGCGCAGTTCACTGTCTCGACATGCATGCCGTAACTTAGCCATTATATATAATGTTATTATTTACACGTATATTTTACATTACAAAACATTCTAAAAATATTAATCACGCGTACTTATACTAACTTAGCAAATATTCTAGGATTTAATAGCTTCAGTTCAAGGTTATTCCCTCAACAAAATATTGGCATCTTGATAAAATGTATGCAATCCGGTAATTAGAAGAAAAGCATTAAATTTCCCAAAAACAACACCGATCGAAAGGAATACCGTCAATTCAAGTTCACTTAATTGCAATAAGGTAAACTTCTTATTCACCTGATGGTATGTTATCGTGGAAACACACATCTCCGCAATACCGTAGACTTCACAAATGCATAACCTCCTTTTACTCATAAAACCCCTAATCCATAAGTCTGAAATGCAGAGCAGGGGCAGCTAATTCCGAGAAGAACAGCTAGTGCGTGGGAGAAAATTCCGTTTAAAGCTAACGGTATTGGACTTCGGAACGAGACGGTAAGGGTGGAATTTTCATTAGCTACTTCAATGTGCTTCCTAAAGGATTATAACATCCATTTTCTACATAAGTTGTTAATCCAATATTACTATAAACTTAATTTGCTGTAACAAAAATTCAGCTCAACACATCCCCTACCTAAATTATATGTAATAATGTATAACAATTAGTAATTACCATTTCAATTAAAATTACTGAAATTTCAAATAAATTTCATCTTAAATGAAACTTCAGTATGTATCTGTTATAGTTTTATTCATTCTAAGGCGTCAAAATAGCTTCTGCAACGTGTTTCAGCTTAATGCGGGCAAACCTAACGACTCGAACCGCTCCATTAGATGTTAACAAGAGTAGTGTACTTACTCTACCTGGATTGTGAATGTCTCGTCATGGGCCATAATTTATTATAATAAAGAAAAGGTATTCCAATGGCAAACGTTGGTCGGCATTCATGGACAGAAATGGATACAGGTTTAATAAACGTAGACCTAATCGAAAGTGGTTAGAGATAAAATCCTTGATACATATCTCGTACTCCTTTCTAAAGTCCAAATACTAATTATTTCCGAAGGCTTAAAGGATAGCGATACGTAAATTTTCGTCCCAAATATAAAATTACCAATTAACGAATAAATTGTTAATAAAAAATTAACAGACGATTTCCTTTCAGTAATCTGTAGAAAAAGGTTGTTAAAAATTTTAGAGTCGCAGGTCCGCAATTAATAGAATTATTATTATTCTATCTATATAGTGTAACGTTGAGAAAAATGTAACCCCTTTTTCAAATAATTGCAGATTTGAGAGTTAGTACAATTAAACGTTTTATAGAGAGGTAAATATTTTCTATTAATTACTATATAATGATTTTTTTAATGTGGCATTTCATAGATTATAAAAAAACAATTGGCTTCGTAAACATTACACGTTACCATGAAAATAAATCAATTTTAGTGAGAACAACGTTAATTGCAACAGCTAGTTAGTTTTCAATAATTTTGAAGCGATATAAGAATTTCTATTTTTTTTTACACCTTTGGTTACATTACCGAAGTTTCCATACTGATTTGATGACCAACGTTTCAGGAAATGTAATATATATATAGCCTCTGTTCATAAGACGTGATGTAGGATTCCAATGGTAAAGATTTTTTCACATCGATCAAGTAGTTTCGAAGACTATTCAATGGAAAAAAATAATTAAATGTTTCCTCTTTATAATATTAGTATTAATATGCGTTAGAAATACGATATAAACGAGTGTGCAGCCAAATTGTAATCGAAGTATAGTGATGTTGTGAATAAGTTATAATATCAATAGTTTCAATATAATTATTTGGCATTAATGTTCTCGCGCTCTATAAAAAATCGATTCGTTACTTGCCATTATCATGATTAAACGACATAGAGAATTTATAACATTTTTATGGCAGGTTATATAGCTCCATAGCAGTGGAATCAGGTACAAATAAATTTTCAATACTATCATTTGATCTCATTGACAATATATTTTTAACCTTAATACTAAATAATTTTGGCTTACTTTAATTGATTACTGAGGACATAATTACCATAGTTTAATAGATGATAAGACATTTTGTATTTGCGTGCAAATTACTGATAGCAAAGTGTGATGATACCAAATGAAATACTTTTAACAGCTTATATACTTACCTACTTACAATTCTGGCAAATAAATAATTATTTATTTATTCAAATCGGAGTAGTATCAGATTGGTGATCTGATGATGATATCGAAAGGAGGGCAACGCATCAGCATAGTAATTACGTAGATGTTCATGGATTTTGGTAGTCGCGAAATGCCTCCAATTCTTCGTGTGCCCCCCTATTCTATGAAAAAACGTACTCCGATTCTTTTCTAATTTGTAATAATATTATGCGCGATATGTACGAGAACATTAGACGGTACATCGTTGGCTTCGATTTTTTTCTCATTTGTAATAATATTATGAACGATAACTACGAGTACATTAGCCAGCACTTCGTTAGCTTTGATTCTTTTCCAATTTGTAATAATATTATGAACGATATCTACGAGTACACTAGCCGGTACTTCGTTGGGTTTGATTCTTTTCTCATTTGTAATAATATTATAAACGATAACTACGGGTACATTAGCCAGCACTTTGTTAGCTCTGATTCTTTTCCAATTTGTAATAATATTATGAATGGTATCTACGAGTACACTAGCCGGTACTTCGTTGGGTTTGATTCTTTTCTCATTTGTAATAATATTATTTACAATAACTACGAGTACATTATCAAGCACTTCGTTAGCTCTGATTCTTTTGCAATTTGTTAATAATGTTATGAACGATATGTACATTTGCCGGTACTGCGTAGGCTTTGATCTTTTTCTCATTTGTAATAATATTGTGTATTGCAATAATATTATTTTTATTGTCATATGAAAGCATGTTTGTCGCCTTTCACCGGATTGCGCCAAAAGCACTTTCAAGCCACGTATGTTTTTGGAATTGTACGCAAGTACAGGTTGTACTTTTGAAAGTAATATCGTTTTTAACATTCAGTCGAGTATTGTTCTTTTTATAATTGGTATTAATTATATAATACACATTGTAACTGCTGACTTTCTCCATTTAAACTGCCCTAAGCTTGTCACAGAATATCTGAATATAATGACACAGTTTTAAATTATGCTGAGTTACATTCCTTTCCAGTGCAAAGTTGCATTTCTGTTCAAAATGCGTATGAGTTTTTAATGTGAAACATAAATCTATCTTTGTTTTAAATGTGTTCTTGTAATATAATGTTTTTCTTTGCGTTAATCATTAGCGTGTGTAACTTTATAAAGATGTTTTATTTTTTCTTTTTCCTCAAAAGACACTACACTTTGAACGGCTAGACAATATTAGGTATCGTTAGATTCGTTTTAATAACACGACTGCCACCGGGTATGTTAAAAAAGATTAAAAAAATGTTTTTTTTTTAATAATTCATTTTTAGGCACCCTTGATTGATAACAATCAATTAACCATGGATAACCGTTTTAAATTTGTCCCGTGTTCTATGAACAAAACAGCAATGAAGTGTAATTTCATAGCGATAATAAATATGGTTGTGTTTTATTACCTCATCAAAACTTTTAAATGGACACTGTCCTACAAGCTGAGGAATAAACTTTGATGCACGCAGGGAATTCCAAGTTTGAAGTTCTATTTATGTACGAGGACTGGTCAGTAAATTATAATAATCGGGAGTAAAAAAATCTTTCATTACATTTCCTCGTACAAGTAAAGGAAAACTGGTAGTTTATAGCTAAAACCCAGGACAAATTTATATTTGTAGTTTACGTAATATACATTTAAATTTATTAACTTTTATAAATACATTTGAGTACGGTATAGTAACGGGTAACTATTTTTAAGTTGTAATTTAAAGAACACGTAAAGCTTTTAAACAAAACTTTGTTGAGAAGTTATTATCGATTACCACCGAATCATTGACGGTAAGTATATTCGACGTTTGTCTCATAAGATTTAGTTTGTGCAAACTTCTAGAGTTAACGCGCCAAAGAGATTAAATAACTTAGCTCTGAAATCAAAGCTGATGTGACATTCGTGATCAATGCTTTGGTGAAACAGTGGAAGTAATGTGAATATCTGCTAAGCCTTGCAACTCAAAATAAGACTACTGTTTTTTGCCATTTGACTACCGAAAAACTTGAAACGTCCACTTATCGCTTCAGTTTATTACATAACATAAATTTAAAACGGCAATGATCGTTCTAAATTAAATAACGTTACACGAGCTGGGCCGAATCTATACAAATTTTTAACGTCTTTAGATATACACTGAGTGAGAGAGTGAGAATACACTGTAAATTGTTTGCTTAGTTATCACATAAATACCGCTATTCTGAAAATGTAATTGTTAGGATCATGCCAGTGAAATTATATATGGCTGTAATAAATATGAAATTTTAATAATGCGTCACTTGCGTAAAGTAAAAGAGCACTTTGTTATAGCTTAACTTTTTTCCATTTGGAATTTTACCAAAACTTTTCTCTTACATTATGACTGTGACACTTTGTCAAACTCCATTTGTCATTTGTTGAATGTACCACAAATGTTGCCATTGAAAAAGTGGAAAGAAAATTGGATGTTATAAGGTATATGTTTATTATTGTAACTTTTGCTTCATTACACAAATTGTTAAAAGGAAAATTATAACTGTATAATCCCATAAGACAAAGTTCTAAAAGTCTATATTTTCTCAAAATCTCCTATCCGGATTTTCATGCGGTTTTCATCCATGGATCAAGCGATTCCCGAGGTAGGTTTTCGTGTTGAGGTAACAAACCGTGATAGACATAACGAAATCAAAATAATCGAAATAACTGCATGAAAATTATTCTTACACTGAAACAAAAACAACTTGGTATGGTGGACGAGGTCCACCCGTGGCTATGATTGCTGTAAAGCTTTAAAACGTCGGGATAGTTAAATAAACCACGAATAAATATATAATAGTAGTTTTATTGTAATGAATAACATACACGTAAACTTAACATATGGATAATAATAACATTCTTCACTTCGATTAGGAACTTTTAATGATTAATGGCATCATGGCACGTCGACACCATGTTTCGTATGCCACTTAGGGAACTGTAAAACATTTAAATAAACAGCAAATAAATCCTTTAGAGAATGTAATCAAAATAATAATATATTTGAATGGAAAACAGGACATGAGAAAGTCAATTGTCAGGCCTAACCGAGAAAATAGGAGCTGCTCACACAAGAGCCTCACTACTAAATAAATACTGATTAAAAAAATTTAATCATGAAATCTTTCTCTCAATCAGATGATTGACTTTAAGATTAAAGAGAGGTAACGTGGTGCTGTGTTGTAGCCGAATTAGACCGGTACGATTGGGTAGTTACCTTTGGCTCGCATGAGACCGTCGTAGAGTAACAGCCACGCGGTCGCATTTCATGCGTTTTGTAAGTAGGGCGAATGATTTGAATTAGGGCAACGCATCGTCATATGTGGATATTATTGGGCGTTGGCTGTCACGAAATGGATCCAATTTCTCGTTTGTCGCGTACCTATTATAAAAAAACGAAGGTGTTTAAAATGTTTGTAAGAGGTAGTGCCATATTAATGTCCTAAGTTTACGCGAATGTTAGTCACTACTGTAAGACTACTTTTACGGATTTTATCGCGGTTTATTTAATTATTTATCTAGCCCGATGTTTCAGAAGCTTTACAGGAATCATGACCCGAGACCATGGTTTTTATTGTAAAGTGGTGTCACGCTGCATGGGAGGAGGTAGTGCCATACATGGTGCATGACAATACGTCCTCCTATGCAACGGAATTGGACAATAAAGGATGACCACTGAGAGACTCCGATTAATAGAACCTTTGCAATGAAAAATTATAAATTCAAATTTGATTTGAATTTCTGCGACCCTCTTGAGAACGCGTGGCTCCTATGTGTGGAGAGTTATCTCAGTAGCGAGGTACAGCACAGATTAATTCATATTAGATATTAATCTTCTATAAAAATCTCGGAAAAGGCACGTTTGGAAAGAACGATTCAATGAAATAATTATTTGCGCATGTTTCTGGACATGGATCACAATTCCAGAAATATTCAAACAGAGAATTCAGTTGGTTCTTAAGGTTTCGTAACATTTATAGTTTCGCAATGTCTGTCTGTATGTCTCTCCATCCGTTGTTAAGTTAAAAAATTATTGGTACTAGAAAGTTGTCGTTTCTCTTTTCTTACTAAAAAATTTCCGAAGACAGAGGATTTATATGAGAAGCAAAATTAAGTAGTTATGTTTGGTTTTTAGTTAGTGCATAGTACGGGACTCTCATTCACCAAATCCAACTTGCAGTTGGCTATTGTAAAAAGTACTGCGCGTGTAGACGAATTTGAAATTCTTTTCTTTTTTTGTCTAAGTTGGATGATCATATTGTATAGTTATGTTTTACAACTGAAGCATGTTTATACTTCATTTTCGACTTCGATATGATTAAAAAAATGTTACAAATTGTTAAAAATATATTTAGCGCAGTTCAGTAAACACCGACATCTCGGAATGATGTTGAGCCCGCGCGTGACATCACAATTTAACTTGCAGGTACTCAACGTAGTCCGTTACAGTACACATGGGGTATTCCAAAAGTATATAACATTCATAATTGAATACTTTTAGTGGCTGAATAAAGTGAAAAGAAGTTTATGTTTTAAGCCTGTTGCTCGTCGTAAAATTGGAAGCCTCGGCGGTCTAGTGGTTAGCGCTGCGGACCTCCTTTCGGATAGTCCGGAATCGAACCCCATCATGTACCAAGTTTCTCTAACTTAAACACATTTTATGAGCGCTCTTATAGTGAAGGAAAACATCGTGAGGAAACCCGGATTCGTGTATTCAAATTAGACTTAATCTAGTTTTAGGCCTGGTTTGTCTTGTGGGTCGCGGAGGTCAGACGGCAGTCGCTCCGTGTAACAACTGGCGTCCTCGCTAAATCTCCTAGATTAGGCAGCCGACCCCGATATCATCTGTTATAGAAACGTGGTAAGGCTAGGATGAAAATGAAGACCGGACGACAAATTATAATAACCGTCAGTAAAATTTCTTTCAGTGTATAAATTACATTTCGTTCGGCTAAATGGGATCCTATGTGAAAATGGAGAAGATCAAAGTCATTAGGTAATAAAAATGTACAGAAAAAATTAAGTTGCGATGCGTTCGTACCGACAACCCAATCAACTGATTCGTGTGTTAATTTAATAAATTAGTGTTTCAACACAACTAACTGATTGAAAATTGATATCAAAACGATGACAGATTAATTTATTAGGTCGCTGATATACATCAAACGAAGGCCAAATATATATGCTTAAATGGTATAAACCGTGAAAATAATTAATAATTTACCTAATTGTTATTTCTACTAACCAGTTCTATGTGAGTATTTATTCATATATATTGATTACTTTATTCCGACTTAAGGGAACTCAGCGTAAATATGAAAACGGCTGTCATGACGGAATTCTTGGCTTTAGAAGAAAATATTTATTTATCTTTCCGCCTGTATTTTGTCACACGAAATCGAAGTGGGATAGTGTGAAATCAGCTAACACGTATAATTGTTATATGGATGTCGTAGTCGTATCTATCATCAAATAATCAAAATTCACCTTATTACATTTCGGCTAGTTACTTATAACTATAATAGGGGGCAAACGAGAAATCGAAGCCTGTCTATGAAAAATCCAGTCGGACGGGAATCAACAAAATCTTTGAAGGCGATTTGGACTGCCCCATCGGAGTTGTTTTTTCCTTTGCAAAAGGTTATCCAAATTTCGAAAAGAATGGTAACCTGTTGGAGCAAGGTCCCCGGAAGTATGGAAGATGTCTTAGACTTTCCAATTGAAGATCTAATTTGGTAGCCACCTATTGCGCAGTGACGTGGAGCCATTGACTAGGCCAGGTGGTTTAGCCGCTAGTTTTTCCATCATAGTTTGCTATTGGTGATAATAGACATCAGCCGTAATGATCTGGCCAGATTTGAGAAAACTGTAATGAACAATACCGGCACTAGTCCAACAAACGCTAACAAGAATTTTTTTATGGTTAATTTTTACTTGGAGCAGGATTTGGCTGGCTGGCCAGAATCCAACCATTACACTGAGTCTCTCCGATTATCATGAACATCCATTTTTCATCACAGATGAATGATTCAGTTTGAAATACCTTCATTACCTTGCCGGTTTAGTAATGTAACGCAGCAGTCGATGCGAGTTTGCTGGTTTTGCTTCAGTCAATTCGCAAGGTACCAACCCTTCAAGCTTTATAATCTTCCCAATTTGCTTCTAGTGAATTAAAACAGTTTTATCACTAACATCAAAACCTGCAGCTAACTCGGATGGATCCGCTTCCACAATCGCCTTTAACTCTTCATTATCAAACTTGCGTCTCAGGCCATCCACGGGGCTTGTTCTGCAGGTCGATATTTTCAGAATGAAAAAGTTGGAACCAAAAACGAACTGTGTTTTCTTTTGCAACACGAACGCCATACACATCATTTGACCTTCGAATCGTTTCCGCAGCAGTTAGCGCCACGGCGGAACTCGTACTCGTGAATAATGCGATATTTTAAGTTTTCTACTTTGTAAAATAAGTGACGCAAGCAGAAAGAAAGCAGACGAAAGGAAGCCAATGAATGAAATTCAAAGCACAAATACATGAGTTAGTTAGAGTAGTTGTTCAAATTTGAATTTGGAATTCCTTGCCAATGAGCAGAAATTCGTGGTCAAAGTGAAAGTAGGCCAGTATGCAAAAAGGCCAATTTCATATGTAAAGGACCTAACATATAAAAGGATCATCAATGTTCGCCGCGATACAGGAGTTGCAGCAGTGGGAACTAGTGGAGGGCCAAGCCCAATTTAAAAAAAATATAGTGAACACTACAAGTATAAAATTAGGCCAAGTGTTTTGAGAACAAATAAAAAAATTACTTTACCGCGGAGGGCGTATAATGACGAACACATTCTGGCAGAATTTCACCCAGCCGTATTCAATCTGGCTAATCTTTGGACCGATGGCTAGCCGGCGTTGAAATACGGCGATTCAGACAATCCGACTGCGACATATATGTGTAATGTAATGTACCTTTGGTGTCTGACAACCGCAATGACTAAATAATGTCGAATAATAATAATATATGTTATTACACCACGTTACTCTTTTTTTTTTTTTGTTGACACGGGGGTTCTTTGTTTTTTGGTTTTGTTGTCAAGTGATGCAAAGATCCCCCTCGGTTAAATTAGCTTCGCCTGGGTTCATCCACCAAGCCCCACCGCGACGACAAGACTTGAACCATAGACACCAACTGCCCTGTGGCCAGTGCCGTAAGGAAGTTCTCTTACGGCTTCATATATAATAAATTAGTCATAATCAAAAACTTTTCGTTGTGTATTACCTGTAACACAAGTGTGCCGTAAGGAAGTTCTCTTACGGCTTCATATATGATAAATTATTATTCTTCTTATTCTATTTATTATTCTATTACCTGTGTTACAAGTAATAGACAACGAAAAGGTATTTGATATTGTTATAAATTTAAGAAATATTTTTTATATATTTAGGATTTGTTTTACAGAATTACATAATATAATACATATATAAAACTCCATGACCTATGCAGGATTTGAACCCATGATCACGTGACCAGCTGAATCAGCCGGTCGTCAAATGGCTTAAAGATTTAAACTTAAAACTCAGACTATTATATAGCTGTTAAGTGCTAGTGTAAACGTTGAAAACAAGTCCCATAATGGTGACAGAAACATGTGAATTCGCACAACCTACACTCACTACATCATTTCCGTTGTAGAGTGCAGATATTATAATTAGAAGCAAAAAAAACTATTGGTCTTAATTAATGTAAGAGCTGAGAGCAGATCAGGACCAAGATAAACGATGATTTTTTTAATTATAAATTGAAAAATTAATACGAATATTAAATATAATATTTAATATAATATATTCATAATAAAAAGAATAAGAAATATATAACGAGAATACGAAATATAAACTTAATTGAAAATAAATATTTGGATCGTTCATAGTTTAACACCTTGGTCAATACAATCAAAATATCTTTCTTAATGGTGGTAAAAGTGTTAATATATTTTAAATTGATATAACAAAGGTATAAATACAGAAATGATAATATGTATAAGCATAAAGGAGCGTATGAATTCCCCATTTTTTTTAACTTACAAGAATTCATCTGGCCAGATTTAGGTAGAAGCAACGGGGGGTCTTGTCTATGCCGAGCATCTTTACCGCGATAATCTGCAATGACAAATCCTATCGGGCGTTGGCTTCCTTCTGAGAGACAGTTACGTCCCAGAAGGAGGCCGATGAGCGGCTAAGAGAGAAAGCCTGTGACGTCGAAAGTCGGTGCGGAGGAGGCACTAAACCTTGAGCCTCCAGCAAAAGTCACAGGGGCACTCCCTGTGCTCGTGCCGAGTCGAGATGGAACCCAGGCCACGTTTAGACAGAATGCAGAATGTCGTAAGGACCGTCCAAATTTCCTCTTTGTACACCGTCCGGCAGTTGTAGTTGTGACAGTGTTCAAAGAGGAAATGTATAGCCTTCTCACCGTGCCCAGCCTATCACAGCATCCCTCTTGTTTCAGGGGTTTAGTCGGTACTACAGCCCCGAGTGCCAAGTCCAATACACAGTCCAGCTAGAATCGTAGGTACCGTTCCCTACATAGAAAATATCTTAAGTTTACAGTAGGAATAATAATTCCTTGCTCTATAGACAATACTTGCTTTATCAGATTTGATGTTATAATTAAATACAATATAAACTCCCTTTTTATATTTTAACATTCATTTGACATTTTAGGCAGCTACTTTTTCTAAATTATAATCATGTTCGTACAATACTTTGAGCGTTCATTTAATTGTTGTTACAAAGCGTTCTTAATCGTCCCCAGTTGTCTTTCTTATGCTAATTTTAACGAGTGTTCCCGTTTCCTAAATTCCTAAATGTCTTTTTATAATTAATGTTCAAATATATAATTAGTTTTAGTTATTGATGTCTTAAGTTTACGCGAATGTTACTCATTACAATAAAACAAATTTTACGGATTCTATCGCGGTTTATTTAATTACTTAGATAGTCCGACGTTTCAGAATCTATACAGCAACCAAGGTCACGGGTGCACTAGGGTGACGGATGTCCTGATGTTGTATGACATCAACATATTTGGTACGTCATTAAATAAACCGCGATAGAATCCGTAAAAGTAGTTTCATTGTAATAGATTAACTTATGTTTTATGAAAAAGGTTTTTATTTTAGTGCTACATAAAGAGGTTGAGGTAAACGAATAAACCACATATCATGATATATTGTAAAAATGTCGTATGGAGCAAGATGATCGAATTAGAATACTATTCAACATTCGGAATGTTGCGGTTATGTTACGACACTAGACGAGCGAAGGATCATTGTACCCCCGCTCCATTAAATAATTTTTGCCCCTTAGCATTTTTTCGTTGTACGACTTTATTCATGATTCTAAGAAATATAATGCTATAGGATCGCTCAGTCGCTTGATGGGAACGTTAGTCGAGCATGCTGACTGTTGCCCGAAGCCTTCTTCTGTGCTATGATTTGCTCAATTCGAGACTAGATCTTTTCAATATTTTTTGTATTAAGGCGCTATGAACTCGATTTTTTTTTACCTAAACGCAGAATAAATTATAGCTGACGACTACGACGTGGTCTCAATATACCCAATATGCAAGGGAGTAGATGGAGCCGTATCGGGACTGTTTGTCCCCTAAATAAAGGAGAAGACCGGCACCCCACCAGTATGGGACGGTCATTTGACAGACTGAGAAATAATTTTTAAACTAATGAAAAATGGGCGCTTCTCCTGAGAAGTTGTATATGTATTCCTCTTACCATTTTGATTATGAGTAGAAAAATGAGTCGGTAGCCTTATTGACAATTAAAAATTGCAAAAGCTATAAACAACATAATAAAACTACTGTTACGGATTGTATTTTTTAAATTATTTATGCAGCCCGACGTTTCAGAAGCTTTAAATACGTAAAATTAGTTTTATTGTAATGTCTAACATTCGCGTAAACTTAAGACATCAATAAGCCATAAACAAATAAAACAAAGCAGTGCACTTTGTGGCCAATATCTTATAAAGTATTAAAATTAAAAAAAAAGGAAAAAAGTGGAAAGTTCTGATAATAAACTTCCAACTTTTGGAACTTTACCTCTATTATTTGCAGTTTCATTTAGGCGCTGGAAGTTTTTCTCTATGCGACATTTTTAAGTTGTATGTGCGGCGGCTAATCCGAGCACGTTATAACATTTTTAAGAATTAAAAAAAATATTCAAAAATTTTGTAATACTGAGTGTACAAAACAATTTGACAATGTTTTATAAACGTTTTATCATCTAAATACTTTAAGAGATATTGACAAGGAAGGAGATACTTTATTTATTTATTTTATTGTTTATACACTATACCGGGTAAGAAAGGGTCGATGGTGGACACCACCAGCCATAATAGCCCCACGAACCCTCCTAGCATTAACACACAGAAGTCGAAGAACTGAGATGAGGTGAAAAGGTGGGCAAAAAATCGGCATAGTAATTATGCTGATTTTCATGGTCGTCAAAATGCTCCGATTGCTTTTTATCTACCTATACTATAAAAAAGCCAATTTTCACTGTCGCGCGTGGATTTCCACTTCGTTAGAGGGAGAGGAGGGGCGAGCCAGTCCCTTCAGCCATGGCAATGATACCTTAAAGTAGCTATTATTAAGCTACTATCGGGATACACCAGCAAGAAAGGGGAGTCAGTCGCCCTAGTGACCAAAAAATTATCTGTCAGTATTTATCACCCGACAAGCCTCATACTTAAGTTGAAGCTGTATTAGGTTGTTCCACAGGTGCTTTAATATAAATCTACCGGCACGCGCATGTAACGATGATATGATTACTGATGTTAAGTGATAGTTATAGTATGATATGATTAATGATGTTAAGTGATAGTTACACTGTGAATAAATAATGTTGCTATTAAAACAATTTGCCATTCGAAATTCACGTAGTGGACAGATGACAACCATACGTCCCTACAAATGACGTCGGTCGGCTGACGCGCGAGTGCCGAACACATCGAACCAGCTGCGCTAAGCAATTTATTATTTATGATATCGGAGGTTTGGGATTAACTGAAAGTTACGCAAATTCAAATTGATAGAATTTTCATGTGCGCACATATGTTTATAACACGGAATAATAGATTGTATTGATACGTTTAATGAGAACATTAAAAGATCTTTATAATATAGTATAATTATTATTTTCATAGATAATAGTATACGTATATACATTTTATTTTTTAATAAAACAATAAAACGTGTCTGTGTACAAAAAATATGTTTCACAAGTAATATTAATAGGGAGATAAGATAAGGAAACAGTAACACTTAACAAAATGTATGTTCTATATTGCTTTATTTGTACAGGCTAATCTCCGGAATTAATGGACGGATTTGAATGGAAATTGTACGTTGTATAGCTATCAAGCCTGGGCAACATACAATATAATTTTTTTTGAAAAGTTTTTTTTTAATGGCAGGAATACGCAAATGAAATCGCAGGCGGCAATCGATAAAAATACATATACTGGACAGTTCTTCTTTACATTTTTTTATTCAATGGCGGCCACATGTATAGTTTCAAAAGTTTTGTGTAATGAAAGAACATTTTTCTACAAAAACTATGACTATCAAACATATAGAAGTAAAGTTGAAGTACCTTCACGCCTGTTATCCCCGAAGAGCTAGGCAGAGCTGTGCTAGTACATCCACAACTCCTAAGTCTAATAGATATACTAGAACGCCCACGATTAGGCAAGGTACTGAGTCCCACGATAATGATATCATATGTGGCAAGCCTATGACCACTTCAGGCACATTCCGATCCCGGATACTGTAATATGTGCCCAGAATAATCTGAGAAACATTTAATAACAGTTGCTCGACCTGGGCATCGAACCCAGAACTCCACGCGGTTAACGATCTTAACGAGCGACACCCGCACCGTGACACCACAGAGCCGATCAAACATACTTTTTGCCGTAGTGATATTTTATATATTCCATGACATTACAATGTCACGGGTTCGTATGAAGCGCCGAGTTACATAGCGGCCAGCCGTTTGCAAAACCAGGATCGTTTTGTATTGCGGATATACAATGATTATCCGGATTGAATACCGTTGAGTAAAAGTCCACCAGTGAAAGGGTCGGCGCTAAACGTTATTCAAGTAAGCCGATTACAAAAAAAATATTTGGTTGTCCGTATGTCGGTGTACGGACGATATAATTTTTACTGTAATAGATGTGTGAACACATCACCGATGGAGTGAAAGAGACAACTTGCTACGTTCTCGCTCGCAGCCGCATTTGGAACGTGAATGACGTTACACTATTTCGTGCATGCAACTAGACGACAACAATGTTATCGATTTCCAAGAGAAACACACGTGTCAGAGACGTCAAACATTCACCCATTTGTCCACACCAATGTGTGTGTGTGTTTGACGTCGAAAAATAATACATATGTTGTAGTTTTTTGCACCTTTCTTACTTAGTCCTCAGAAAATGTCGAAACGAGAACATAATAAATAAAGCATTTATGACGACTATTCTGCAAGTTCTGTGAATCTGCAGCTATGTATGAGATCGCTATCGCACTCTCTACTCATGTTAAATACAGAAATGTAGTTTGTGTGTTGGCAACCACGACCGCGTCGTTATCCATTAAGCAATTAAAATGTTGGACATCTCAAGTAGATTGTTTATCTCCCAACGAAATGGGTGTACAGTATCCATTTCGTTGGTACATCAGTTAATAAATAATTATATTCTAAATTTGGAAAGTTATTGAAAAAAAGTAGGTTTTGTAGTTTTTACCACATAAATGCGACTTGAATTTGCTGACCAAGAGTTTGTATAGAAAGTCTTATTTTTATATTTTTTATAAAAAAATATTTTATGCGTGGCCTTGTAATATATGTGTTTTCTTTTAATTTCGTTATATATGTGTACTGCTGCGGCGGCCGTGACGTTCAAAACCAAAAAAATCTCAGAGTTAACAAAATACAAAGACGATTATACCACACCTATGACATTTTTAAAAGGCATATTCAACGATCTCCCACACTTTGGTGAAGTCGAAAAAGTTATATTAAATTTTCATCCCCACTTTACATTTCGAGGACCTCCTCGAGAATACCTATTCTCAAGAGGTATTTTTTAATGTTATTTTACCAATTTGTTGGTGTAATTTATCTATATAGTCGTGAAGAATTATAACTTTCTAAATACCAATAGTTTTTGAGCTATACCAAGGACGTACCAATGGACAGACGGACGTGGTTACAAAGTTAGAATTGACTTATTGACGTGCATTAACTAGGTACAGTCCATCCATATGTGTCTTTCCATCTGCGGGAAAGCGAAGTCTTGCCTCCACTAACCACACACACACACACACACACACACACACACACACACACACACACACACATACAGAGCCACACAAGCGCCTTATTTTTCGGTTTTATTATAACGCTTAGTTAGTTCAATTTATCTGTGAAATATATTATTGACATTCAAGGAAACATGTCTACTCGATATGCTGTCATGATAAAAGAATAAAAGCGGTTGAGGAGTTAGGACTGAAACAAAACATGTTTAACTATACGAAACAAAACTACGAGAGAAAAAGAGAAAGAAAATGAATACTCGCATGTCACTCTTGCACTGCCTCTTCAATAATAATATATGAAAAGTAGCTCTCCCTCTCTGTTTCTATTTTAACTAACTTATATCTCCCTTTCAACTTTTGTTTGCCTCGTTTTCGTAACGCACGGTTCACTTGGGAAATACTCTGAGGTGAGCTCAGAGTATTTCCCAAGTGAACCGTGCGTAAAGAATTTGTACTTCAATAACATTTAGCTTGGATTTAATGGATAAATACAGCGAACTACACAAAAATACTCACGTCAACTTCTATTCCATTGATGGGGAATATCTTGAGAGGCGGTACGTCCCTCGGCGAGTATCGGCAGAACTCGCGGTCGCCGCGGTACCACTTCACCTGATACAAGTCCTCTTTCTCCAGGTCGTACATGCACTTTATCACCACAGGAGAGCCGCGCTCCGCCGCTTCTGGTATCACCATGTACACATTCCGTAGACACAACGTGCCTGAAAAAAAAAAAAATTTGACTATTTGAGGCAGTACAGTGTAACATGAACTGAACAATATTTTTGTAGTTATCATGAATATTTAATAGTTACAGTTCACTTATTTTGATCTACTCCATCTTTATACTAATAATCGGGCAAGTGAGAATTGGACACCAAGGGTTCCGTATAAATGCTAATCAACTGATAGAAGTTGAAAAACATGTAAAACATGAAAAACAACCCAGGCGAAGTCACTTCAACCAAGGCGGATCTTCACACCACTCTTATAATATCAGGAGGAGGAAGCGCTCTCAGTAGTCCTCTTATAAGAAGAGGGGACCAAAGAGCAACAGGACGAAGCAAAGGACGTGGATGGGAACCTCACCCCATAGCACTGTCCCAACGTCGATGGGGTTGTCCTGTAGTGCGGGACTATATCGAGGTGGAGCCGGTCCCTTAGGGGGCTGACTAGTCGTCGAAGCACCCTGATAATTTGTTGTTATGGGGCACCACACCAAAGGCGGCACTGGTGGCACTCGCGGCGGTTTTTGTGGGTATTCGGCACTATAATGTTCCGCGAGCCCCACACACCACTGAACCCCACCTAAGCCCAGTGATGGCGCGTAAATACGTTTCCCCGCGTAAGCAAAAGAGAGAGGAGGTAGTGCCATGTATAGTGCTTGACACTACTTCCTTCTATTCAATAGAATTGTACCGGCACGACCGGGAAGGTATATCTCGCTTACATAATACCGTAATTATATGGTTATTCATGGGCATCAGTAGTCGTAAAAATGCATCGATTGCTCGTTTGATCTCTATTCTACCAAAAAAAATTACGTAAGTATAGTAACACTATAAATAAATCCCTAATAATAATGAATCACCACATCATGCAAGTAGTAACTACTGCAGTGGACTCCGTTTTTTTATCAAAATAGAACACGCGTTGTGCTTTCTTATTTTAAAATAGCGTCTATGTTCTTTATTCAAAAAATTGTGACCATTATTCCACGTTGAAAATAAACCGCAATAAAGAATCATTCGACAATATGGAAATTTGAAACTACGCTGACATGCCTGCTTTGAAATTCGTATTAGGTGCCTACTAGTTAATAGACTACTCAAATTTAAATATGTAAAATGACAGATAATATACAAACAATGTTTAGTAAAATCTATCGAACATTAGTAATTGTTAAATTTATAAACAAATAAAAGTAATTGAATAGGAGTTTAGTTAGAAATTGAAAACAGGTAATTATAGGTAGGTGTTTCCTTTAAATATTGGCACCAATCTCAAACATATTTTTTGAAGCCTTTTTCAATAACTTTTGTTTCATAATTTCTGGTTTACTACTGAATCGATTTTACTGAAATTTTCACTGTCCATTAAGAAGAAGTAAGTGTAAGTAAATAACGACAGTATGATCAAAATCCAGTTTAAAATCGTTTATTTTTTGTCTAACTAATCTCACATGTGTATGACGCAGAGTGAAAAGAATGAAAAACGAGAAACAGACTTTCTCTTTGAACTAAGACGATTTACGTATTGAGTCTAATATTATGTATATGTTTGTGGTATGGTCATGGTTATGGTATAGTTCATATTTTTTATGAATATAAATAACGGAATATATATTAAGCATTCATTCATTCATATTAGAATATTTATCAGTAATAACAATTCTAACTAGAGTAATGATTTCAATATTAAAATTGAAGCAAAATCTAGATTATATTCTATGTATTCGTTAATTATTTATCAAGTAAAACCAATACACATACCCTGGAAATTCTTCGAGATTAAAAGTTAACAAGAATAAAACTACACCAGTTAAATACTTACAATAGTTATAATGTAAACTTTTTTGTGATACTTAATTATAGACTTATAGAGCTTCCTTAAGGAACGCAGAGTAAATAATAGAGACGGTTTTTCCCGTATCTGAAATTATGTTGTTGAAGCGAAGAGAAACCCAATACAGCTTCATTGGATTACTATGAGTGAGCTTGTCTGGAGACTAGGTTCAGGGTCGAAAGAGAGACCGACCCCCTCATATCGGGAAAGATGCATCCCGATATGAGTGTTTGTAACAGCTAAATTAACTATTATTATCATGACTACAGGGACAGGTCTCCTCCCCCGACTCCGACGTCTGGGGCAGCTCGCGTGCGGTAGCTAAAATGGCCTCGGCGCTGACGTGAACGTTTGCCTCATGGTGAGTATCAAGGCACAAAGTGTCAAGGCACAAAACCTACTACTGGTTGGTGGCGCTTGTCCAGCCTCTATAGTTCGACTGTCTAGCGAAGACTTTTGGTTTAGGGTGACGATAGGGGGACAGACACCCCCCCCCTTTTTCCCTCAGATGGGAAGAGATGTACCGGGTTGATTTTGGGCGAACCCTATAGTGACTATTTTGGGACCGAAAAGGGGAAAGCGGTCCCCCTCTCCATTCTAGTTTAACGGCGCGCGCACGATGCCGTTTAAATTGTGGTGTTGTGGATAAGGATAATCGAGCTCGTTTAATGTTTGGTTTATCTGAGGAGGCCGGCCTCCTGACCCCCTCCCGTCTGACGGGAGGGGTTGATTTACG
Source organism: Eumaeus atala (assembly GCA_017140195.1). Lineage (NCBI taxonomy): Eukaryota > Metazoa > Arthropoda > Insecta > Lepidoptera > Lycaenidae > Eumaeus > Eumaeus atala. The sequence goes on along the minus strand of JAFELO010000060.1, from coordinate 178,041 downwards.
CTACAAATCAGCAAAAAGCCGTATTCATGAATTTTTTTGAAGCTCTCTAAAGTCGCGTTATTTTATCTCTACAAATCTAAGCTCTCAACTACGGATTCGAACCCGGGCTCGTTTCCGTAAGCGGTGTGTGAGTCTGTTATCCTGTCAGTCATATGTGTTATGATTGTGTCATTATATGTAAGGTTTCTTTGCTCGACCGGTATGAGCGGTGTATATGGCATTGGTTCTAGCAGGAAAAATGAATTTACGCACCATCCAGCCGACCCAAGGGGGCTTGAAGTGAGTGTCGGGCTTAGGTCGTGTAGCGATAGCTACTACCGACTAAAAACTGCTATCCGGTAGATGGTCCTATTGGCATTTTACTGCGGGAGCGTGTCATGGTGTTTCTTTGTTTGTGCTCTTGTACGGACTTAGCTACTGCTGCTTCCGCCGACATTAACGGGAGTCAATTAACAACGTCGGACCATATTCCGACATTTGGACAATTAATTATTTTTTGTGAATAAGAACTCTGAGACAACTCTTTAAGTATCCTTTAATCGAGGGCAATTGAAACTCACAATGCAAGGCGATGTTTCGGAAGTATCACAGGCATCCAGTAGCCATGCGTAAGAATCTATTTTGCATTTTCTGCAAACTTTCTATTTGGGTAGGGGATATGTGCGCGAATGCTGCACTGTAATACGACACGATCGCTCTTTTTGTTTATAAGAGGATAGAGTTTAAGAAGGACATGTCGTGCCTTTTTCAGAACATTATCTATGTGATTCTTGAAGCTCATCGACCTACCGAGAGTGACTCACAAGTATTTCACCATCTCTGCTCTAAGTATCACGTTACCGAGAAGCAGTATGGGAGGCTAGTTGCCTCGTTTACGCTAGGGGTGGTTTAGTAAGAAGAGTATAGACCTATTCTTCTCCGCATATACCTCTATTCTCCATTTTAAGAACCATTCACCGAGTTCGGTGACGGCCGTTTGGAGTAGTTTGGCTCCATAGTTGGGAAGGTATCTAATGTACGGTGCGGTGTCATCCGCGAACATCGCCAGCTGAACGATGGGGCGACAAAGAGTGTTGGTACGCTATGTAGGCTAAACTTGACGGATCCGGAGCATCTTAGTGTAAGCAGCCGATGGCAACTGCAAGCTTTTATTGCGTGTTCGTTTCTTTTCGTCATCTGCGAGACCCACCAGATCCCGTTTTGGTACGATGGCAGTGCGCAAGAATATTTCTCCGCGGAACAGAAAAAAGAGCACATAAGTAAAGCTTAACATTACATAAGTGGAAATAGTATAATAAAGAATAATATTCGCCCTTGGGAGGACTGGGGTCTGAGGCTGAGATACAAATCTTAATGTAGCTTAGGCTCCAACCTCCCATGCACATTTCCTAATTAACCGTTAGCTATTAGACACCTACTTGTGCTCCACCGACATGAGCCCGGCATTACAGCTCCTCGCTAAATGGTTTACTAACTAGCTTCTTGTGCTCGCAAATAACTCAAATATTTTTTGTTTTTTTTTTATAGTATAGGGAGAATAACAACAATAAAGCAATCGGAGCCTTTCTACGGATACCAACGCCCATGGACATCAACATATTTACTATGCCGATGCGTTGTCCTTCTCTTCACCTCCTCCCAATGGGACACCGGCTAGTCACAAACCGCACAAAACGCAACACCGTAGATGTCACTTAACGGCGCTATCAATTGTGCGAGAGGTACCTTCCCGATCGTGCAGGCCTAATTCCACTGCAATGAAGCATGGTATACCTCTTACTAAAAATAACCAAATTCATTTAACTTTTGTTTTGACTTGATGACTACCGATCCCATAAACACCCACATAATTGTTCTAGAGATGAGCCGCCTTCCGTCCTTATTCCCCCAATGGGCCACCGGTTCTTCACAAACCATACAAAAGGACAATGAAGCTGTCACATTACGATGGTATAGATGAAAAATGGTGCGAGCGAGATGGTGAATTCGGCTGCAAACTCACATGAAATCACATTGAGAATGACGTCACCAGCGGACCGAAGCCAAGAATTAAACCCCGAACCATATGCACAAAGGAACTTATGAACGTAAACTGTAATGAGCATAGCTTTCCCTACGTATAACCATCATTTTCCAGCACAGAAGTGGTTTTTATTTAAATTTGAGCTTTACAAACCTTTTAAACAAAAAATTGCCAAAACACAGTCGTGGGGTCCCGGGTCGAATAAGAGTGTTCTTGGGAATTTTTAATATCTACTATATAGTTAATAATAGTTAGAAGTCAGGAAGTCGGCGGTCATGTCAATAACAAAAAGTATATAATATGTCCTGCGCTGTTGGCTAGTCTCTATAGAGATAGTCGCCGTGGCCAAAATTAGGCTTTGATGACGTTATAATTATTATACTTATATTGTCGAAAACCTACTGATCACTATTTGCTATCTCATTATAGTGGTCACCTGTATTTATTATTTATCCAAGCGATTGTGGCCTTCTATTCAGCCAGACTTGTCGCAGCAGATGCTATTTATTATATTCTGCCAGGATTTTTGATTCAATAATACGTATTGAGAACGCAAATTGTTTTCGTCAGTGTAACTATATAACGCATAGCATCCGTTTCAATATCCGCATTAGTGATTCCCAATGATTGTCCAATGAGCTAACACGATTGCGCCCGGCTGGCGTCGTTCCGCCGGAGCGAAGCGGTTTAGTGGGAATGATAAAACTGATTGTTTCACAAGCTATACAACATCTACCGTCAATGCCTATTAATTGCCGTGCACTTGACATGGTATTTAAGTGGGTAAACGCGTGATGATTTTGTGACGAAAACGAGTGAAACGAGGTCGAGAGGGAGATTAGTTAGCAACGACAGATAGAGAGAGAGAGTGATATTTCACGTTTCTAGCATATCTTTCTCTCAAAGCGCTGTTTGGTCTATAGCACGTTCGTCAACACGCTCTGTTAATAACAGTTCTTAAGTATCGATTTCTGTAAAAATAGAAAAAAAAACTACAACTTATCAATCGAGACAATAATATGCTTGGAGATAGTTTAATATCGCAATTTTTCAATTGTGATATGTGCCATAGGCACTGTTTACATTTTTCTCCGTCTCTATTTATAAGGATTTCTGCATGTTATATGCAATTATTTTTTCAATTTAGAATTAAGAGTATCCTTATTAGGGTTGCCACCGATACTCTTAAATAGTGTATTATCCTCTTTTTCATTTAGGCGTAATTTATGATATTCGCCATCAATAAAGTACGCTACAATAACCTACTATAATTAAAACATTGTTGGTTGTAATGATTACTTATTCCAAAGGTTCAAAATGAAGGATTATGTCAAAATATTCAGTGTTAGGTTTGATTTGAAGGTATTAGTTTCAGATACTTGATTAATTATATTAAGGAAGTTATAAATATCATTAAAAACGTCAAATATTTGTTAGAAATCCGGAAGCCTAATAAAAAATATAAGGACATATAAAATGGGTACTCTTTTTAATTCTGTGCAATTTATATTTATCTAATTAAATTAAGAAATACTTTATTCGTCTTAAAAAAAGGGTGGCAACCCTTGACTTTGTGTGTCGCTTGTGCTTCTCCATTGAACACGGCTGCTATCTTTGCAATAACGTATTTTTTTAAGTAATATTACTGCTGACGTTGTATGAATGGTATCGCGGTAAAACTTAAATACGACGTGCCCCGTGCTTGTCGTACCGTTTATCATGTTTCCGAACGTGTATGAAGTCAATACTAGCACCACTGCAAAGACGGTTGTCCCGATAATATCGTATTTTGTGGGTAACCACGGGCACCGAGCACGCGACCAGGCCACACGTGGCATGACGGCGAGCCTTGTGGCAGCTCGCTCTCAATGTAGGTCATACAATATTACTACGCAATGCGGCCCGGTCGCCGTGCCGTTGCCGTACGCCTGTGAAAAAGCCCTGACGCAATAAGATTTGAGCAAGTGGACCAAATGAACAATATTGATGTCCTAAGTTTACGCGAATGTTACTCATTACAATAAAACTACTGTTACGGACTGAGAGACTGAGAATCCGTCCGGTTGCTGTGAAGCTTCTGGAACATCGGGCTAGTTACATAATGAAATAAACCGCGATTAAATCCGTAAAAGTAGTTTTATTGTAACAAAATGAAATAAGATCAAAGTCCCGGATTCAGTCGGTGAGCTCATCGTAATTAAGCAATGCTTTTACCGAATTTCTGCTTAATGCCTGCCTGGAGTGCCATCATTTCGGTTTACGCTTGCAATTTCATCGGATTTGCATACTGATTTATGTAAAGTATAATGTTGTCCACAGACAACTAACACTAGTTCAGTTTTAAATTAAAGAAAAGATACATTTATGTAAATTTAAGCACAGTTTACCTACAGATTTGTAAAAGTATACTCGAATACCATACACATATGATTATATTTTTTTCATAAAGCTTCTACTTACTACTACTATGATCCCCACCGGCTTCGCCCGTGAATATCGGCTTCTGGATCAGGATCAAATCATACACTTCTCTCGTTTGCACCGTCCTCGAGAATCGCTCTATGCACGGGTAGAAGACTGTATGGAAATCCGTTCAGTAGGTATTGAGGGTATCAACGGCATATAGAGTTCTTTTTTCAAATATTTCTGGCCATCATTCGAAAATTAAATAAAATAAGGATTTTATCCCCACCCACATAGAAAGAAAGAAAATACACACAAACATATAGATATACACAGAAAAACAATCTTAATTTATACAGACACATAATGTGCACAAAGGCGGTCTTATTACTGGGACAGCAATCACTACCAGACAACCTTTATTAAAAGGAAAGGAAACAAAAAACAGGCTTGAGTAGGTAACATACAAATCACAAACAGTCATGAATTACATGAAAGATACCAAAAAAAAAAAGGCAATTTAATTATACCTATAAATATATGAACATACATAAGTATTTATTATAAAATATATTTAAATAAATTTTACACATATACATATTATTACTAAATGGAAGTTGTCGCATCAAAATGACAAAGACAAGAAAAATTAGGGAACGCACAGTTCTAAACAATGATGTTTAACTAATAATGTTTAACTTTTAAATGTGACTAAGTTTCTCGCCTGATTAATATTTATGGGCAAAGCATTCCATAACTTATAACCATGACTATTAATCGCTCACGACATTTTGTAGAATTTAGTATTATGGACAGACTTCTTAAACTGCTGTTTAAAGTAGCTAAAAAATATTTTCAATTTTGTCCTTCAGCGGGGCACACCTACCAAGGCATGGCTTGGAAGTGACGTTGTTTTTTTTTCAGAAGGGTGACAAAGCACTTCTTCAAAATTACATAAATTTAACTTCTTAACTATATTTACACATTATCCCAAGAGTCTTAACGAATCGTCTCACCACAAAGCTTGAAGAATTCCAGCCACCGGAGCAGGCTGGGTTTCGCAGAGTATTTAGCACAATGGACCACACTTTCACCACCCAATCCAATTGCATCGAGGAGTGCGACTGGGGGATATTATTTGATCGAAACTGTTCACTAATGCTTCGGATAACGTCTTTAAAACTTTAAACTGGACAGAATTCAGCATAAATAATAACGGTGAGTACCTCTCACGTCTTCGAGCTTGCAGGAAATGTTGCACAGCCTAAATTAATCCTCCCGACGAGACATGTGCAACGAACACGTTCTCCCTAGGCTGGCCAACGTTGATGGTACTATTCTCGAAGTCGTAGACGAATACGTCTATGCGGGGCAACTATTGCAATTAGGTAGATATAACTTCGAGGAGGAAGCCGATAGAAGGATGTAGGTGGGCAGCATTCCGGATGCTTCGTCGCATTCTCACGTCGCCTACACCGCAGAGCCTATATACGAAAGTCTTCAACCAATGCGTGATGATCACGTCTCCCCGTGATGACCAACGGGGCCGAAACATGGCCTCTAAATTTTGGTCTGGTCCGCAGGTTTGCGGGCTATGTGGGGTGTTTCTCTGTCCGACAGAATTCCTAACAAAGTCATAAGGCATAGAACTAAAGTATCTGACATCACGCGAAGAATAAGCTCGCTGAAGTGGCAATGGGCTGGTCACACACTCAGAAGAACAGATGGCAGATGGGCCAGTGAGGTAGGTAGTGTAGGCCGCGTATAGGAAAAATAAAGTGTTGTTCGACCGTTCACCAAGTGGGAAGACGATCTCCACGCGGTAGCCGCTCCGGGATGGATGTGAGTAGCAGGAGATCAGACATCTTGGCATTGAGAGAGACCTATGTCCAGCAGTGGACCGATAAGGGCTGATAATGATAATAGTGATAATATGTAGCCGTAGGTTTTGAGTAGAACGAAGTTCTTTGCATATAGGGATGCGGAATTCAAATTTCTCTTCTCATCTAAAATGTAATAATGGCGTCTTGGAATTAAAAATTTGGTTGAGATGAAAAACAAATGTTGGAGCCATCTTACAGAATGCCAGATCATTACCATCGATGAGCACCGGAAGGACGCTAACCCAGTTAATTCCGTGAAGTAAAGCCTGCACTCCCAATAACGATAACTTGTGTTTTGAGATCATAATAAAGTTCATGGCAGTTACTCCAAGTTGATATTAAAGACAGATTATTATTTATTGTACGGATGGCATCATGTAGCTCATAAAGAGATGATAGCCTATAAATTTGCAGATCGTCAGCGTACTTGTGGAGTGAGGAGTGACGATATTGATTTTATAATCGTGTTTATAAAGAGGGCAAATACAAGTGGGAGCACAACACCGCCTTGAGGACCACGAGTCGAGATATTGTCCCATTTCGAAAAGTGTTCGTCAATTTGAGCTCTGTGCCTACGTCCCGTCAAATAACAGTGGAACCAAACTACTGCCATCGGGGGTATATTTAATGTTAAAAGCAAACCCAAAAGCAACTTCATGATCATTACTGAAGTCAAGTAAAGTCAGTACTGTCAGTTTTTTACGGTCCATAGCTAACCTAATATCGTCAGTTACCTTGGTGAGAGCGCTAGTCGTACTATCTACGCTATCGCGTTGTTGGTGTACTATGCGTTTCAATACTTTTGAAAGAAAAGGCAAAATAGAAGCCGGGGAGGGTAGTTTAGATTATTTGGGTAGGGGAATAACATTGTCGTCTTTCCAGATAGCAAGAAACGTATAACTAAAGTATGCGTTTTATATCAGCAGCAGGGAGTTAACTGAAGAGAATTTAAAGGTGGTTAACAGGATCACATAATATATGAATATGGCGGGTACTTTGACTTAAAGTGGCACTTTAACAAGTTCTTAGCGTTTACCGGCAAATGTAATTTTAAATTTGATTAGTCAGATCTGGTTAATTTTTATTAGAAATAAATATAAAATATGTGTATGGTTGTTAAGTGTTAACTATGTATGTATAATAATTTCACACTAACATTAAACTTTAGAACCGGTAATAAAAGATTCAAATGCAATTTTTTTTCAATGTTTAACTGTGCAAAATTCACTAAATTACAAAATTTTAGGTATAAATTATGTCATGTAAGCTGAATTTTGAAGCATGTTATAACTCAAGTTTACACACAATAGTGGCAACGGATCAGCCATTATAGCGTTCATTGTCGACATAGTCGTAAAATATACTGATAAAGGCTTAATGTTGATGGTAGCTAACTGCTACGGATACCCTGCCGTTTGTCTAAGAGGGTTGGGCTGTTTGTTGCGGCCGCTCCGTATCTATTACGCAATATGACGTGTGATCGCTCAGGGATTCAAAACAAGTGGATTGTCACGCACTCAATAAATTAGGAGTCCAAGGGCTAAGGTATATGTTATTATGATAGTAATTAATTATATACTTTATCAATATACTTATTGATAAAGTGACGTTGTTGTGCGAGTTTTACGTTAAAATTTAATCAATAGAAATAAATTATTTTACTTTTCTCTCTCTCTCTCTCTCTCTGCTTTCGCTTTGCGTTGCCTGAACAGCACGCATATTTCTGTTCTCTTCGCTAGCACAGCATAAGTTCAGTATCAAAAAAAAAAGCAATTTGTTCATATATGCAAATATTTTCCTGTTAGCCGAAATTCAAGTACTGAGACTAGACTGTGCACTATGCAATTGTGTTCCTTCATTCTCCTGTTTCGATGGTGCGCTGGTCCAACAGGACCAGATTAACATTTCTCAGAATACTCACCGACACATGGGGACACCGACAACTTCCTGACCTTGGACTGTTGTAACAAATTGAAAAATATACCAATAACACTATTTTGTTCTGACTCAGAATTCGCACCCATTACCTCGAGCCTGTATATAAAAAGGTTACTACCAGACCTCGGGATCAAGTACGACCACTGAACAGAGCAGACATTATTTTTTCTATGAGTCAGATAGTCAAACTTTAGTACTGTAAATGTATGTTTATTTTCTTATAAATGTTATAGCGTGGGCATTATCAAGTGACAGCGGATACCGGTATCAATAGTTTAAATTGAATACTAAGGTGCACGACATTCGACTAAAGTCTTGTAAATATATATTTCGCATACGTATCCCCTATGTTTACGGTATAACGTGGCAAATGAGCTTTGCGATCACTACTGGCGCACATGGACATCAACAATTGTTATACACATATTTGCAACACATGTTGCAAATAAAATAGATCCATTAGTATCACTCAAACATTTCATCACTCGTTAAGTAAGATATTGCACGTTCGTATCGTTAAGCACGATTGTAAGCTTTTATAAAATAGTCATTTTATATATTATTGCGGAACCGGGCAAGAACCGGGCTTTGCCCGTAAATATAACAGTAGATCACGAAGATGCTAAAAGGATCCTCTACAATCGCTCTATCCATTTGTGGAAACCACATGAAATTGAGAAAGGCGAAACGAGGGGTCGCGGCCAGCTAGTTACCGTAATAATAATGTGCAATCCAGAGCTGTTCTGTTTTTGTTATTTATATTGCAAAACATAAAGATGATAAAAAAATATAGTAGATAGAAAAAAAAACAAATCAATATATTTTTTTTCTATTTAATGATTTGATGTAAAGAATGAAGAATATGTTAATGAGATAAATAAAAAGGAAGAAAAGATGTCGATAAAAATATCCAATCACGCTTTTTTAAGTGTTATGCCATCGCTCTCAGTGCGTGTACCGAGCGATAAATAATTTCGTTCAAATACGTAACACTTGAAAGGCGTGTTACCCCTGTATGTTTTGTGGAGAAAGATCTCCACAAAATACAGCTCCCATTCGACTGACGGAATCCCATATGTGTATGCTGCATTTTTTTTTACCTCTCTATGCTGACGGAAGTCGGGACACGTCGGGTGACGGACGGTACACCACTTCACAACGGTATGATATGACCAAGAGAACGAACGGGTAGGCACGACCGATGAGGTACCACGGTCGGGCCTTCCCGAATAGGTTGCAATACTACTTCATCATCATCATCATCATTGTCGGCCCTTATCGATCCACTGCTGGACGTAGGCCTCTTTCAATGCACGCCAAGACGACCGATCTCCTGCCACTCGCATCCATCACGGACCGGCTACTGCACGGAGATCGTCTTCCCTCCTGGTGAACGGTCGACCAACACATCGTTTTTCTAAACGCGTCCACCACTCCAGAACCTTACTGGCCCATCTGCCATCGGTTTTTCTGAGTGTGTGACCAGCCCATTTCTACTACAGCGAGCTCATTCGTCGCGTGATATCAGATACTTTAGTCCTCTGCTTTATGACGTCGTCACGAATTCTGTCATAGAGAGAGAAACATCCAACGTAGCACGTTCAACAGCCCGTTGAGCTACCGCATACTTACGGATCAGTCCTAAATTAAGGGGCTATGTTTCAGCCCCGTAGGCCATCATGGGGAGAACACATTGGTTGAAGACTTTTGTCTTCAACCTCTGCGGTATAGACGAATACTACGCAATATATAATAAAATAAATACAACTTACAACCTATAGTGAAAACAAAGTTATTTGTTTTTCTTGCAGGTTATCCATATCAGTTGACTCTGTGCGGGGTTGACAGATGTCAGTTAATGTAACATGTAGACTACACTCTCTACATGTTACGTTAACAGATGATTGATATGCTAAATGTTTCGGCACACCGATGCGGAGAACATGGGGAGAGGCCCCGGTCTGTAGGCATCTCTATAAACTCGCTGGTGTAGCCCGGATGTATGCTAATGCGTATCCTTGAGTGAACGAGAGAGAATACCGATAGTGGTTCCAATACCTTCGGGTGCAATGTGTCAATGTATTCCCCAACGTAAGTAAAAGAAAAGTTTATCCTTCAAATATATTGGTATTTTGCAGGAATATATGGTCGTAAGAGGCAAGGCCGTGTTGTATTGAAACAGAATTGAAAATGAAAGAATTAGACCGGCACGACCGGTTCTGACTAGCCGATGGCTAATTGGAAGGAAGAGAAAAGTAGCGCAAAGAGTCTGCATAACGATTATGTGGCTAAGGGTGTCGATAGTTGTAAAAAGTCTCCAACTTCTCGTTTACCCTTATAATATAAAGAAAATGCTTCAAAAGTATAAATATAAGTATGAGTTCGTTATTATTATTATAAAGGTATGGCTTTAGTCTAGGTACGAGTACTCCAATTTATTCTGTAAAATTATACTTTTGGAACTGCCGTCTAGCAAATATAGAATTCAGTACTTGAGCGACCAAGTCTCGGTTTGTATCGAGTGTTATCGAGTTGTATATCTCGATATATCGAGTGCAGTTATGAGATTATTTCAGACTGGCTTGTATAATTAAAATTCTAAATTTGCCAGTCTCTACTGGTATGTGTAAATATTAAATAGTCCTTTGTGCCTTTCGAACTCTCACGTATCTCGATATTAATATAAAGCTCATAAAAGTAAAAGGTAGTAAGTACCATGTTGCACTGCTAAATAAAATATGTTGATACAACCGGGGAGGTACCTCCCACATACGCTACGGAAAGTGTCGCATATGGCGTTGTGTTTCCAGTGGCCAATAGAAAAGAGGAGGAAGGAATATGTGTGAGAGGTACATGGGAGGTGGTACCTCTCGACCATACTACTCCTGGTCATCTTCACAGATGATCTGCGAGGGCTACGGGCACCGAGGCGAACCTCATAACCCGGGTTGGATCGCGAGGGGACAACTATCCCTTCGGTAGCGGGGCCGCATTTCGCCATCGTGGCTTATGGGCTCAGGGGCGGAATGCAGGCCTATTTAGGGCCTGTGTTTTGTGACTGTGGGTGAATAGTCATTTGGGTGTGTTATTCATGCACATGCGTGATCCTCGTCCAGATCGCCGTACACGGAGTCCTTAGTCCGCTTGGTGGGTCACGAGCCACAAACTCCTCTAGCGACTCTATCCGCATGTCAGGCGCTATCACTTCGTTACGGATGTAGCGACCGGCTCCCGTTGGGCTTGCAGGCGTTTCCGCTGGGCCTGGGAGGTTAGCGCGTACCATACGGGGCGGCGAAAGTGAGGCGTGACCGGATATACGTCTTGTAAATCCCCAGTTTCGTCCGTGTAAGGAGTCCGGACGCTAGTACCAGTCACAGCAAAGCGCGGGCTGTTCTCGCCTGGTTGACCACCCGGTCCACCTGCGAGTCCAACCGCAGCGCGTGGTCGTTACTGCACCTGAGATACACGACTGGGGATTCCCAAGACACATCCTGGCCTCTGAACTTTAACCGCCCGGGCATGGAACGCCTCTTGCTGACATATAGCGCCGTTGTCTTATCCATATGATATGCGCCACTTGTAGAGCCACTCCAGCAACCGGTCCAGCATTCGCTGCATGCGCCCAGTTGCAAGCTCCGGCTTTCGGGACGAGGTTACGTATGCGCTGTCATCGGCGAACAGCGCGAGTATGACATCCGCCTCACCCTCTCCCGAAGGATCATTGAGTGTGGGGATGTCGTTGGTGTAGGCCGCGTATAGGCAAGGGGATAGGCAACTACCCTGTGGCACTCCGGCACGTATAGCC
>JAFELO010000060.1:97354-165826 GCA_017140195.1 Eumaeus atala | reverse complement strand
TGTCTCATTCCACAGGAAAATCTAAAGAAACGCGATAAAATCCGTTAAAGAGACACAACAATAAATGACGTCACTAGTCTCACAGGCGCCAGCGGGACTCCCTGTCAAAGGCCTTCTCCATATCGAGTAAGACCGCGACAGAGTGTCTCCCCTTGTACATCTCCACAGACAATTGGTGGATCACCCGCGTCAGTTGCAACGTGGTCGAGTGGCCGCTCCGGAAGTCAAACTGTTCATCCCACCTCTCGATCAAATGATATCGTCGCAAGGTGAGGTTAGTTATAATGCTGAATAGAGCCTAGACTCCACTCAGTTGGTCCAGGCTCGATCCCGAGCATGTATTTTTCTAACTTAAGTACATTTTCTGAGGTACGGTAAAGGAAAATATTGTGAGTAAGCCCAGAATCGCGCTTTCGAATCCAACCTAATCTAAGATTGGGCCTGGTGTCCCTTTTGTGTTGCAGAGGTGAGATGGCACGCAGTCTAAAAAGTAGCGCCATTATCAAGTCCCCTGGTCTAGGCAGCCGATATCATCTGATATAGAAACGGGATAAGGACGAAGATAAAGAGTGATAATGCAACTCAATTATCTGTAGCAAATAAAAACACGGGACTGAGTACGTCCTTTTGGAGGCTCTCAAGTAAAAGCGTTGAAAAGCAAACTTTCGCTAATTCAATCCAACTCAAGTCCTACTTGTTCTCACTTTACTAATCCGCAGATGCTCGCTAACGTATTGGTTTAGCATCATCTTTGAGCATCTCACGCTATTCAATTGCTGCAGTGCATATAAATAGGGCTGATATTTTTTGTTCTTTTTTTGAATTATAGCAGAGCAAAGGAACGATTGATGCCCTTTGACATCTACCGACGCACATAGGCATAGATGTATTCATCTGCAAGACAAATACACTTATGTGACAGGGCAACAGCCCTCGTTTCCTCCTCCCCTCTAATGGGCCATGGTATGACCAGAGTACTCTTATCGCATTTTTATAGTAACATACCTTATCCACAATGTGGTGGGAGTAGCCTAGGCAGAAAACGATCCCCACCATGGTTCAAGCCTTGTCGTAGCGGTGGGGCTCAGTAGCCTGAAGTGAATCGAGAACACCGTGGGCGAAGCCAATCGAACCGAGGGGGATTTGCACCCCTCTTATAAGAAGAGGGGGCTAAAGAGCGGGTGTAGGATAGCTCTTTGTACCTCTCTTATAAGAAGAGGGGACAATAGAGAAACAGGACGAGGCGCTTTTGCTCACGGGGCAAGGGGCGAAGATGGGAACCTCACCCTATTGCACTGTCCCAAAGTTAGGTGGGGTTGCCCTGTAGTGCGGGACAACCCCATCTGTGGAGGTGGGCTCAGTCCGATAGTGGGCTGACTAGGCCTCGAGGTGCCCTGATGATTTGTTGCTCCGGGGTACCTCAACAAAGGCGGCACAGATGGCACTCGCGTTGGTTTTTGTGGGTATTCGGCACTATAATGTGCTGCGAGCCCCACACACCACTGGACTCCACCCAGGGCCAGAGAAGGCGCGTAAATGCGTTTCCCCGCATCAACAAAAAAAAAGTCGGAAACGATACTAAAGATGGCAGACGCGTATTTTTTTTATTTAAGGGGGCAAACGAGAAAGTGATGCCTATTGACGACTATCGACGTTTATGGACATTCCCATTATTGTAGCGGAGATACGATGCTGTCCAATCACATCCCCCAAATGGCCACCGGCTACTAACAGACCGTACGAAACGCGACAGCGACGATGTCACTTTACGCCCTTATCAAGTGAGGGAGAGGTACTTCACCGGTCGCGCTGGCTCAATTCTGTTGCATAGAAGGATGTAGAGTCATACACCATGAATGGCACTACCTCTTCCTAAACTAGTTGCCCTCCGTTATTCCATCCCCCTCGGCAACGCACCGCACGAAACGCGAGTAGTTTTAATGATATCACTTCTATCCATTAATTGGACTGGCTCTTCACCTCATATGTAAAAGACATCTTTGAATTGCATTCAAATCAATGCTTCATTGCGGCGTAATTGGGCCAGCACGACCGAGTAGTATAGTCACTTTGAGGGGTGGGATGAAAGAAAAAAACGCATCTCCATTAACATGTGGATGTCGATGGTTACCAAATTTGTTTCCATTTCTCATTTTCAATAAATAAATCACCGTCAAACCTTTACACTTGAATAAAATTTGGTATAAAGCTTAGTTATTTACCCAACTACTACATCGTTACCCGTAAATAGCTTTTATACATTTATCGTTGGAGAGTTTAACATAATAGCCCAGTATCATTTATTCACGGCTTCCAATATATTGACAAATACGAAGTAATCAGTATATTCCATTATTGAAATCTACGTAATAAATATTGAGAATAATTTAATTCAATTACAAGAAAACTGTAAGGTCTAAATATTTGTACGCCTAACTGTGAATATCTCACCATAGAGAACAATAAATTTCCTTCAAGTATTTGCGAGGTACCTATAGATTTATACGTGTAATAAAATTAATAGAAAAATATGTCTGTACATAATATATTTTTATAAACTAATAACAATAGGGTGATGAAGGTCTCCTTATCAGTATCAGGTAAAGAAAAAAATCGGTTCATATGTTTGTCTATTTGTACACGCTAATCTCTAGTACAAATGGACTTGAAAGGTTTTTTGTTATATAGCCAATAAGGTGTAATTTGTTTTGAAAACTGGAATACCTGATGTAGAAAATTCAGGGAAAGAAATTATCTTTTTTTTTTTCAAAATTGAACAGTTGCCTGAACTAACTCGCAGGCCATCTCATAGAAGAGAATAATTTGTTTGTGATTATTCGGTGAGTAGCAGTTGGCCCATTGCGGGGGAGGAAAAGGAAGGCAACACATGGACATAATAATTATGTGGACATTAATGGTCGGCGATAGTCCTAAAAAAGGCTCCGATTTCTCGTTTGCCCCCCAATTCAATACAAAAGAAAAAATAAATCCTAGGATTGGAAATACTCAACACAGAAATCACAGCTTTTTCTGAGTCTCCTTATGATAGAAATACACAACACAGAAATCCCAGCTTTTTTTAAGTCTATTTATGCTGGAAATACACAACACTGGAATCCCTGCTATTTTGGAGTGCGAGTACAAATATATTATTAATTTAACAGCGTGTGGTACTCACCAGACGATGTAAGCTAATGTCCACTAGGATATGAAACAAACACAATCAAAATATCTCTAACACCGAATATTTATATGCAGACACAATCGTGGTTTAAAAAAATACGAACAAATTTATAATCCCCTCCTTTTTTATAGTCGGTTTGCTAAACAGCGACCTGATTAAAGATAATTACGTAATAAGCGCTGTTCTGTTACCCGCACACAATAAAAAAAAATACTTTTCTATAGTATAGACGTCTTTATAGATAGTTTTTGTAGTAGACGAACAGTCGGTGCCTTTTGACTACTGTCGCCCATAGACTACCGCATAATTGCATTGTAGCTGTGCTGCCCCATTCCCTTCTCTCCTGCAATAGAAACTCATAAACCGCTCGGAACACCATGGGTACTTTGCCGTGGAAAGTACCCATGGTGTTATTATTGCATGGCGTTAGCGAAAAGTACCGTCTCGGTCGTGTGTTTTACAATAATCACTCTTCTTTTACATCACAATATAAATTAAACTAAAAACACAAAATGACAAAGTGTTAAAACTTTAAATCTCGAGAAACAAAAAAAATAACATTTTGTTTAACGACTTGCTAAGGTGGATCTCAGCCTCCATAGAAAAGCTTTCCTTAACTTTTCCTCGCTCTAAGTTTCTCCATCTACTACATTCGAGTTGGATGGGCGATTTTATAGTCTCGAAGAGTTTATTTCTTCAACATTTTATAGGTACATCTAAAAGTACTAAAAATATGTCTACAAGTGAAATGTAGTTTAACAAAATAAACCGTTAGTTTCGATGTTAAAAAAGTTTTAATTTATTTATCTGTGCCTTTTTATGACTACCGACGCCCACGACCGTCAACATAATTACTATGCCGATACGTTGCCCTCTTTTCCTCCCCTCCAATGGGCCATTGGCTGCTTATTAACCGCATGAAATATGACACTGAAGATTTTATTTTGCTCCGGTATTATGTAAGCGTGAGGTACCTCCTCGGTCGTGCCGGTGCGATTCCGTTGCATAGGAGGATGTAATGCCATGCTTTATGCATGGCACTACCTCATCCTATGCAGCATAGCCCTACCTCCTCCCAAAACTACATTGTCGGGAAAGTTTAGTACCTTCTCTTTGACTTAGATACCGATGCCCGCCACCATCCGCATAGAGTTCATGCAGACTTGTTGCTCTGTTTCCGCCTACCACTCAACAGGCCACTGGAGACTCACACGTCACACAAAACCCCACAGCATAGCTGTCACTTCATAGCGATAGCGTGCTTGCAGGATGTTGCATTGGCACCGCTCACGAAACATATTTGCCAAGAGACCTATTAAGTGAAAGTTAGGCATTGCTGCCACCACAAGTCAGTATTATGTCAGTTAGAGTTACCTCGCTAGTCGTGCTAATCTGTTACGGCTGGCAGCATGCCACTTTACCTACTTCATCCACTTCTTGCATACCAATGTATACATTATATATACACAGAGATATAATTATACGACAATCGTTAAAATTTTACTCAGCAATCTCATCAAATGTTAAAACAATAAAAAAATCCGTTAAATACGAATTATGAAAGTTAGTATATAGCAGGTAGTATAGGTGGCTGACCATTATATATTTACATTATTAATCAAACCATGTGGTCCTATTGACGAGCTCAAATGTTTTCATTAATAGATAAAACGCCAGACCCAAGTTTGTGTCTCATTATTATATATAGAGGAACCGAGAAATAAATGTGGCTGCGATGAGTCAGACATTATTTAATTTACGATAATTGTTCAAAAACTGGCGTCAATTAACTTGTAGAGTACCTACATTCGTAATGAGAGCTGACCGCCGTAAACGTTGTTCATTTGCTACGGCAATTAGTAAAATCTACGAGTGTACACATTGTTTATTGTCTGTTGTTTAATTTTACATATTGGATCTGTATAATGATTACTTATGCTTGCCTTAGCGGCTAAGTTCTAATTGAGGATCCGCAACGCGCACATGTCAGAGATGATACCAACAATAAACTCTGCTGGGTACCTATCATTCTTTTGGTTGTGATCATTACTTCACAAAAGTACTTAAATTTAGTGTAATTAATTCCATAACACTTTTGACATTTCTAAAATCCTTTACATTATAAAATAATTCGTCATTGTCGTGTGTTTTGATACACTATAGCATCGTATAGAACATTTGTAAATAGTTTAGACACACTCGTAAATTATTTTCCGTGCCTCGAATGTTACGCCTAACAGTGTAATAAGCGTGAATGTTACGCCTAACAGTGTAATGAGCGTGAATGTTACGCCTGACAGTGTAATAAGCGTGAATGTTACGCCTAACAGTGTAATGAGCGTGAATGTTACGCCTAACAGTGTAATAAGCGTGAATGCTTGATATTCGCAGAAGACCTTCAGCTGTTTCGAGAAATAAATAGTCCACAAGATCCCACCCTCTCACAAGAGGATGTCAACACCATTTTTAAATGGTGTAGTAGAAACAAGATGGAACAAAATATTGTTAAGTGTTACTTTATTAAATTTACTAAAACAAAAAGAACATCATTGATTCTACTTACTCGACTAGAGGCCGTTCAATGTATGTCAGTTGTGAGAGACTTAGGAGTAATATTTGACTCAAATGTAAGTTTTAGAGAACACTATGACAAAACAACAACTAAGGCCTTACAAAGGTTTTTAAAACGTAATTCGAAAGACTCCAGAAGTTGCAAAACCCTACTAATTTTATATAACATATTAATTCGTAGCATTGTAGAATACGCGGCGCAGGTCTGGAGCCCTCAATATAGGACGCAAATAGAATGGTTAGAGCGAGTAAATTTACGAAATGTCTAGCTTACAGAGATAATAACATTATAAACTATATAGTGGATTATGAGGAAAGGCTAACTTTACTAAACTGATCGATACTGTAACGTTGTACAAATTGCTGCAGGGCGACTTGGACTCTGAAAGTCTACTCACTAATGTTAACTTGTATGTTCCCCGAAACATTCCTCGTTACCCTACTAAGAAATCATTTACCACTAGTTATTCTAGAACCAACATAAAAAAATGCTCTGCAATGAATCGTATAATGACTTCCTTCAATGAAATCGACGCCAATGTTGATGATATTTACCACGATTCTACTAAAACTTTCAAAATGAAGACATGTGATGGCCTATTTATTGTTTACTCACAATGGAGTTTTTAGATTGACATTATACAAGTTAGAATTACTGTTAACTAAATAGTTAATTAAATAAATAGGATATTTAATTGTTTCTATGAATATGACCAAATTTTTCATTTGCTTTCAACTAAGTATAATATATATTCCTAATTTAATGACATAATCGTTTAATTAATATTAACGTAGCACACAATTATTTTCTTTTTCTAGGTTTAATTTAATTTGATTAATTTTACAAAAATTAACTTTCTACTCTGACAAATCTGTTATATTACTGGGTATTTTATTATTAAAACGTATACCATTACCCGTAAATGAATTACTAATTTTATGTTTACATTATATAACAAACTCCCCAAAGTTGTCTGTTTAATCGTTTTACGTCGTTTTAAAATCAACACTTTTGTGAGGCTCTTGCGAATAAGTAGAAAAATCCTAAGGAAGGAGAAGCGAAGTTGGGCGGGTTTTTTGTATACTGTTGACCGAAATATTTACATGGCACACTACAGTGCGTGACCCGCTAACCAACTGCAGAAGTTTCGATAATTCTATGACATGATTAGTTGATAACATAAGAGAAACAATTTCACACACACTCTAATTCTTATTACTATAGCGCCGCTGTGGGTCTGATATCTGTTAAGACAATAAATTTTATATAAACTTTGAATGTTTTGAGATGAGACAAGAAGTGTATTCGAGTACAATATGTTCATATTTATCAACGCTTGAAATATTTTATCCACTCGCATAGTGCACTGCGTTGAGCTTTGGAGTCAACAACTCCGAAGACCATATTGGAGCTAAAGTAAAATGTACCGCTCTCTAACAATTTCACAAAACATCAATTACTCGTAAAGGATGATATAATATATTGACGAATACTGATACCCATAAATATCCATAGAGATTATACAGATGCCTGTAAACTTCCTCTCCTTGGACCACCATAAACTCACACACCATACGAATCTCGACATAATGTTTACTTTACAGCGATATTGTCCGTGTACGGTAACTGCTACGACGCTGCATGGCACTGCCTGGCCAGTTTACAGCAGCATACCAAAGGATTGTACCTAACATAGATGTTTTACACCTTACTATGCATGTGAACGTCCGACAAACAAGAAGTACAGAAAATAAACAGAATAAATGAAGAAGGCATAGAGTCTACGTGAAAACTACCCAAGTCCGATCTTATACTTGACTTAGATGTTCTTGTAAATATAGATTTTCAAGAGCCTCCTGAAAATCTCTTCAAGGTAAAGCTATATGTGAAAATACTATCACTACTTTGAAATGCTGAAGCGTTACATTCTAAGAAATCAGGCGGTCCACATTGTGAAACTTATTGTATAGGTTTCCTTTGAAAATAATAGCAAAAGAATTAATATTATATATGGAAATCTTTGTATTTTTAGGGTCCCTTAATAAGTGTGTGTGTGTCCCGGTCCCCCATCCTGTATAACTTTTGAACTACTGGTGGCAAAATTGTATAAAATGGTATTATAGAATTTAATAAAAACTTGGATGTAAATTAGTTTGAGCAATATGAAACTGGTAGTTTAAGAGATACACTACCCTTCGTAGACGAGTCCGGTTAGCTCTTGAACAGTTTTTTACATCTTTTTTAGGCTATTTTTGTAAAAAGCAGTGTCTTGCGTAATCAGACCGACACGGCTGGTGCGTTATCTCTGGCTCACACCACCACGATAAAGTGACAACGATTATGCGAATAGCTATCTGCGACACCAAAATTTGCTTGCTCTTTAATAATTATTATAAAGTCCAATATAACTATGGCGAACATTTATGATGGCTCTAAGATGATCTGTCTGTTCCTTTGTCCCTGTCATAAAAGGATTGTATGCACATTCTGCATTCATTAGTCTTGAAATATTTACGTTTGTCGCATTATTTTATTAGCATTGTGGAAATTATATTCATAATACTAATGGAATCCGATTAAGTAATCCTCGGCTGTCTCCCGGTCCCCTGCCTGTCTATTAGTGGCTGTATCTCATGAATCTTAATCAAACATTTCACAAATATCGTAATATTCAATTTAATAACTTAATTTAACAGACTCTTCTTAGACTTAGGCAAAGACGCTGCAACAGTGAATGTACCAATCCAATGGTGACCTGTATGTACATATACATAACACCAGGAACAGTTTTAGAAGATTATAACATAAAATCTATGATCACAGTATTATTCCAGCAAAACTTACATGTTGCAGGAATAATACTGTGATAGATTTAATGTGTAACATTTATGAGAATGCTAGTAAGAGGTAGTGCCATGTTGCATTTCAGCGGAATTGGGCCGGCACGTCCGGGGAAGTACCTCTCGCTACTTGATACCGGTGTAAAGTTACATCTACGATATAGAGTTTCATGCGGTTTGTGAGCAGCCGGTGACCCATCGGGGGAGGTGAAAAGGAGGGCAATGCATTGGCATAGTAATTATACTGATGTTCGTGGGCATCGGTAGTCATAGAAGGGTTCTGGTTGCTTTTTTGTCCCCCTATACTAATAATAAAGTGAATTATCAAAGTGTTTTTGAGTCCCTGGCTGTCACTACGTGCATGTATCCTACGGGTCGTGCCGACACATTTTTCATCAGCAAGACTACGTCCTACATATCACCTACACCCGCGCCACGTAGATTTTAACTTACTTAAACCGCCCAACATTAAATGTCTCACG
This sequence comes from Eumaeus atala, assembly GCA_017140195.1. NCBI lineage: Eukaryota > Metazoa > Arthropoda > Insecta > Lepidoptera > Lycaenidae > Eumaeus > Eumaeus atala. The sequence continues at coordinate 156,748 of JAFELO010000060.1, read as the reverse complement.
TTATTAGTTACCCTTGTACAACATTTTATTCCTAGCACAATATGTTCCCAGCAACTATCTGGAGGATATAAAGCCGTCACAAGTTTTGTAATATCGGCGCTCAGACTATTTCCAGCGGGAGTTTAATGAAAATACGCGGGTAGCTGTTAGTTAGCGGACATAATACGACGGACAAAATACGACGGATACACGTGTCGCTAGATCTGATCTAACTTACTTTTTATGGAGTTCCGTAGAGAAACGGCCAAACGGTGCCAACGAAATAGTCTCTACCTACACTATCAATCGGTCCGTTATATGATAAATAGCCTTTCGTAATATTGAAAAATAATGCAATTTTCTTTTTTTAATAAAATTTCATTTTTCGCTTAATACGGTTAATAAAAAAATGTTAAAATATTACAAGAAGAAAAGCGAGTTATGCTGTTTTATATTTCGTCACTATGCCTTCTGTTTTAACAAAATGTAACACACCTTTATACTTCTAAGAATGTATTTAGAAATGCATTTAAAATATTTATCTTTTTTTTTTCAATATATAATACACATAAGTAGTTGTTATCGAATATTATTGTCAATAACATAGTTCTTCAAAATAATTTCTGTAATAAGTACATTATGATGTCATGTACATTTTTAAATTTGTTGCAGTTTAGTCGACGTCGGTCGTTAACATGAGCTATTTCATATCAATGAAGAAATAATCTTGCTTTTCAGTGCTTTTACATAAAAAAAAACAGAACAGAAAGTTGTTTAACAATATTTTTATGAAATATAATTGTACAATTCTTATCTATGTTTAATATATACAGAAAATTTATAGTTTTGGATGGTAGTATAACAATATCGAAAATAATTAAAATCTTAAATATAAAACTCTATAAAGGAGAACGAAATTATTATATACACTTTTGGGTCTGAATGTAATATTATAAAAATAGTAGTACTAAATACATTCGTAATTAGTGATGTGCTGAAAAACTGGGTATTTTTTACATTCTGAGAGCTGAAAGTTTAGATGTTAACGTGTAAGTAAATTTTATGTAGCGTAACAAATTATTGTCATTCGACTTAATACACTAGTATGATATTATTTAAAAACATTTTAACATTTACAACTTTGAAAGTATTACTTTGTGTGGAAATAGTGTAAATATTTTATTCTTTTAAATCGATTGAATAAACCTCAATGGGTGCTGGTAGTCACCAAATCACACTCGTGCTAAAAGTAGTAAATGATATGCGGGAGTGAAGTGGCCAATACTAGACTAACAGGCTATTTAACTTCCTTGCATCGATTAAAGACATTATGAATCCTATTGAAATTGAAACAGAAATATTTCATAGATTTCCTCTCTCAGGTATTTAAAATATGTTTTGTAAGAAAAGTTTAATCTATTTCACAAATCTTAATCTATCTCGCAAAGTTTAATTGATTTGTATAAAATCAATTAAGGTTTTAACTTTGTACAACTTTGATACATTCTCAAACATAACGCTTCAAGACAGCAAGATATTATAAGTACTGTTTACTTGAATCGGAACAACTAAATAATTACAATTCTTCAGGTACTTTTAATAATTAGTGACATCAGGACATCTGTCATCTCAGTCCACCCGTGACAATGGTTGCTGTAAAGCTTCTGTAACGAGTAAATAATTTTATAAACTGCAATAAAATCCGTAAAAGTAGTTTAATTGTAATCCTTTAAAAGTATGTATTTCATAACAGGATGGAACAGCCACCAGGGTGGGTAAATATCCTAGTTCATGAACTCTAGGTGAATAGTCTATACGTACCACTAGTGACTAAACAGTACAGCTATACACAACTTATACTGATCTCGTGGGCAACGAGGCCTGACTAATCCGTAGTGTTACTGTACATGCTGACTGGTGAGTCATTTTCAACACATCGGTAGGGTATTCATTACTAGATTTTCGTTGAAATTATGTGTGAAGAAGTACTGTTTCTACAAAAATAGCCTACACATTACTAAGTGCGTTTATATAATATGAACCCTGACGCATCTGCATCTGACTAGAGAGCAATTGTGTCATCGACGGTGACGCGCCTGCGGCGCACAGCACAAAGAAAGTCCGTCTGCATTATCTTCGAATATTTTCTTAATATAAATGTTTGAACTACACTAACTGCTATGCGTCAGTCAATAACGTCTCTGAATGATAAAAAGTCTCACCAGCCAGCTTATATAGTTTATGGTCTGACTGAATATTATTAATAGCACGACATAGGCACACATTGTTGCCACATATTGGCAGCAGTGAGGAGGAAAATTTAAAAATGATAAGAATTCAATTGAAATATTTCCTAAAACACAAAAAAATATTTTAGTGTGCTGCCACGCTGTCGATTTTCGCTCACCGCGAAAGTATCTGCAATACAACATAGTACATGCATAGTATGACGTGAACGAAAGGAGACTAAATTGATAGAAGAGCAATTCTGTCAATGTTTGTCTTTCATACGGACGTTTTTGAGACACTAACTGTGTATTTTGGTATATTAGAAGATCAATGGTGCTACCGGGTGGTCAATGAATTGGAAAGCGTTCCATAATGTCATATTATATATATGACATTCTGTTTTTATTAATATTTTCATTTCACATCTACCGACGCCCATGAACATCGGCACTTTGACCACGCGATGCCTCCTTTCCTCCTTAGTCCCCCCTCTTCCCCAATGGTTCTCCGACTACTAACAAATGCACGAAATGCGGCACCGAAGATGTCACATGACAGCAGTTTACTACCGTGTCATATGACATCAACAATCAAGAGGTATCTCCACGGTCGTGCCGGCCCAACTCCGCTGCGAACTAACCTAAGCTTCTATAAGTACATACTTATGTGAACAAGTTAATTCAGATGTCTGACAAGTATAATCAGAGTTTGTTCGTTGAAACACTTTGCACAAGTAATAGAAGCGTGATTAAGTCCCTCAAGCGGAACTATTTGCATATCTCCAGCATCTGACCTGTTTGTAATTCCAGAGCTTACCTGTAACTTTGTATTTAGGCCAAATTTAAGCAGACGCGCCTACACAAATCAGTTTATTTAAATTTTTTTTTCAAAATAATGGACGAAGGCTGCTCGCTCTGTTTAATTGGCACAAAGTCAAGTTCTTTAGTATTGACTACAATAAATTAAGTTTTTTTCCATCACAGCACAAAGACAAATACTGTTATAAAACTTATCTTGTTCTGTTTACCTCAGACTCTTTCAAACAGTCAGTACCAGCGCCCAAATATTTCTGCACAGCCAGTGTACATTATGACAGACAGTATTGTCTGTATATCCATCCTGCCTTCGACCATTAGGACATCTCGGTTATTCAATGAAAAGCGGGAAAAAAATCCGATAATTCACAACAGTAGATACTATTATTTTAATTACCTAAAAACAGGATTATCTGTTAAAGTATGCACAACATGCAAAAATAAATGAAAAGATAAGTATCAAGTTAATACTTGAAATAAAACTACTTTTTCTGATTTTATCGCTAAGCTAGAGCTTCTGAAACGATAGTGAAATAATTAATTAAACCATTTCATTATTTCACTAGCCCGACGTTTTAGAATCTCTACTGCAACCATGGTCACAGGTGGCTTCTGAAACGTCGGACTAATTAAATAAGCCGCGGTAAAATCCGTAAAAGTGGTTTCATTGTAGTAACTAATATTCGGGTAAACTTAAGACATAAATAAATATCAAGTATTTATCCCGAAGACGATCTCCGTGCAGTAGCCGTTCCGAGAAGGATGCGAGTAGCAGGAGATCATGGAATTGATAGCGTTCATTGAAAGAGGCCCTTGTCTAGCAGTGGACTGGTAAAGGGCTGGTAATGAATCATCATCACCAAATTTTTTGGCAAACTTTATTATAAATAATAGATAATCTTATTTGTTAACATTAGCCATTCAATGCACTAATCCCCGCTGAGAAAAGCCTTACCTAGGCACAGGATAGGCCATGCATGGTGCATAATTCTGCCTCCTCGTATGCAACAGAATTGTGCTGGCACAACCGGGGAAGTATTTGTCGCTAAATTGATACCGCCGTAAAACGACACCTACGGTGTCGCGTATCGTGCGGTTTGTGAGTAGTCGGTGGCCCATTAGGGTGGGCTTGTAAGAAGGTGGGCCTATTTATTATATGCATGATTATGCTGATGTTTATGGGCGTCGGTATTCATTGAAAGGTTCTGATTTCTCGTTGGTCCCCCTATACTATAAAAAAGATTTGAAACATTTGCGAGGGTATGAAATTATTGAATTTTCTGTAACCCCACAAACAGTTCTTAACTTTTGTTGAATTTATCATAAACTGGATTACTGAAAATTCATGAAATTATATCTAGTCATATACTGAAAAACACTTTTTAACGAAACAATTAACATCAAACGCATTTAAGGCGAGCAATTCGTAATAACATAAAACAGGATCTGAAAAGAATTTCTAATTCACAATGCTACCTTCATCTTCCTAATTTCGGCCGTCTTTTGTCTTGATCTGTTTCAAAGTTTCACGAACAACCAAACTGAAATTCTCCACAAAATTCTGTTTTAATTAACAAAATTTTAGCCCATCAAGAAATAAGCTAAATATTTTATTACTAACGTAAACGAGAGTTCTGGGATTTTACTACTCGCTGTATTTTCACTAGGACGTCTCCAGTGCCTTGGATGGCTTTTAAAGTCGTTTATACCTCTTATCAAATTTTCTAAAGTCGTGAAAACTCAAACCCAATTGCAGAGCAGAAATAATATTTTCTAAAACATTCCTCAGTGCGTAATTGCCAGTTAGAGGTTTAGTATAATGAGAAGTACGTACAGGAAATAATGGAAACGATGTGATATTTCATGGGTTCCACTTTTCCTTTTGTGATACGAAACCGTAAAAACTTAGTAATAAATGCCGCATTATTTCATCAATTCATATATTGGTATAGAAAAATATTAAAACCCTCATAAAAACATAAATAATATGAGACACTATTTTTACAATTTTATTTTTGTGAAACTGAATGAATTCGACAATAATTTTAAGTACATAACCGTTGTGCAGAAGTACAGGTGCACTCTAGATAAGGCTTACGGTATAAGCACTGTAAGGGTCCTGTGCTAAGGCACACGTCCAGACTCACGTGGCATGATAAGTCCACATATTATTATTATTATTGTTATTTTCGAGTTGTTATTCTGAAAGATACTAAAGCCAATAGAGTAAATTTTCCACTGTTGTTTCCGTTTTCTTCCGTAGCAGCCGTTAAAGACCACGAATTCTTCGTACCGCAAAGTTACTCTATGGCCATTGATTTAAATAATAAAAGATATACGATTTCATATTCATCTGTCATTGTAAAGCAGCCGTAATTGTACAATCAAACATTTTTTGCAATGTTAACTTCGACTTTGACAAGTCCCTTCCGACAACTGATGTCAGATCGTGACGCAGCGCCGCCCATCTCGGGCACACATCGAGGGTGTGCTGGGCCCAGTCCACCACCGAGTCACAATCGTAACAACGAGTCGTCGGCTCCCTGTGGGCCATCCTACACAGATACTCACCGAGGCAACCATGCCCGGTGAGCACCTGCGTCAGACGGGAGAAGATGGTGCATCCAACGCTCCAGGACCGAGCGCAAGGCAGCCGTTATCTCTCTACCGTACGGCTGCCGCGCCCGGTCCTCTCCCCACCTCTGTATTAACACCACATACCCTGACCGGCGGACCCGCAGGATTTCGTCATGCCTGGCGTTCAGGCCGAGAGCCGTCCTATCCGAAACATAGGAACAGCTGTCGGTTAGAACCTCCTTCACGAGTTTCCACGGGGGATCCCCGGCTAGGACTGTAGCTGTAGCCCACGAAATGGTACGATACCCTGAATCTTCCTCACTGCGACTACTCTCTGCGCAGAGTGCGCTCCGTGCAGATGAGCCTTATTTCTCGCAGTGAGACGATCCGCCCAAACCGGGGCACTGTACGCAGCCATACTCCGACAAACACCAGAGTAAAGCTGCCTGCAGGCGGCGCTGGGTTCTCCGAGGTTCGGGAGAAGTCTGCCCAGCGCACTCGATGCCTTCACAACCTTCGGTCCCACCATAGCGAAGTGTGGGCCACCCCACGTCAAAGATGAGCCCCTGATATTTGACGTGGGGGCTCAACCTGACCCTCTTCTCTCTGATTTGTAGAGCGGCCTCCGGCGGGGACTTCCTGCGGCCGGTCCCACGGAACCCACGGAAGAGAAGGGTTTCGGTCTTGTCCAGTCTGACCCGAAGCCCTAACATCTCTATGCGACTTATCACGAGGTCAGTCCTCGGCCAGCCGCGCTGCCTCTTTATAATCCATTCCCCGAGCATACACGAGGGTGTCAAGCTCGGAACACTACGGGATGCCCCACTCGACTCGCCACCACTCCACGGACCCCTACCGGATGCCGAGGGCCATTCTGCGACCAGAGGGATACGCCTCCAACAGCCTCGCGAGATAGGGTAGCACCTTGAAGAAGACCAGTGCCTCCCGTATCACGCCGTGCGGGAGGTTGCTGAAAGCGCTCGCGACGTCCAAGGACACCGCGACCATCACCTCCCCACTATGCACAGCCTCACCCGTCACCGCCCGTAAGCGCTTGACGGCATTGGTCGTTGACTGGTGTGCTCGGAACCCGAAACTCAGAGAGTGGGGGTCCCGCGCCCTCCTCCAGATGATGAACGAAACGGGAGGCCACAATCCGCTCGAAAGCCCTCCCGGTCTCGTTCAGCAGCACCACCAGTCGAACTGACGAAGCCGAGTCAGTCCGTGGGCTGCCATGCAGGGAGTTGACCAAACCGAAGCGGTCGAAAACTTCCCGGAGGCTATACACGAGGTGTACGAGAGATACCGCCAACACACTCCCGTGCACCCCGTCTGGACCTGTTGCTCTCTTCTTGCTCTGGAGGCGAGTCAGAATCGCCTTCATTTCAGCCTCCATAACTGGTGGCGGTACACTCTTCTCCTCGTCCGACGTCTGTAGAGCCATCCTAGGGGTCATGAAGTCCACGGGTGTGTCGGGGAACAATTCCCCGACGATCTACCCCAGTTGGTCCAGGGATTCCTCTCGAGATCCCTTACTAGCTCCAGCTGGGCCTCCTCCTTGGCTCGGCTAATGACCTGCTGCAGGATCTTCACCTTTGCCACGTAGATCTTGCGCAGCCTGTCATCCCTGTTGACATCCTGGGGGTGTCTCCGCCTGTTCCGGGTATACTGCCTCCTAGCCCCGTTGCAAGTGGCCCGGAGGCCAAACCCTTTGCGGGCGGCATGGCCGCTCTATACGCTCTATACAAGTGCTCGTAATTGCCACACTGAGCAGGCGGATTGGCAATCACAGTTTAGGTTTCGGACCAGCGTCACTGCTGCCCGTCACCGATGCGATTTATGGTACCGCCATCACTCGGCGCGACCGCTGTCCGGTGCTCCCGTCTAATTCACTGTCACTATGAAACAGACGAGACAACAAACAACCGATCCTAAGATGATGTAGCCCTTTGACGGCTTTTACGTCGTCGTGAGGATATAAAAGCTCACACTGCTTCTTTACCCCATTATGCAATAAAAATAATTCAAAATACCGTTTTTTAACGACGTTTCCTAACCTTCAACACGCCCTCCCGAAAACTTATCCTGAGTCGCGACTCGCACTACCGCATGTCTATAGTTTCTTAAGTTTACGCGAATGTTACTCATTACAATAAAATTACTTTTACGGATTTTACCGCGATAAAAGCATGACTATAACTTTCCGACGAGTAGTAATGTGAGCGAGCGGTGTACCTACCTGCAAACGCAGCAACGGCAAACCTTTACATATTATTACGTACATACTAGGAGTCCGCCCCGGCTTCGCACGGATGTTATACAAAAAAATTATAATCTGTAATTTCGGCCTTGCCAAATTTACACGTTACCATGACAATGCATGACAGAACATCGTCTGTCGGGACAAATAGTTATATAGTATGTAGCAATAGACTATTGCTACATGTGCAAACTAAGGTGTAATGTAGGTGTAACTTAAATGGTTGAATTGATTCTGAATGTAATGAAGTTAGTAATCAAAACGTTCGAAATAATAACATTGCTTATAATATTACTTAATGTATAGTATAGTATTAGATTATCATTTTAAATTATCATCGTTTTGTTAATAGAGAATGCGTTTCAAGACTGCCAAGCATACTTATGGAAATGATTTATTTATAAGTAACATAGCAATTATGTCATACGTCTTTTCGGTATGATGGTTAATATGTTGCCTCTGCGAGTTCTGTGGACGGTTCCTATTTACAGCACCATCAGCCTCGGTGCCCATTATCACAGGGGCACTTAGGTGATGGACTTGATTCATATAAGGATGTTTTCAATAGTATAACTCAACTGTAATTTAAAGTTGCCCCATGATTACATAACCTACCCTTAATACTCGGATGAAGACGACCTGGTCTTTGTTAAGAGGGATGACACAAAGTGCATTTTTATTTCGTTTGCATTTGTACTAATATAAGCTAAAGTTAATTTGGAATAACTAGTCCAAAAGCCAATGGCAATATACCTAAATTACGTTACTGTCAATAGGAGTGAAGTGTAGTTGAAACCACGGGGCACTGCTAGTCAATGATACGTATCTACTGTAAATATACTTGATAATTAAAACAAATGTGTACATGACATTTATTATGTTTGAATACGGCGCTACCTACATGTATAGCAAGTAGAACCATTTTATTAATAAAACGATATGGATATTGCGTAGTAAATAGACAATTCCGTATAAATTACACGTAGTAGCTTTCAATTTAATGTGTACCACTTTCGTGTCAATTGTTTCATTTATGTAGGTGTATAATTTGATTGATTATGTATTATTATTATTATTATATAGTTACATTATATAGTAGCAGTCCGTCCCGGTTTCGCACGGCAAACATTCAATTATTTAAAATATAGAAAAAATACTCACGGATTATTATCTATTTTTAGTATTTTTAAAATAATAATTCATCATCATTATCATCAGCTCCGATCCGATGGTACCGCCATCGCTCACGCCGAGTGAAGGCGGTACCATCGGATCAGCGACAGGCAGCAGTGGCGCCGGTCCGAAACCTAATCTGCCATTGCAAATCTTTTTTACCTCCAATACGTACAAAACGTATTATTTTTTACAGATGATGCCCATGGAAATCAGATTAATAACCATGACGTTTCGTTGCCCTCCTTTCCTTCTCCCCTCCAATGGGACGCCGTCTACTCACAGACCGCACATTCCTGGTCATGCCGGTCCAATTCCGATGCAATGCAAAACTATCTTATTAAAAAGAGTGCAGAAGGGCTACGCATCTGCGTAACCATTAGATGTCCTAACGGATGGATGCGGGTAGTCATGAATGAGTCGACGTTGACCGCTCGTTTATTCACCTACGCTTCAAAAAGTTGACAGCAATCGCATAGCACTGTATAAAATATACGACGGCGGCGGCAATGCCAGGTATACTCCTGTGTCAACTAGGTCTCCGACTCATTAATAATTTGCATGACCTTCCAATTTGTGTGCCTTATTTAGGCGAGTTTAATGGACCTTTGAATTAATAAATCATGCTATATACTATATTCATGGGTTGCCGTAGCAAGGGATCGGGCGTGATTGATAAATGGGCGCATTACCAGCTGCAGACGAAACCTGTCATTGTAATGGAGGTATTTGTTATTGAAAGGTAAATGTATTGACGTACTGGCGTCGGTGCTGCGGGGATCAGACAGTTCTGCTGGTCCAGTAACCGGACTAATTGCATGCTTCGGTCACAAAACTCCGCCGATGCCATTAGCCGCCTATAGTGACGTGCCCCATAATTATAATGTAATAACATAATAATAATTGTTGAGTAAAAACACCTGTCACTAGACATATTTACAGCGCCATCAGCCTCGGTGCCCATGTGTACAGGTGCGCTTAGGTGATGGACTTGATTCATATAAGGATGTTTTCAATAATATAATTTAACTGTAATTTGAAGTTGCCCCATGATTACATAACCTACCTTTAATGCTCGGATGAAGACGACCTCGTATTTGTTAAGAGGGATGACACAAAGTACATTTTTATTTCGTTTGCATTTGTACTAATATAAGCTAATGTTAGTTTGGAATAACTAGTCCAAAAGCCAATGGCAATATGCCTAAATTACGTTACTATCAATAGGAGTGGAGTCTAGTTGAAACCACGAGGCACTGCTAGTAAATTATCCGTATCTACCGTAAATATACTTGACAATTAAAACAAATGTGTACATGACATTTATTATGTTTGAATACATGTATAGCAAGTAGAACTATTTTATTAATAAAACGATATGGATATTGCGTAGTACTGTACAGGACCTGTGTTTACTACCGTACCTACCCGTATCACAGGTACTAATGTCCAAAACGGAAATATTATTATTTAAGTAATTAATTAATGTGGTCTTCTTAAACAGAATCACTCAGCTTGCTACGGAAAGAGCTATGCTTGGTATTACTCTGCGAGATACGGTCCAAAATTCGGAAATCCGCAAAAGAACCAGGGTTACCGACATAGTTCAGAAAACCAGCAAGCTGAAGCGGTGATGGGCAGGCCACATTGCTCGTAGGTACGGTAACCATTGGGAAAGAAGAGTTGCGGCCCGGCACCGGAAGTCGGAGTATGGGGAGGCGAACTGACGACTTGGTTAACGAGGCGGGGAGCCGCTGGATGCAGGTGGCTCGTGACCGTGACCTGTGTCCAGCAGTGGACGTCGTACGGCTGATGATAATGATGATGAATTAATTAATTTATAAATATTTTGAATGTTATACATATTTTAAATTTATTATTTTAAAAATACATAATAATCCATGCCCTGACTGGGAATTGAACCGCGACCATTGGCGCAACACTAAGGTACCCGCCACGATACCAACTGAGCCGGCATCAATACTACTATATCTATACTAATACTATAAAGTGGAAAAATTTGTTTGTTCGTATGTTTGTTTGCATTGGTTTTAATAGGTACCGAAACTACTGGGCCGATTTGATAATTATTTAACCATTACAAGCCTACATCATCGGTAGTGATATCGATGACATAGGCTATACAATATCGGTAGTGATATCGATGACATAGGCTATACAATATCGGTAGTGATATCGTGATATCGATGACATAGGCTATACAATATCGGTAGTGATATCGATGACATAGGCTATACAATATCGGTAGTGATATCGATGACATAGGCTATACAATATCGGTAATGATATCGATGACATAGGCTATACAATATTTTGTAAAACGTTTAGATCATTATGGAGACTTCGATAATGTAGCCAAAATATGAAAAATATCAAAGTAAGTTCTCATTCATCTGTAGAAATTATTGATAGCTCGCTGTCCCGAAAGACGTTATTCTGTCATAAAATTTGTTGTAGTGTTTACGAGGACGAAATTATTATTTGTGTAATTTTTTTTTTATATTTTAAATCAATGAATGTTTGCCGTGCGAAGCCGGTATGGACTGCTACTATAAAATGTAACTATATAATAATAATACATAATCAATCGAATTATACACCTATATAAATGAAACAATTTACACAAAAGTGGTACCATTGAAAGCTATTACGTGTAATTTATTCGGAATTGTCTATTTACTACGCAATATCCATATCGTTTTATTAATAAAATGGCTTTACTTGCTATACATGTACGTAACCCCGTTTTAATACATAATAAATGTCATGTAGACATTTTTTTTTTAATTATCAATTACATTTACGGTAGATACGGATAATTTACTAGCAGTGCCTCGTGGTTTCAACTACACTCCACTCCTATTGATAGTAACGTAATCTAGGCATATTGCCATTGGCTTTTGGACTAGTTATTCCAAACTAACTTTAGCTTATATTAGTACTAATGCAAACGAAATAAAAATGCACTTTGTGTCATCCCTCTTAACAAATACGAGGTCGTCTTCATCCGAGCATTAAGGGTAGGTTATGTAATCATGGGGCAACTTCAAATTACAGTTAAATTATGTTATTGAAAACATCCTTACATGAATCAAGTCCTTCACCTAAGCCTGACCACCTTCACCCATGTGATGATGGGCACCGAGGCTGATGGTGCTGTAAATAGGAACCGTCCGCAGAACTCGTAGAGGTAGCGCATTAACCGTCATATCGAAAATGACGTATGACTTAGTTACAGAGGTTACTTATAAACACATCGTTTCCACAAGTATCCTTCGCAGTCTCGAAACACGTTCTCTGTTAACAAAACGATGATTATTTAAAATGAGAATTCAATACTAATAATTGCATTACGTAATATTTAAGTAACGTTTTCATTACTAGATTCATTACATTCAAAATCAATTCATCCGTATGCTATTGCTACATGCACAAACACGCCTTGTATTACAAAATGGTACAAGGTGACAACGTAACATTATTGATGCTCAATATTGTTTGACAACACTCTATATCGCAAAACAAATTACTTCTCAGTAATCGGTTGTTTTTGTCAATTTAAGGCGAATAATTTAATTTTACATAGATTAGATTGCAACAGAATGTAGGATTTTTTTCAGAGAATTATTAAATGGAGCTATAAAATTGTAATAAATTTGTACTTAATCAATGAACTATGTCACACTTGACTTACACATTGCTGAGGATGATCAATGCGGTTCACGTTCACGTTTACGTGGTCGACGTAAACAACACTTAGATAAGAGTTCTTTAAACGAAAATTATATAATCTAACAAGTGTAAAATATTTAAACAAATGTCCTATGTTCTACGTTTTCACGTTGTCGTTGTGTATTTATATAGATAAACCATTATAATTAGATAATTGCCACCTCAAAAATATGGTTACACTTAGTAACCTATAGATACGTACTCAAAAAAATCGAAAAAGAAGATGGTAATTCATTTTATACTGAATTATTATGAATAAATATATATTCAATAACTTTCCTATATCAGTGAGTATAAGCGCCCCGTGGTTTTACCCTCGTAATTCGCACGATACACTCTTATATTTCATAGCGAATTACCTATATAGCCTACATCCTAGAAACTTCCTCCAACGTAAGAGACATATTTAACACCAAAAGAATTTTGCCAATACTTTCTGAGAACAAAAACGTACTTTAAACTGTCCCGAAAAAAAATTATAACATAAAGCAGAATAGTTTGTTTTCTGTTTGAACGCACAAATCTTAAGAACTACTGGCCAGAATTAAAAAGTATTTAGTGTAAGCTTAAACAATAGCTTAAACAAGCAGAAGCCTATGCTCCAGAACTGGACTGATTTGTACAGTTATTTTACCATTTGAATCCTTATTATCTCAGGTAAACATATGTAAGATTTTCAAAAATGTTTTATAAATTTCGATAATGTAATGTAAGAAAATATCAATATAACTAGTTGTCTTGACAGACGATGTTCTGCCATGAATTGTCATGGTAACGTGTAAACTTGGCAAGGCCGAAATTACAGTTTATAATTGTCTGTATAATATCCGTGCGAAGCCGGGGCGGACTCCTAGTATGTACGTAATAATATGTAAAGGTTTGCCGTTGCTGCGTTTGCAGGTAGGTACACCGCTCGCTCACATTACTACTCGTCGGAAAGTTATAATCATGGTTTTATCGCGGTAAAATCCGTGAAAGTAATTTTATTGTAACTAGTAACATTCGCGTAAACTTAGGACATTATGGCCATGCTGTCGCGTATAGTGCGGTCGTGCGAGTCCCGATTCATGATAAATCTTGGGAAGGACGTGTTGAAGCATAGGAAACGTCTTTGCATTTCATATTATGAATTCTTTTTATTGCGTAATGGGGTAAAGGAGCAGTGCGAGCCTTTAGATGACTACCAAAGGCTGTAGATATGGGCATAACTATTATGATTTTATCTTCCACTATTATGGGCCGCCGGGAATACATAGACCATGCTCACATTAGAACTTCAACCTCACAAATTTCCGCCTAGAAGGTTCCGTTTTTTTAATGTACCTGTTGACACTCAGTTAACAAGATAAATCACACACATATCATACGTGACACGTAAGAAACCATCGAGCAGTTTATTCGGTCGGAGGTAACATCTACACACACACACATTCATGATTACGCAGTGGGGTACACACGAAGGATTCCCTCCTTCTGAAGCAGCAAGCAGTTGGGTAATTGTGTTTATTCTTCGGAAGTTTTATACAAATAATAACTTTTGGAACTAATTCAAATTGTATCTCATTCCAATGGAAATGTTTCTTCATGGGAGAAATTCGTCATTAATTTTTATTAATAGGGCGGGGGAACTCAACTCCCCACCCTCTTGGCATAGAAATTTTACGACAGGACGAGATGAATCCATTTGAGGGGTCCGTCATCATAAGTAAATATGATTAATTTTATTAAGAGAAAATCGGGACTTGTAGTTTTTTTATTTTGATAATGAAACCATTATTTAGCGCCCGCTTTACAAATGTCTGTGGATACGCAATCTCCAGGGACAACGTGACATATTTGTAGAGATATCGGCTATTAGTAGTACGTCATCTTTTGGAAATTCTACTCCTGTAGCGTGGGCTGGAAGATTTATTTCCTAAATATGTCCATAAGTAAAGAAGGTAAACAATAAATAGTGAGTGCTGTTGTATGGCGATGGCGCTACATGAAAATGAAATATGAGGGCTGCAATCGCGATAAGAAAATCCATTTTTATATCTTATCAATCTTTTATTTTTGTAGTATAGAAGGACAAACGTACAATCGGAAACTTTTCGACCACCAATGACTGTAGGCGTCTGCTTAACCGTCATGTGGATGCGTTGTCCTCCTTTTCTCATTCCTTCCTTTGGGTCACCGGTGATTATAAGATAGTATATAGTTTGGATGTATAATTTATGTATGGGTATTTGTTACTCAACTACGCCTAACTATTGAACGGATTTTGCTCAAACTTGGCAGTGTTGTATCGTGTCAATCATGAGCTATAGAAATGTTCAGTTCTGCAAGTGGTTTTACCTTTGACGTAATATTGATCTTAGCCTGATTTATTACCTGTATTATTATTGTGACGGGACGACTGCACCTAATCGTTTGGTGAAGGCAGTTATATATCGCGACCATGGGAGCGGAGTACGCGGGGCGGTGTTAGTATGCAATATAAACCATATACAGAGCCTACAGACAATCTATACTTTTTAATAACTTGCAGTCCGTTCCGGCTACACATGGATATTTCACTATTATATTTTTCTGTTGAATTCACTATTGAATTTTAACACATTTAGCGCTGCCGTACCCGCTCCAGTAGAGCTGGTGTTTCAGTCGTTGCTTTTACGTTATTATGTCTAATATCTGCACTATAGTATATAATTTTAAATTAATTGTCATGTAGTCGTAGAACTACAAAGAATATTTTTGGTTAGACGTAAAAATGCAGCAACGGGACCATCGGAAATACGTCGGATCAAACGTTTCTTTAGGTAACTGTACAATAATATTAATATTCGGAACTAATTATTATTGCATGAATTTTTTTAATTTATCAGTTATTATTTTACTATCAGAAACTGAAAATATTGGCTAAATGCATATATAATCAGAGATATTTTGTTTTAAACATTGATGTACTCGCTCGATTACAATAGAAACTTACAACAGTAGAAAGTATATTTTTAATTCCAGTTTATTAACAATTATTTTCATACATCTTGATAACAATTCTAGAGGGTTACAATACGTTCTTGAAGCTATTGTAGATTGTAATAATCATTCAACTGACTACAATTTATCTAGAATGCCAACTTTTAGGTGCTATTACCACCATCAATCTAAGTGTTAAAGAGATGTGAGCGAGACTAAGTGAGCTGAAGAGGAGCCAAAGAAGATATGGTTCCTTTCCATGCTAGACATTCCGGAGAAAGTATGACGGCAAAATGAATAATGAGTAATGATTGCGATAGTAGTGACAATAAACCGTTGACAACTAAGTGATTTCGATTCCTCAGTAGGAAAGAATCATCATTTAGCGTAACTGTGAACCTATTCATCCATAAATAACTAAATGGATTTCAGAGATAGATCAAAAATATTAAAAAAGGAAACTTCATTCACATTAAATCCGATAAATGGTCATATATCTAGGAATGTGATCCATTTAACGGTTGTGCCAGATTTGCACAAGGAATGGGTGGAGTGACTGAAGTTGGCCAACTTGTTCCTCTCGTAAAATTCTACAGGATTTTTATTCGTGGTAAGCTATGGGTGTGTGTTCTTTTCTTCGTAGTAGGCCTGAGTCTAGTATCTCATCATCAATCACGAGGGCCAGATGTGACCAGCTAATGTTTAGAAGTAGAGTCGCAAGGTTAATAATACCTTAAGTGAAAGAACAAAAATCAAGGAGTCTTCTTTCATATCTGACGGTAGGGGGATCGACTACAGATACCTTACGTACGCAAAAGATTTAAAAAATTCATTATGTGCAAATAAGCCAAGCTAGAGTCATTGGGTAGCGCAAAGCTTAAATAATCGTGTTAAAAAAATGAATAATTAAAAAAAATGTTATACCTATGTCCTAGTTTTGAAATAATAATAAAGTATTCATTTTTTTCTTTCATTAGATATTTACTTGTGCCCAAATTATTGCAAAAAAATATATTTATAAATTTACGGGCAATTATATTTTGGCGCATTGTGGGTTGATTTCAGCCTCGTAAACATAACACTTGACAACAAATTAAATTTATGACCGAACAACGTCTGCCGGGACTGCTAGCTGTGAATAATTTCTGCATTCAAATAAGGATTTATTTTGATATTTCTTCAAATTTTAGTTACATTATCGAATAATAAAACGTTTTGAACGTTTTAGAAAATGTTACATAGCCTATGTTGAATATGTATGAAATGTATGAAAAATTCTTTCACCATTAAGATCCTATATTATCCATATGGGATTCTAATGGTGAAAGAATTTTTCAAATTGGTCCAGTTGATTCGAAGCCTGTACAATGCAAACAAAGAGACAAACAAATTCTTCTTTATAATATTAGTAAAGATTAAAGCTGACGAATTTGTTCACTTGTTAGAACGCGTTTCAGGAACGTATAAGCTTTATACTATAACGCTACGACCAAAGGAAATGGAATTACGCGAGTGAAACCACAGAGTGTTTCTAGTACGTTGTTTCTGCTTTAGTCTTTTTTGATTTTTGCGTCATTGGGAGGCAAACGTTTAATTTAAGCCTTTGGCTTTTTTTCCAACACCCATAGACAATCGCATTATTGTCGTTATGCAGATATAAATGCGTAAGCATATTTATCATAAGTGAAAATAAACTTGTCATATACTTTTTAAACAATAGTGGGATCGCATACAGATTACTTAATAACGACGCTGAGGCTTGCTAGTCGAGGACAAATTGCACTTGCTACTGGGCTATATCACATTTTTATGCTCCACAAATACTTTCAGTTACGATGGAAAGGCGTTAAAATTTTACGTCTCTAACACATTGATATGAATTCAAATTTTACAACAATTTTCATTCTATTTAATAAAAGAAATGCAAAATTAAACATTAGTAGTAAAGCTCACCCGTCGTTTACTTTTCTACTAATAATAATTATAATCTGTTAGGGTATCATATAGTATCAGTTTAATTAGTAGATACGCCTTGTAGTTTCAATCGCGTTAGTTGCGATTCTTCCATCCAAAATTTCAATCCCTATTAATTCCTATTAGGAATCCTTACGAATACCTACGCTATGAAATGTGCTTGCATGCGAATTTTCATAAAGTTTGATCAATTCTACCAAGTACCGTATCATCCGCTCAGTTGATAGATTATTCACTCTATCGGCAATAATATGTTGTTTTATATATGACTATGTATAACTGCTATTGAATCAACAAACACGTGAAACGAATGTAACAAATAAAGTCATCTAAACATATGACAATAAAAAAGTAAAATAATAAATATTTTTCAGAAAACATATGGTATAACAATGGGCATAATAATAGAGTGATAAGGAAACGTTATTAGAGAAATAAATTAAGAAAAGAGTTGTGGGATTGTCTGTGTGTACACGCTAATCTCCTAAAAACTAATGGACGGATTTAAATGAAGTCTTTTTATTGTATAACTAATAAGGCTAGGCAGTATACAGAGTATAGCAGGTAGGTAAGAAACATAATCGAAAGTATTACGCGAACGAATTCGGGGGCACTAGCTTGTAATAAATATTAGTTATATTGGATACCAAACAATCATTTTTATTCTATTTATTTAACTATACATATAACAAAACGAAGTCCCCATTAGCTGTCAATCTACAAATTTTCATACGGGATTCACAAATGGATAAAACGATTCCCGTGGAAGATTTTATTTAGTGCATAATTTAATATGGTCGCAATCCAGACTCTGTTATTCCCGGGCGAAGCCAGTGCGGATTGCTAATGAATTTATAATTTTTCATGTCTATAAAAAAATATGTAAATGTTTGATATTTTTTTATCTTAAAAATAGGAGGAATGAAATCGTGTGAACAGTGATCGCTTCAGTGTTCCGGCAGTGTTACACTTTACTGCGCTTAAATATAGGATTATATTACCTCCCTATACGCAGTTTTCATTTCAAAGTCATGTTTGGCACACATATTTTTTAGGTCCATATTTTTGAATCATTATATACATAATTGTTACCTTGTATTGTTAGAAGAAAATTTAATGTCCGAAGTGTGGTCCACATATTTGTAAACTGCATTATACACAAAAATACAAGCAAAATACACTCCACTCAACTGTACACAACACTAGAATTTATCAGACAAGTACTAACGTATCTCGTTGCGAGAAGTTTGTTCTGTCTGTTACGCCGTAGCGCACAGCCACTGACGTCGTAGCTACAATGAGACTGAGCCGGAATGGCTGCGCGCGGCACGCTGTGTGAGCCTATGGCGTTAGCTGCCTACCGTGTGACGGACGCTGGCCTGTGCGTTATCATGCGGCTGATTAGTGTACAGTGCTAATTAATCACGATATTAATACGTGAGTAAATTTTTAATGTTTTAGGTAACAAATGGGAAGAACATGAAAAAAAAATTTAGAAAGAAAAGGTATAAAAAGATTATAAAGCATTTGATTCATTGGCGTTAATATGTATATTAGATATTTTGGTAAGACATAGTGTCAAGCATAACAGCAGCATTTCTGCGAATTTGGGCTGGCACGACCGGGGAGGTACCTCTAGTTACCTTGATATCGATGCAAAGTGACAACTATGCTGTCACGTTTCCTGTTGTTTATGAGTAGCCGAGGGGAGACAGAAGGAAGGTAAAGTGTGGATGGCTTTGGGCGTTGACATCAAGCGCCTGTGACTGTTCGTGTATATACTATTACCATAAAAAATATTATAGTAAAATGTAACACATTTCACCGTACGTGAACACGCGTGGACTATAAACATGAACTAGTTTCGTTCTTATTAACCTTATCTAATGCAGTCGACGATGATTGAGGAATTACGCGTAGCACAAGGTAAAAGAGTTTTGAAGTAATAAAAATAATAAAGTCGTATGTTCAAATTAAACAACTTTCTACAGCCGCATTCGAATTTTGCTCACCGGGTGACCTCAATCAATGTATAATATTCATTTGCTACTGAAATGCATCCCAAAAGTTAACGATACGGATAAAGAAGCATTACTATTCATTTTTAATGATAATTGAAATATGTATGTATATGTGTTTATATATATATATATATATATATTAATAAGTAGGTGTTTTATGTACTATATGTAGCTTTGTTGTATGTGTTGTATTCTATGTATAAATATTGTAGGCTTGTATTTATATATACTCATCTGAGACCGAAACTTTCTATAGCAACTTATATACGTCGCACGATCCTCATCCCGATATCCTGTCCAACGATCAGCGTACAAGCTTAACACGACATTTATGAGACGATATGCCGAATGTCAGATTGAATGAGATTAATCTGGCTCTTGCGCCGCTCAAAGGGGGAAGGCTCCGGGGATGGACGGAATTACAGACGAACTTCTTAGGGTAGAGGCGAACTTGTGTTAAGAGAGCTAAAAAAGATTTTTAATTTTATCCTTCAGCGGCCGTACCTCCCAAGGCATGGCTCAGAAGTGACGTTGATTTGTTTTTTAAGAACTTGTGAAGAAATACTTCTCCAAATTACGTACCAATATCACTTTTTCATAATATTTACAAACTGTTCTGTAGAGTCTTGGCGAATCGTCTCACCACAAAGCTGAACGAATTCCAGCCACCGGAGCACGCTGGGTTTCACGGAGGATTTAGCACCATGGACCATATTCTCACTATAAGGCAAGTTGTGCAAAGGATATATGAGTACAATCAGCCGCTGTGCCTTGCCTTTGTGGACTATGAAAAAGCTTTTGACTCTGCCGAAACCTGGGCTATCCTGGCTACCTGGGCTGGTAGTCGATACGTCAAAGTGTGCTGAGGGCATTACATAACACTGCCTTTATGTCCGTTCTGTTCGGATTCCGGGAGGACAAACAAGGCCAGTTGCATCGAGGAGTGTGACAGAGGGGTGTTGTTTCCCGGAAACTGTTCACTAGTGCTTTGGAGGACTCTAAACTAGACTGGGTGCGGCATAAATATTAACGGCGAGTACCTCTCACATCTTCGTTTCGCCGACGATGTCGTTGCGTTGGCCGGTTCGTTGGAGAGCTTGCAGGAAATGTTGCACAATGGCCTTACGATAAACTTGGACAAGAAAAAGCTCATGTTCAACGAACATGTTCTCATTAGGCCGGTCAACGTCAATGGAGCTATTCTCGAAGTCGTAGGCGAATACGTCTAACTCGGCAACTATTACAATAAGGTAGATATAACTTCGTGAAGGAAGGCGATATAAGGATTAAGTTGGGTTGAGCAGCATTCCGGGAGCTTTGACACATATGTTCTCACCTCGTCTCTACTACAAAGCTTGAAGACAAAACTCTTCATCCAATGCTTTCTCTCCGTAATGACCTACGGGGCAGAAAAATGGCATCTTAATTTGGGAGTGATCTGCAAATTTGCGGTAGCTCAACGGGCTATTGAACGTGCTATGTTGGGTGTTACTTTGTCCGATAGAATTCTTAACGAAGTCATAAGGTAGGTAACTAAAGCTTCCGATATCACGCGAAAAATAAGCTCGCTGAAGGGGCAATGTGCTGGTCACACACTCAGAAGCTCGGTGCAGTAGCTGGTCCGGGATGGATACGAGAAGCATGAGATCGGCCGTCTTGGCGTTTATTGAAAGAGGTCTTAGGACCAGTTAGTCCAGCAGTGGACCGATAAGGGCTGATAATGATGATGAATGATTCCACAGTATTTTTAGTCCATGTAAGCCTGTTAACATTAGGATAATATTTTGTATAGACTAATCGTAATGATACTGTTGTCTTGACGTCTTGTATGGTATGATACCATAGTAAGGTGTAGTTAAAGAATTATGACTTTTATTATTATATAGTAAATATTATTTCATCATTTTTAATTTGTTAATTGTTGTTTTCATTCAAAAAATAGACAAAGCCACAAATAAAAAAAGATCTTTAAAAGAAGGATAGAACACTCGTTGTACTCTCGCTCTCATGCCACGTCATTAGTCATTTATATACCCCTACTGCTCCCCACTAATATAAATGATAATAATAAAAGAGTACATTAAATTTCCTAAGTCAAAAGTATCCCCAATATTTTCTTTCTGTAATTTATATGAAATCGTTAAGCGTTCGTCTCTATTGGCTTCTTCAATCGCGTGAACATTCAACTGCCCGCTAGAGACCGGTGTCCTCCGCAAACAGAACAATCCCTTGTGTAGAGCCGCGACCATTTATAAAACTTTTAATAACTCCGATGTGAAGAGACTATTTCATTTCATATTTGCGACTTCAATTTCTAGATAATGGAGAAAAAAGACCTTAGAAATACTTGTATAAATGTATTATAAACTGTTTCGTTGTAAAATAATAATGCTATAATGGAAGTTTTTAATTAATGAATCTAATTATATCACGGAACACTGTGACGGGACAGGGTTCAATTCTACAATACAGAATTCAGAATATAAGCAAATGTCACTTATTGATACTTGATATACTTTCACACAATTGTTATCCACTATGGTACATGTCCCCTTTTCGAATACTGGCCCCAGAATGTCTCTGGCGCTCTGTTCTTCCTCTAATATTGACTACCATGTGCTTAAAACGCGAAATTAAGTTAGACCGGAAAGTGAATTGTATAGTATCTCAACGACTGATAAACTCATTTAATAATTACCAAAAGTAGTACGAGTATAATCTATATCAAAGTATACATACATCTAATAGGATTGAACAATAACGTATTATTTAATTTTAAACAACTAATAGCAGTTGCATTGCATTTTGAAAATGATCAAATCAACAGCGCCGGAAGTGATGACAGGGCAATATTTATTAATAACTGTAATTGGACCTTTTGTTATGGCCTGCTTTACATTAAGTGACCTTACAATTGTTACTTTAAGTAACTGCAATAAATATATTTTTTCTGGTGCAATCCTCGTTCCTGTAAATGCGATGTTTTGTATTATGCTTTCACATAAAAAAGGTTTGGCTAAATTTGGCACAACATAAAAATATTTCGAAATTGAGTACTTAGAAAAATAAAAAAATCTATGGTAATGACAGTCTTAGCTACTAATTTTTGCAATAAATATTGTAACTAAGAAAAAATTCTTTTTTGGTTGCAAACAACATTTATTACTTTTACAGTGTGTTACATTAGCACACAAATATGCGGAAATTAAAAATATAAAAAGCTTATTCGAAGCGTTCTTGATTGACTGCAATACAGTTTAAACGTTGAGGCCAGTTAAATATGCATTCTTTCCATGGGGATATTCTCAGCTTTGATGAAGACCGAGACGTTCTCTTCCTACCAAGATTTCGTGGACCGAGCTTTATGGTCTTGCTGGAAGGACTATAGTCGAATATTGAACGAGGTGTTATGAAGGGGTTTAACTACCTACTCAAGAGTAGTATCTCGATATACCTGTGCCGATGTTTCGATACCTTTTTTATAAAAATGTGGCTCAGTCACTCCTAACTCTACATAGATAACAACAAACCATTACTGAAGCAGAGTAATGCTCACATTACACTCTGTCGAATAATTAGGAAGTTTCCTTAGAGCTTTGAGCATAAATACGGTGATTTTATTTGTTAATATGTTGCCGAATTTTCCCTAAACAAAATATTACTGTGACCTCCATTTATACCGCTCCAGTACTTGTTTCGATTTTACCACCCTATTCAATTTATTGTATCAGTTTAGACATTCACAGTGTCTCTTATAGGCTGCAAGTCCTAAGTCATCTCTTAAAATACGCGACATGGTTCTAGGTGCTATCTTCATTTCCCGTGATAAAATCTTTTACTTTCGGACAGGATTTCTTCCAATTCTTTCCCTTATTGTTTTGACCACCTTTTTCGTATGAACACTACGTGGATGGTCAGCTCTTTCTAGATCACAAACAGAGGAAGTCTGATTGTACTTATTGATAGCCCGATACACAAACATTTCACTGACACTAAATTTAAAAAATTGCATTTGTCTCTACACCTACTTTGTGTAACGCAATCACACCCCGCTCTAATATCGAAAAATATTGTACAAATTGTACAATATTTTGGCGCCGAAATGAAAAACACAATAAACAACCGTATAAAAATGAAAAACTCCAATTTTTTTTTTAATCCAACAGTATTTACGGCCAAAATTAGTGTAACTCAAATAGTGAATGATGAAAGAGGAATAATAAAGTCTTAATTCTAGATCAAGACCTTCTATTCTATAACGGTAAGAACGAAATTTCCCAGTGGTAAATTGGAGTCATTTCTTATAGTCATTTGAAACGCAACTGCATATAAATTATGCAGATGTCTATGGTCGTCGATAGTCACCCAAAGACCCCGACTGCTCGTTTGTCTTCTTATGTTAATCATAAAAGAGGCGAATTAATAACATCCTCATACTCATCTAGTCAAGCCGTACTTTTTACTATGGGTGTCACAGAGTGCCTCGCTACGTAATTAGTTTTCTATAGCACCACGCATATGGTTAGTGTCTTCAATGAGTAACAATCCTATTACACTTACCAAAGTGTCCGTGTTGTTGTATTAATGGCTTGGACGCGTTAACGAAACAAATATAACCAACCATTTTATAATAAAATATTCATGAATATTAATCACACTGAACACTAATAAATTATTGTTATGTTTTCCTCAGTTTGGATGTATTTTAATGGTTTTCGAGCATATGTATTATGTGGATTTCTAATTTCCCAGGTATATCCTGCTATATCCTGAATGGCCTGACGATTTTAACGTGTGAAGTATGCTTAGCTTCGTTGAGGCGAACCTCAATAACGCTAAAAAGTGATCGTTACATTAAGATATGTTAAAGCAGTCGATTTTTATTTTTCAACTTTATTCTAAATAATTTTATCTATTTTATTTAGACCTTTTGTGGTATACCGCAAAAGGTCTAACACAATTTAAAAAGCATCTATGAAACAACACCCCGGCCTCCACATTGATTTATTATCGATATCCCGATAAAGTGTTAGAATTGAGAAACTACTAGTATTTAATCATTTTAGTACAAACGAGATTTCACAGATATTATAAATGGTCTAGAATGGGGGGAAGGGACTGTAAAGCGAGTCGGTTTAAGTTTTCATTGTGTAAGTGGATAGCAAAATTATCTTCTGTTAAAAGGCTATTCTTATACTTCGAACAAAGACTTATGTACCTAACTCACGGAAGAAAATTGTTTTCTTTGTTTTGTAATTGTACTCGTGTTATGAGTTAGTACTGGCAGCTTTGCATCAGCAAATTCTGAGACAAGTACCAGAAAGACATAGCTATCAACCACTTAAGATATATTCCTGAGCACTAGTTAAGGTACAATTATTATCCTTGATTACCATCATTATTTTATAATTAAGTACATCATCATAATCATTATCAGCCCTTGTCGGTCCACTGCTGGACATAGACCTCTCTCAATTAGCGCAAAGACGACCGATCTCCTGCTACTCGCATCCGTCCCGGACCGGCTGCTGCACGGAGATCTGCTTCCCGCCTGGTCGACCAACACTTCGTTTTCCTAAACGCGGCCTCCACTCCAGAAGCTCAGTGGCCCATCTGCCATCTGTTCATCTGAGTGTGTAACCAGCCCATTGCCACTTCACATAAATACATTATAAATATACATACTCATTGTAAAAATCATGTACTCGTATGTAAGATTCGACGTCATGCGACCGGCCGCGGTTTTGATTTGTGAATATTGTCAGAAATATGTGAAGTTGTAAGTTAACATAGTACTAGAAATACTGGCCCCAGACTTAATATAATATTGGTAATTGGTATTCGGCGCTTTAATGTACCGCGAGCCCCACACATCGCTGGACCCCACCCAGGGCCGTAGAAGACGCGTAATGTCAACAAAAAAAAAGGTAACGTTTGATAGTTTAATTACAATTATTAATTCTATGACAGTTAATACTAGTGACATAGTGGACACTCTTCGCAGCACACGTAACATTTGTGTGCTGCGAAGAGTGTGCGGTCAGTTTTACGAATCTCATTTTTTCTCTACTATTTAAATTATTTGTACATTGGATCATTGGATGATTTGTTTTTAATCCAGAACACTTTTTGATATTATTGAGGGACAAACGAGCAGTTACAGCCTTTACCGAAGCCCATAAACATCCGCATATATATGCCGATGCGTTGTCCCTCCAATGGGCCACCGGCTACACAAACCGCACTTAACGCGACACCGGAGATGTCACTTTAAGGCTGCATCGTGTGAGCGAGAGGTACCTCCCCGGAAGCGCCAGCGTAATTCCGCTGCAATGCAGCATTACACTATCTCTTTCGTTCTTCCCAACGGTTCGATTGGATTCTAGTATTTTTTATTCCCTTTGCCATTAAAAAGCACTTACGCCAAGCCGAAGTAGGCAGCTAACCCTATTTCTGTTTGCCAGTCGACATGTGAGCTCTCTGCGCTTACCGCGGGGCTCAACACGGCATAATGATATTGACTTTATTTCAAATACTGGCTTTTTATGGTATAAGTCACATACTTTTTTTTTAAGTTATACCTATCTACCTACCGATAGCTATAGACATTCGCATAATTGTTGGAATCTCACACTCTGTAAGATGTAGTGTCAACCTGCGTGGGTAGAGGTAACGCCATGCATAGTGCATGACATGACCTCCTCCTGTGCAACGGAATTGCGTCGGCACGACCAGAGAGGTACCTCTCGCTGACTTGATACCGCCGTAAAGTGAATCTCGTTTCATGCGGTTTGTGAGTAGCCGGTGGCCCATTAGAGGGGCGAAAAAGAGGGCAACGCATCGGCATAGTTATTATGTGGATGTCTATGGACGTCGGTAGTCGTAAAAATTGTTCCGATTGCTCGTTTGCCCCCTATTCTACAAAGAAAAACTCGACATCCGAACACCGACAAATTTCACTTTCAGTATCATGTGAGCAAGTGATAGGTACTATATAATCGCGCAGGTGCAATTTATCTGCAACACTGTATGGCGTTAACTCTTACTAAATAATATGACATTCGACAATATTTTTTTTTTGCGTAACCTTTTTCAACTGTTTAAAACCTATATCCACTTCCATTTGGTGCCACAAAAATCTATGTCATCACGACATAGATTTTGCCCGTGTAACCTCGCCAGAGGTGCGGTCGTGTTTGTTCATATCGATCACAATTAGTGCTCTGAGTACACAGTTTTATCAAATTAAACAGGGCCGTCGTTAGCGACGCCCCCTTGTCATAGAATTTCGTGAGCGTATTTATACAGCCGGCTGTACTAAGCCCTCAATTTAAAATCCATTAGCCTCGTGGATATATCCAGTTCTGCCTTCAAGTAATTATTTGTTTTTATAGGATACGAGGGCAAACGAGAAATAGGAGCCCGTTGATGACTACCGACGTCCATGCTAATTCGTATGATTGCTACGCGGAGTCCATTCCCTCCTATCATCCCCCAATGGGCCACCGGCTATTCACAATCCGGACAAAACGCGACACCGTAAGTATCACTTTACGCCGGTATCAAGAGAACGAGAGGTACTTCCCCGCTCATGCCGGCCCAATTCCATTACATAGGAGAAGGTAGTGTATCAGCATGCAGGATGGCACTACCTCTTGCAAACCTCAATACCTGATATAAGACGTAAATTTAATTTCGATGGTAGGTAGAAAATTTAAATGTTCGAGTATATTTTACGCGTTATAAATGTTTTATTGGCGGTACCTGGGTTAGATCATCGTAAACTGGTAAATTTATACTAGGCACTTTAGTAAGAGTTAGTGTCTTGCTGCATTGCAGCTCAACTGGGCTAGCACGGCCGGGAAGATATCTCTCGCTCGCATGATACCGGCGTAAAGTGACATCTTCGGTGTCGCATTTCGTGCCGTTCGTGAGTAGCCGGTCTACAGCCACGTAACGGTCCAATTACAATATCAAGATTGCGGCTTGAAAAGCCGAGCACTCGTTAAGTTATCACAAGCACACAGGTGTCCGGATTTATAAGCAACAGGTCACCTCGGCGTAGAGATATTATGATAGGGTTAGATCAACCCTATCACATCTCTAACATTTTCGCAATTAGAAGGTTCTGCAACACGCGAAAGTTTCTCTTGGCGATTTTATATAAAAACTAGCGTTACACCCCGATTTCTCCCGTAAATAGCAAGGGCCGGATTGGTAACTTAACAAATTGTACACGAAAATGTTCCTCGCGAATTCCGTCCGTGGTTGAATTTTTATTCTGTATATGATATTTTATAAAAAGAACACTGTATGTTATAAGATTATAAGCCGGAATATTTAATTTAAATACAATGATGAAGTTGGCAGGCTCCTGGGGATGTGGACGCGTAATCTACAGTAGACTTTTATAGCGCCCCGGAGAGAGCCAGTGATAAATACTAATATTATATTACCCTCCAAGGAACAACTTTACATGACAATATCATTCTAACGTATCTCGCGAGTGAAATCAAACTTTATACACATATCACCTTGGGCAGATGAAGGGTAAACTTCGATGTGTTCATAGCCTCATGTCAAGAGCTGATTCAAAATTCCTAATATTTTAAGATCCGTCGTGGTAGTGCTTAAAGGAAAAACCGTTCGAGTTCGAACTGAAATCACACTCTGAGGGGCCTGACAATTGGGAATGTACACGCTCATGTCTCGATTTCTGTGTTTTTCTTGACAAGTTTCATGACTCCCGATCTACGGTAACTACCCACTAAATTTATTTGACAAACATACAGAGAGCCAAAAGGAAAACAAAGCGATAAGGGCTTGATTATTTGTGACCAAACCTTAGCAACGAACATAGTTGTAGCAGTAGATGTGTAAAAGTACCATCTTTTAACAGGGTTTCTATACATATTTTTTAATCCCTACACAGCTTATTACTAAATAATATATGTGACTCTAGTCCTCGCAGTTTTTTAATCGAACAAAAGACCAATCTTTCATATAGAATTAATTAAATGAGATTAGATATAATTGTATTTTGTATAGAGTATTTGCAATTCGCGCCATTTTGGAGGAGGAAATTGATTTATTTTTGCTGTACATCTACTATTATTTCATTTGTACGCTCAATTTAATTATTTAAGAACATTCCGCAATTACATTTAAAGTATAAATCTAACACACACACACATAGAGGATGTTGACAGTTACTACTGTCACCGTTGCAGTTAAATGGATTGTGAGAATGTTATAATTTAAGTTCTTAGCATAGTAAATCAATTAATAATTAACTAAAGTCACAGCATCACATTTATCAACCTTTCAATTAACGTCAGCGCCGCTAAATAGACTACTAATTGCGAATGGCTGCGTTAGATTAAGCGCCAGTTGAAGTGAAAATTTACTGGGAGCGTATCAAAAGGGTGTAATTACTAAATACCCTCTAATGGCAGCGGTGCACGATGCACTCGTTACGAACGTATAACTACATGAGATGCTTCAAAGTAACATTACAGTGATACATCCAGTGTCGCAATGTAATTACTTAAGATTCCGATCCACGCCATCAACACATGGTTCATTGAACTCACAGATCTCACCCCAGAAGTAGAAAACGGGGATGTATTGAACAGTGCTAATGTATTGTAATTCAGGATATGTTACATAGAGTGAAGATGAGATTACAATCGTAATTGAAAATGCCAGTAATATTAGTATATGAAACTATGAAATAAGTCCTAATAACAAAATATAAAATCGATTTTTTGAACATACTAGTTGTAGCGGAAACGAGTCTCGGCGGTCTAGAGGTTGACGCTGCGGGCTTCTCGGGTAGACCGAGTATGAAACCCGCCATGAACCAATGATTTTTATAACTTATGTTCATTTTTTTGTGCTCCTACGGTGGAACACCGTGAGGAAACCCCGATTTGTGTATTCGAATTTGGCGTAATGTAGGATTAGGGCTGGTTTCTCTTATGGGTTGCGGACGGCAGTTGCTCTTTGTAACAACTGGCGCCATCGTTAAAATCCCCTAAATTAGACAGCCGACCCCGTTATCATCTGATATGACATGGGATAAGGCTACGACGAAGAAGAAGGTACTTAACTATGGCGGGAAATTTCACCCCTCGCATAAACGTCAATCTCTTTTAGACCTGCCGCCGTCAGTCTCCAGGTGATTTCTGACATAAAAGTAATGTGTGTGTTTATGTGTCTGTGTGTATGTGTGTGCGTGCGTATATATGCGTGTGTATGTGATTTATTGATCATATGAAGATTATATGATTTATAATACAGTTTAAACACAACTGTAAAAGTAATAGGAAAAACAGGTGAATTAAGGTTTATTTGTTTCCAGTAATGCTTCCAACAACAAACTACATTCAAATTATAAAATTCAATTTTAATAAGTCGATACGTACATCACATACATTTTTTTATGATCAGTGCTTTTAATACATCATTTCTTACGTGCTGTGCTAACACAATTTTATTCCTATTATTTCACATATTTAACGCAGAATGGCACTACCTCTTAAAAATCAAATAACAATGAACTTTAACGTGATACAGAAATATACTAATTATATGGATGTCTTAAGTTCACGTGAATATTACTCACTTGCTGATAATGTTACTTAAAATGAAACTACTTTTATGGATTATATCGTGGTTTATTTAATTATTGTTGATGTTATAAGTTACTTAACAGTACATCTGACAGGACATCTGACATCTCAGTCCACCCGTGCAAAAGTATGTCCGTAATTTTGATTTAGTGCAGAAGTAATTTGTTTTTAATCAATGTCAGTATTAAATACTTGGATAAATTCTTTCGGGACATTATGATATCACCAGTATCCGGCTGGGGATTTCACTGATTTCGATTTCCACTGTCACTCCTTTTTTATAGAATAGGCAAAAGAGCAGTCGGAGCGTTTTTACGACTACCGACGCCCATGAACATCTACATAATTACTATGCCGATGCGCTGCCTTCTTTTATCTTCATCACTTTCATATGAATTTCAATAAATGACGCCTTTTATCTGTTTGGTGCGGTCACCTACATCTATAATTGATTTAACATTCCGAATGAACTCTGGGTTTTCAACCACAGAAAATTCCAGTTTTCTGATCTAGAATTGAAAAAAAAATACGCAAAAATAATTGTTTTACACAACGCCCCCTAATTCTCTGTTATTATCTGTAATTTATATGAAATCGTTAAGCGTTCGTCTCTATTGGCTTCTTCAATCGCGTGAACGTTCAACTGCCCGCCAGGGACCGGTGTCCTCCACAAACAGAACAATCTCTGGAGTACAGTCGCGACCATTTATAAAACTTGTATTCATTCTGAACAAAGTATTTTATATTTTCAACATGAATTTCTTAACAAAGAGCTCAAAATACTCGTCAAAATGTAACGAGTTTTGAGTTAACGAGATCGAGAATATAGATCTCTTTATCTTGCAACAAAATATTATTATAATATTTCAGACACTATGTTAATATTTGTTAAGAGAGGGCGACACGAATCTGGTTGAATAAAGTTTTACAAAAAAAAATCGACATAATACTATTTCACAAATTTATTTAGAACTAGCTGTTGTCCGAGACTTCGTCCGCATGGAATGCAGACAAAACCACGAGAAAAGTTAATATTTCTATAGCTTATGTCATCATCATTTCATCATTGTCAGCCCTTATCGGTCCACTGCTGGCCATAGGCCTCCTTCAATGATCGCCAAGACAACTGAACTCCCAGTACTCGCATACATCCCGGACTTGCTACTACACGGAGATCGTCTTCCCGCCTGGTGAACGGTTGAGTATCACTTCAATTTCGTAAACGGGACCTCTATTCTAGAACCTTCTGAGTATGTGACCAACCCATCGCCACTTCAGCGAGCTTATTCGTAGCGTGATATCAGATACCTTAGTTCTCTGCTTTATGACATCTTTAAGACATATTCCGTCGGACATAGAAACACCCAACATATTATGTTCAATAGCCCGCTGAGCTACCGCAAACTTAAGGACCAGTCCTAAATTAAGAGGCCGTGTTTCCACCCCATAGGTTAACAAGAGGAGAACACATTGGTTGAAGACTTTTGTGTTCAGGCTCTGCGATATAGGCGATGTGAAAACGTGAAGAAGCTTCCGGAATACTGCCCAACCCAACTGAATCTTTCTATCGGCTTCCTTCTTAAAGTTATGTCTGCGTAATTGCAATAGTTGCCCGATGTAGACGTATTCGACTTCGAGATTAGCATCATCGACGTAGATAATTCTAGAGAGAACGTATTCGTTGAGCTTTTTCTTGTCCAAGATCATCCTAAGGCCAACACAATATTTCCTGCAAGCTCTCCGACGATTTGGCAAACACAACGATATCGTCTGCGAAACGAAGTTGTAGACGAATACTCGCCGATAATATTTATTACATTCTCTGCCCAGTTTAAAGTCTTAAAGACATCCTCCGAGGCATTCGTGAACAGTTTCTGGGAAATAACATCCCCGTAGACCTCTCGGAATCAGAACGGACATAAAAGCCGCGACATACAACGCTCTCAGAACTTCGACGTATCGCCAATCAACCTGACATATCGCCAATCAACCCGGCTATAAATCTTCCAGAACAGCCCCGGTTTCAAATATTTTTTCAAAGTCCACAAAGACAGGGAAGGCACAACGGCTAGTCAATCAGTCACTGTTTACATTTTGGTACTCATGTTTCTTTTGCACAACTTGCCTTTGGTCAATGTGTGGTCCATGGTGCTAAATCCCCTGCGAAACCTAGCCTGTTCTGGTGGTTGGAATTCGTCTAGCTTTGAGGTGAGGTGATTCGAGACTCTTGAGAACAACTTGTAAATATGGACAGGAAGTGAAATTGGTTCGTAATTTTGAGGAAGTGATTTGCCGCTCTTCTTAAAAAACAAAACAACGTCGCTACCAAGCCATGCCTTAGGAAGTACGCCCCGCTGAAGGACAAAATTTAAAATCTACAATAGCTTATAGGTAATTTATATATAATTCTAGTACGTAATATAATATGACTAGGAGATTTATTTTATGTGTAGTAAAATATGCCAGATGATAACACGATGGTAGCGTAAAATGACAAATTAGCTGTTTCGTTTCCTTGCCACGTGTGAATTTCTGGTGGCCCATGGAAATGGTAGAAGGGTATGGTGCGTCACCCTCCCTTAACGCATGTACATTATATCTGTATGGATGTTTATGGGCACCGATAGAGTCCAAAAAACTCTGGCTGCTCGTTTTCCGTTTTCGTTATAAAAAGCATGTGTTCAAAAATGCAGTTCAATAGATAACCTATATAGATTTGAACAAAGAAAAAGTACAAACATCGTGACAAATTTCTCTCTCTCTCTCTCCCTCTCTCCCTCTCTCAATCTATCGAATAATTTCGCTACTGAAGATAGAATTTTGACATAAGTTCCTTATGAAATGTTAAAAAAATATCTGTATAAAGTAAATATTAATATTTCAGCGACTTATTCTTTTTCTATAGTGTAATAGTATAGTAGTAGTGTGACGAACGAGCAGCCCCCCCCCCCAACGGACCACCGGCTACAAGAAACGCTACACCATTGATGCCAATTTACGGCGGTATCAATTGATCGAGAGGTACCTCGCAGGTCGTGCTGGCCCAATTCCTCTGCAATGCAGCATATCAGCAGCTATCTCTTACAAAATATATTCTTGTATCTATTAACTTCACGTTTCCTTGTCATTACAAAATTCTTTTCAAATAAATCTGATGAGCTTTTCCTGTCTTGTAGAAAGTTAAGGTGAAACGTTTTGTAACATACTGGACGTTATTTTTATTTTTTATAGAATTACGTCAAATTATATAATTTATAAAAGCAGTCATCGATAGGAGTAAAGGAACCATTAAAGGTTTAGGCAAACTTTTAAGTACATTATTCATTTAATGATAGTCTCTCCATATTCACAATCAAGAACAATCTTAAAACAATACAAGGGACAAACAATGGAATCCATCCAATTTTGGATAATGGTTAGTGAAAAGTGAGGGAACGAAGCCTTATTTGGGTAGTTGTCCGAGACTCCCTGCTGCAACCCGGATGGAGAATGCCCATTCTATATTTAAGCTAAGCAGCAGACTAATTGTTCCTCAAATTCAATAGTTGAAGATCATAGTGACATCGTGTCTTCATATTAAATCCAACTCAAAAAGGAAAACTGTTTCACTATTGAGCACACTCAACCGATGAACGGCACTCAATTGGTTTCAAGATGGATGGTAGTCAAAGCGCTGACATACGATGGGCAGTAGCATTCTTATGACACCATGGAGTAAAGCTCTGAAAAGGAACACACAACCAATAAAATCTCGTCCCAATGTCTTGGCTTCATGAGCCAACTAAAATCAGGCAATATACTCTGTTACAATAAAGTAGAATTTAACATCCAACTTTCACACGTGGCTTGTACATTATTGATACGGTCTATCAAATTAATAGACATACAGATCATGTAAATAACCATATCAAAATGTACACATAAGAGGATTACGACATTTTAACATTAACAAAGATTTTTCAAAAGGATTCATAGGATTTGAAACATGGCGTCGGCAAGAAATCATAAACTCACCCTTTTAATTTAAATCTGTTAATGGTTCGTGGCGTCCTGGCAGGAAAATATATGTTCCCGGGTGGAAAATAAAAAAGCTATTTAATTATCATTTTGTGTTGGCACATAGCGTCGAATGAATCCGTTGTCCAAGCAACGCCGAAGAGAAAAAAAAGTGCTATTTCTTCGATACCGATCACACCTTTAGTCTGACAGTCAAAGTTGACAGATATAATTTTTATAAAATGTTTGAGTTGCAAAACATAATTGCTACAATATCCCCCTCCGCCCGTTTAGGCAAAATTTTACTACTCTTTGCAAAATTTAAGAACTACTAAAATCTCTAAAACTAAGCTCAAATTCAGGCAACTGGTACTGAGTGCAAAAAAAATTTTTTAGCATTACAACCCGCGTGACAATTTTTTACTTCAATTATCCAAAAGTAACATTATAAATACATAAATTTTGTTCACTGTTTACCACAAATACTGCCTCCATACATTCATCTCTGACAGACATCGTTACAATCATAATAACATGCTAATTGCGTTAGTGCCTATTACACCTCGCCCTTTCAAAGAGATAATATCACTATGGAGTTTACTCACAGCTACTAAGTAAATACAAAACTATAGGATACATTTTTTTTTTCATAATATATTAAAGATGTAATACAGATGAACATCCCCAAAACAACGCACACAGACAATGCAACAACAAGTGTTGTAGCGCAACAAATTGTACAGTACATGCAAAAAAAAAACATAATGCACATATACAATGCATCAACTTCATACACATCTTTGTTATCTCCTAAATCCAATCTACATAAAAGGTGGTATGAGCTAACAAATTCTCAGCCTTCATTATTTTGGTGTCAACGCATAAACCTTATACCTTGATAAGGTTTATGCGTTGACACCAAAATAGTTTTAATTTTACATAACGTTGCACTACATCCATTCAAATCTTCTAAAATATATAAGGGACTGACCAAAATATCTTCACATGGAAAAATGAAACTTCATCTGATAATGACATTATTTGTTTACGGAGAGACGCTACAGTACTAGCTGGTGTTTCATTTCTAACTAATATTTCATACTCTAATTCAGCCTTAGGCAAGGATCCAAATTTAATGGGGTTGTAACATTTTATGATTCTCTTACCAACGCCTACACAAGGAAGTATAATACAAAAGAAGTAGAAGTAATACACTAATACAATTTATATAGGTTATAAACTGATATTTAGATATACAACTAAATTTGTTTTACAGAAACACTTAATACTGTTTTTAAGAATTACTATTGCAACCTCCAAGCAAACCAAGGTAAAATTCCTAATTAAATATTGAAGAATTGACAATTTAATATTTCAAAGGACTGTTTATCATGTAATTGTTCAAATAGTGATATTCCAATTATTCAAAAATATTAATTTTATGACAAGTTAACCTTTTCAAACAATTTGTAATCTCTAGGTACTTGGTTTGATAAGTATGTAACTTTAAATTATAATCTTAGTATCTATGATGAACAATGTGATAAGTACCAAGTTTATATCCTACCTACCTTCAAATGTCTATCCAAAAATATGTCTTTATATTCTTAATTTTATTATAACAATTTCAACGTGTTCGAGGCGTCCTGGCAGGAAAATATATGTTCCCGGGCCGAAAAGAAAAAAGCTTTTCAATTAATAATCAAACCCGCAATCGGAGCCATTTTACGCGTACCGTCACCCACTAACATCTACATAACTTCCATGCTGATGCGTTGCCCTCCTTCTAAAGTGGGCCAGCGGCTACTCACGAACCGCACGAAACGCTACACTGAAGATGTCACTTGACGGCGTTATTATGTGAGCGAGGGAACCTCCCCAGTGGTGCCGGCCCAGTTCTATTTTCTTTATTCTAAGTATACACTTAGAATAAAGAAAAAGTAGGGAAAGAGAAATTACCTGTCGAACTGCTCGTGACGTCGTAGACATTGGTCTACAACTTCGGTGATACTTAGAACAGATTTTAAAGAAACATCTTATAATTAGCCTTTTATTTTAAAAACCAGCTAAGCTTAGTAATAAAAACCTTTTTGTATCCACTTATTAAATCAAGTTTCAACCGACTTACACACAAAGAAACGCTTTCTCACTTTGTTAAGTCTTAATATCCTATCGTTTTGCTTCCTTTATTTAAAGATTTAGGCTAAATCTTTGCCATGTTGCTTACATGATACCGCAGCTAAGTCACGCTCTTCTGTCGCATGTCTTGCTTTGTGTGAGTTTCCTGTGGCCCAGAGTTTCATTGCAGGGCCCGGAGGAGGAAAGACCTAACAATTATTTAATGATTTGTCTACATGCGTCGATAGTCACCAAAAGGCATCGAATTCTGTATTAAATAAATGTAATTTCCGTATACTGTAGCAATTATCTTCTACTACTTAAATATTTTATAAAAAAAAAAGTATATATGTCATCCTTGACTGTAAGGCACAAAATTTCACTGTTTTCCTTTTCTCTATGAGGTGGACGGAATAAAAAATACCTTCACACCTGTTATCCCCGAAGAGGTAAACAATAACGTGATCGGCCAGTAGTTAAGTTCCGAGACTTGTCCTATTTTGGCAGGACGACGCCTCGCCCTTCTTTCCAGATGTACGAAAGTGGGTCGCACGGAGAATGTCGTCGTAGCTAGCCTAGTAAAGACCATGACTGTGCGTTTAGGCAGTGCTGTGGGGAGGGGATATTGTTGGGATCTGGAGCTTTACGCTTTAAGAGGAGAAGGGCAATCTTCCGCAGCTCAATGGGTGAGATAAAAACAAAGAGGTATGTATAGTTCGTGCCGGCCTGAGCGATGTTTCACTCCCAGCCAGCCCCCTGAAAATCCTTTGCACTTGCAGACACATCCTCCGCGACAGCCGGTAGAGTTCGGCCTTGATTAGCGGGCAGTGACCAGGGTCCAGGCCCAGAGATTCCTTGCTCCAAGCCCAGAGCTTGGCCAGATTAGATAGCAAATCGTGGAGGAGATCACCTCTATTTTTTTCGCGCTTTGACCAAAACGGCGGTAGTTGCCATAGTCGGTGCCTCGCAGAACTGCCCGTCGATAGTAAAATCATCTTGGTGGTCTCTTAAGACCTGTCAGCCAACCCTCTCCCTGGTCCGTTCCCGCTCCCTTACGACCGCTGTCGAATGGTGTATAATGAGGACGGATAGTTGTTGCGTGTGCAGGTCATGCAATACCTCCATGTCCAAAGTACAGTGCAGATTATTGTGTATGGTGATGTCCAAAACGTCCGCGTTATGCAGAGGACTTGATGGGATCCGCCTGCAGTGCAGTGCACTGCACCGCTAACTCCCAATTCCACAGGGACCCGGGTGATCTATGTGGTAATAACGGTCGGATGGGATGTGTTTACTGCGCTCTGTGTGAGAAGAGTCTGCGGTGCTGCCTCTGGGAATGTGTTTGCGGGCTCAATCGAGCGTTTCGGCTTCCTCTCACGAGGCCTGTTCCGCTTCCTCTTCTTTTGTGTGGGGGAGGTCCGTGATCCGGCAATAGGTGGGGAGGCTGCGACTGCCAGAGTCGGGCCCGGTTGTTACATGATCCCACCAATGACGGTTCCGTATATGGGCATCCCCATAATTGGGCGCAGGTGGAACCTTCTCGAGGGGAGTTGTTCTTGTTTCACCCCGGATTTAATCAGTTTCAGTGTACTGATTTCCGTTTATGTAAGGCGGGGATTCTTGTAGAGTTCGGCAGAGACGGAGACAGTGATGGCGATGAACTCGCTAGCGCCACTATCTTTTCCATCGCGCGCTCATATAGGCGTACGCTCACCAATTCCTCCGGAATGGGGAATAGGAGGTGTCTTACAATAATTTTGTCTTTGGACGTACGTGACATCTTGAGGTGTCCGGATGTCAAGATTGTTGGTCAGTTTTTACCAGCCCCGCGAGCCACTCCCCGAAAGTTTCTCCAGAACTGTTCCTGGGGATTGGCCCACTTCTTGACCACGTACCACTACACCACAGCATATATGTATGCAAAAAAGCGCTTCGAGTTCCAAACACGGCACAAACAAAATATTTCGGTTCACGTACGAAACCTAGACGAGAAGGCTTGGGCGCAAGCAAGACAGACAGACAGACCATCGCGGATGCGAGCGAGAAAGTGTGTACGCATAATTATTAGTATCAAATGAAGCTCAATTAAGCTTCGAAGCAACGCTGTAAAAAGTACACTTTCGAATAAAAAATCATTTAGGTTGTGATCTCAGAGCGTTTCCCTATATGAAGGTGTCACAGTGCATACCAATGCCAGTACAGGGAACTGCAAAAGCGAAAAATGTATTTCCATTACAATACCGATGGTGGAAAACTCGATTATAGGTTTTTCACTTGTAAATATTTATTTTGGTATCTACGATAAAATTTTCAATTCGTTGACGAGATATATAATTGGATTGAATGTAACTGAAAAAAACTTTGTGTTCAAAGTGTTCATTTTCACTGCTCGTGATTATCAACTATAAATAACATTGACGGGTCTGTCTGCTAGTGATTTCAATATATACTTTTGTTAGAGCACTGTACCCTGCTGCATCACAGCCTAAATTGGCTGTCATGGCCACGTCACTAGATACCACCTTAAAGCTTTTAGCCGCGCTGTCACGTTTGCTGTGGTTAGTGAATAGCCGGAGGGTAAAAGAGAGCAACTCAGCACTCTATGCGGAAGTAAGTCGGCGTCGGCAGTCAGCAAACGGAAACGATTATTTGTTAATCAGACAGCATTATAAAATATAAATAAAGGTGTTTTATGTACTGTTTGGTATTTTTACGATACTGAATACCAACATCTACACAAACATTTTGGAAATTTCTGCATATCTGTCTATCACTTTTTTTTATGGGATAAATCTTAAGAGTACGTAGTTAATCTGAAAAAGTACCAATATATATTATTTTAAAGGAATTAACCTACTATGTAAAACTTACTTTGATGGAACTTGGATTTCAATTTGCGATATATATTTTGGTTAAAATTATGACGTTGATGTATATTATGACTATAAGCATATGTTAATACCCGACTGCGTCTAATGAGCGTCGCGTTTTTTCGGCCATTTTATTGGATCAGATGTCGTTACCTTAATTACTCACGGGGGTCCTTCTATACAGCACATCGTTTTATATGATACCTCCTTTTGTATTCACTTTATTTTTTTATTGTATAACGGCGACAAAGACAAAATAAGTCAAACAAACAATCGGAGGCTTTAGACGACTACCCCTCCTGCTGCTACTGTTATTCATCCCGGACTGGCTACGGCACCGATAGCGTCTTCCCACATGGTGTTTTTTTTTTAATGAAATTGAAAATAAATTTGTCACGCACGTCATCGAGAATCTTCCTCCTGGCACGCAGTCGAGTAATAGAAAGTGTGGTGCCAAACATGTTATAATTAGTAAGAGGTAGTGCTCTCCTACATTGCAGCGGAATTAGACCGGCGCGACCGGGGAGGTACCTCTCAATCACATGATACCGTAGTAAAGGGTTAAAAGGATGGCAATAAATCGGCACAATTGTGCTAATGTTTATGGGCGTCGGTAGTCGTTGAAAGGCTCCGATTTCTCGTTCGTCCCCTATACTATAAAAAGAAGCAGGTCAAAGTGGCATGTATTTATACTGTGGACCTATAAATAATAATGATAAGTAGCTTATTAATTGTGTATACGCCCGTGGGTGTATTCACAATTTTATTTTAACGTTCTACCGTCGCAAAATCACGATGTTGAAGGTAATAAAATTTCATCCGGCTCTCATATCGTATATCGTGACAGATATCGAGATACTCAATTGCAGCTGTGGGCTTTGTTGTAGCAGCTCTATTGAGAGCTGTTATAATATTGTTTTAAAAACCAATGATTGTTTTAATTAATTACATTATCGGGAACTTCGGTATGCCTGAACCGAACAATATTTTATAATAATAACAATGTATTCACCGTCTGGGAAAACGGGTGGATATTGCTACAGGTGAAATGCACAAAACTCCAGCTACCACTTAACTACTTACCAGTCTGTGCAAATTCCATTATATGACTATATGGGACGCTTCGAGTTAAGAATAATATTAAAGCGAGCTAATTGTATAAACAGATGATTTATAAAAAACAAAACTACTTGTATGGGACGCTTCGAGTTAAGAATAATATTAAAGCGAGCTAATGCGATGTATAAACAGATGATTTATAAAAAAACAAAACTACTTATATGGGACGCTTCGAGTTAAGAATAATATTAAAGTGAGCTAATTGTATAAACAGATGATTTATAAAAAACAAAACTACTTATATGGGACGCTTCGAGTTAAGAATAATATTAAAGCGAGCTAATTGTATAAACAGATGATTTATAAAAAACAAAACTACTTATAAGGGACGCTTCGAGTTAAGAATAATATTAAAGCGAGCTAATTGTATAAACAGATGATTTATAAAAAACAAAACTACTTATATGGGACGCTTCGCGTTAAGAATAATATTAAAGCGAGCTAATGCGATGTATAAACAGATGATTTATAAAAAAACAAAACTACTTATATGGGACGCTTCGAGTTAAGAATAATATTAAAGTGAGCTAATTGTATAAACAGATGATTTATAAAAAACAAAACTACTTATATGGGACGCTTCGAGTTAAGAATAATATTAAAGCGAGCTAATTGTATAAACAGATGATTTATAAAAAACAAAACTACTTATATGATATCGCAATATGCATGATGACTATCACCACCATTGTGCAAGCCTTGTCGTGACGGTGAGGCTCATTGGCATGGGGTGAACCCAGGCGAATCCAATTGAACCGAGGGATCTGCTCTTGGTACCCCCTCTTATAAGAGGAGAGGGTTAAAGTGCAGGAGGAGGAGGCGCTCACTGTATCCCCCTTATAAGAGGGGACCAGAGATCATCGTGAAGAGGTGATTTTCCGCACGGGGCAAGGGCCAAGAATGGGAACCTCACCCCATTGCACTGTCCCAAAGTTGGTGGGATTGTCCATTGGTGCGGAGCAACCCTTTTGCGGAGGAGACGTTGGTCCCTAGGGGGAAGCCACCAACTCTCGAGATACCCTGGGGCAGTTTAAAAAATGTACCCTTCTTTCTGTTTTGCCTTGTCCTTCAACTTTGCTTATTTATTTCTTTGTGTTGGGCGACGTTTTGCAGAACATATTATTTTAAACGTCAAACATTTATCTTAGAATATATAATAAAAATGAACATACGTATACATTTTTATTTCGCTGATACTTTAGTAAATAAAAAACCTACAAATATTTTAAAATGTTAGAGGCCATCGAATTTGCCTATACCCCTCCAAATTTGCGTGAGGAATGCTTTTATTTTTCAAAATTTTCGTATATTAGAGTTGCTTAGCATATGTTATTTTAATCCTTAGGAGTCAAATATATCCGTGTTTTGCAACAGCTTTCTTTTCATGTTTACTAAAAGAAAGAAATTCAAATTAAAACCAAAAATTTTAACTAACCGAAATGTTCCATTTTGTGACCGCTTTTTTTTTTTGCTAAATTTCTTCTAATTGTTGAATTATTCGCCATGAAAAGACAACGTGCAACATCTACATACGTTATTTTGTTTTCGTTGTTCAATTAATTAGTGGCTGGTGCGGACGCTTATCGTTAAAGTGTTCTGTTTCAATTTCTTCGCTCAGGTAGTCA
The DNA here is from genome assembly GCA_017140195.1 of Eumaeus atala. Taxonomy (NCBI): domain Eukaryota; kingdom Metazoa; phylum Arthropoda; class Insecta; order Lepidoptera; family Lycaenidae; genus Eumaeus; species Eumaeus atala. The sequence continues at coordinate 114,644 of JAFELO010000060.1, read as the reverse complement.
CCAAGTTTGACTAGCATATATTACACTTTTTTATTTATGATGACTGTTCGCACATTGAACTATCTGTATAGGACATACATCTCAAAGTTAGTAGTGGGAGGTGCAATGAATATTTTTATACAATTTAAAACTACGAGAAGACAGCATTTTCTACCTCCGTTTTGTGACTTTTTCTCCGGTCATATTGAACGGAACGGCAAGTTACTATAGGCCGGAATGCACAAAGCTTAGTTCACCTTGCAAACTATTTTGGAACAAATTAATGGAGTACGTACCCAAGCAAAGTGAAGAACCTGGACATCTTCTGTATTGAAATTTGTATGTTTTTAACTTTACTTTGGACCCACTGATAAATATAATCAAATCAAAAACTAAACATAGCACCTCAAGGCAGCAAGATATAAAAGATACTGTTTGCGTCAATCGGAACAACTAAACAATTTTAATTCTTCGGGTACTTTTAATAATTTCTGACATCAGGACATCTGTCATCTCAGTCCACCCCTGGCCAGTTGCTGTAAAGCCTCTGAATCGTTAGGTTAGTTAAATAATTAAATAAACCGCGATAAAATTAGTAAAATAATTTTATTGATTTTGTTTGAAAATATTCTCCTTAGATTTTGTTCTTAATTAGTCCTAATTTGACAGTTTTAAAATACTCGTATATACTAGTATTAATGGTGTTTTCAAATTTCGTTGTAATATAAACACCGCTCTGTACACTCGCATATCATGACTACTGAAACCATACTGTGTCGTGTGAATACAACCTTAATTTTTGATAAGATCTATTTAGCCCTGGTCCTTTAAAATTGATGGGGCAACATTTATGAAACCAAATGAATTATACCGTCTAAATCTGTACGGCCTCAAATGATTTACAGTAAGCACATTACTTTAAAAAAAAACCTACACTTACTGAGCAAAAGTTATGTTTTAGCCTAAAGTTTAAAATAAGCAAGTAAAATTCTACATAGTCACAAAACCGGAGAAAAAAATAATAATTTTTGCGTTATTTTGCGTTAATCGTTGAAACTAAGACATGTTCTTAAATTAGTCAATTAATTTTAGACATGATTAGTTTAAATATAGTAGAATTATATAGTAGAAAGGCTTACTAATGACATAGTTTCTTTAAACTTTGCATTTCATTGAAATAGCACAACGGAATGACTTCCAAGACAAAGTCTGGTTTGTTTATTATGTTATTATCCAGAAAATGTATTCCCATGTTATCTTTTATTCCTCCCTACAGTAAACTATATTTCCTAACTCGTATTGGTCCAATTTGTAAAAAGTTAACTAAGAAATAAGATGAAATTTTATACTGCTAGAGCATAATTTTATATAAATTGTAGTACCGCGGCGCCTCACCTCACTGCGATCACATAACAATTAAATTATCTGTCATTATACTCTGAACGCTAATCAGAGCGAAGGACGTCACGTTAGACTTCACAAATAACTTGTTAGGAGCTTTTATTTATGTGTTGTACGCTTAGGAACCGCACAGAACCTATAGCAATTCGAATTCATGTTTAGAAAACATAAAATAACCAATTTTTTTACAATGGTGAAAGATTCGCCATCGAACACAGTGACACTTTGGAGCACTTTGGTGAGAATTTCAGACTTTAAATTTAAAATGTATTTTTCTTTCAATAAAAATCCTTATTTTTTGTTTGTCTATATATGATATTTGTTATAATCATTATGTATTACCGATGGTATACAACAGTTTTCCAAAATCAGTTACTATACATTCAGTATTGAAACAACTGGTTGGTAAAGCCATCATCACACTGCAGATATTTGAGGCTATCGCCATCAGGAATTTCTCTATATCGTACTTTATTTGGGTCGTACATAACGTAATTAGTTGTGCATATAATTAGCCCAATTTTAATGTTTTTTCACTGCTATATGCTGACGTCCCAGCCGTCATCGGTTACTAGGAGTCGCCCTCGCGACTTTTCTCTCTAACGACGGGGGCTGCTCAACTCGAGAAGGATAAAGTTCCCCTTGCATAATCGCGGGGGCTCGAAGAGCTGGTTGCTCTCCTGTCTCTTTCATCTTTTATCTGTGGGAAATAAAAGATAATGTCTCTGTCTGATACATTAAAGCTGTAGGTATTGCGCTTTTTCACATATTAGTTTAGCAAAAGACTATGATTGTGATTCATTTCTCTTTCCGATATGTATAGTTTCGATTCTATTCTTTTTAAATTATAATACTCAGAATTCACAAAACATAACAAAAGGACGTAAAATGTACACGCTTAAGATATTATTTGTGAAATGATGGATTACCAGCTCAACACACGAGCTTCCATCTCGCAGGCATCCATCTTATTCACGAACCCGATGATCGATGCGCATGGATGCCGTAATGTAATGATCATGCAAGTAAATGAAGTCTAGGGGTTTAACAATGTTTTGACTTACATTAATATGAGCCAAATAATAGCAATAAATTTCACCGGAATATTCCAGTGTTAATTCAATATGTTGAATTGAATTGTCCCCCTCGATGTAAATTCATATTAACACTTAATGAATAAATAAAATTTGTGTACTATTTCCACAGCTATTTTGAGAAATAATTTTGGAAATCTACTAATGAAAATACTAATAAATGCTTCCGAACTAATGTTATAAATATGAAACATATGATTATTTGTTTGTTTGCATTGAATAGGCTCCGAAACTACTGGACAGTATTGAAACTACTGGACAGTATTGAAACTACTGGACAGTATTGAAACTACTGGACAGTATTAAAAAAACCTTTTACCATTAGAATCCTACTATACTTGTGATGAACATAGGCTGTGAAACGTTTTGATTGTTATGAAACTTCGATAATGCAACCAAAGTTGTGAAAAATTTATTACGTAATTATGTTATAAATTAAATTTGTCATTACTATGAATATATAATTTTTATATTTTTGTAAATCATAAGTCTTGTCGTATTTTGTTAAATATCCGTACGAAGCCGGGACAGACTGCTAGTAGTAAATAAATTTTCTTTATTCCTCAATTGTCGATTACTTTAGGCATACAAATACAAGAAAATATAAGTTTTTTTTTTTTTAATTTTTTAAGAGGACAAACGAGTCCCGAATAACATCATGCCATTAGGTACCAAACTAGCGACTTACAAACATGAAAGCATAATGATCACTTTTACTGCTTATCTGCAATAGCTGACCTCTTAATAAAACCACTTCGGTACTATGTGGGTACATACTTGTGACATTTTTAAGTAGAAGGTATATAAGACTTAAATCGAACGATTCCATTTTGCGTGTTGCGCGTAGAAAAACAACGCCGATCATTCGATTTAATTGTGACCGAAAAAGTTGTTACCGTTAATGTTTCTCGTTTATCATAATAGAAATCTAAGAATATTTTGACTCAGTTTAGGAAAATATATTTCCATGCTCATACCTCAAACGATTCAAAAGAAAGTTGAGTTTGTTACCTGTCAAAATATTAGAATAATCAAAAATGCAGTTAGAGACCCTTTACCATTTAGAACCTATCAAATGATATCCCATATGCATGGAGTTCTATTCTTAATAACTTTATTCTTCAAAGTTATACTGCATTAATTTCTAGTAGTTCACAAAGTATACCACCGTGTTACCGTTAATGTTTCCCGTTTATCATAATAGAAATCTAAGAATATTTTGACTCAGTTTAGGAAAATATATTTCCATACTCATACCTCAAACGAATCAAAAGAAAGTTGAGTTTGTTACCTGTCAAAATATTAGAATAATCAAAAAATGCAGTTAGAGGCCCTTTACCATTTAGAACCTATCAAATGATATCCCATATGCATGGAGTTCTATTCTTAATAACTTTATTCTTCAAAGTTATACTGCATTAATTTCTAGTAGTTTACAAAGTATACCAACCTTCCAAATTTCAAACGTACAGCACCCATAATCTTTGAATGAAAAGTCTGTGACATACGGAGAGCCAGATGAACATAACGATGTTATAACGATTCCGTTTTTTGTCGCTTGATTACGGAACCATAAAAAAATAAGTCATCTCAGAGGTGCGGATATCAGCTGGGGTGAAATATAGATTAACTCACAAATATGCTAATCCAGGGGAGATTACTGCAGTATGATGACCTGAGAAATATTACGATCATTAATTCCTGGTATGACGACCCAGTTTCCCGAGCAGACAGACGTCTCGATCTATCTTTTGTGCTGCGTCATAATCCGGCCAGTTCCAGGAGTCATTAAATCTGTAAACCAAGTCATCGTTATTTGGTTATATTTTATTTCGATCATTGCATAGGGGAAGGGATCAAAAGCAAATTACATTTACCTACATGGTTTGTAAAGATATGTGTATAAGTCGCAATATTCCACCTCAACTCAAATGTGACTGCTGCAAATAGAAAGTTTTAGCAATTTTTTTCAGCAATCGGAGCGTCTTGATGACTACCGAAACCCATGGATATTTGCATGATTCTTACGCAGATGCGTTGCCCTCCTATATTATTATATATTGTATTCCCATAACATGGTATACTCAGGAAGGGGTAGTGCCATGCTGCATAAGAGGATGTAGCGTCATGCACTATGCATGGTACTACTTTGTCCGATGCAGCATGGTGCATAACCCTACATCCTCCTATGCAGCATGGCACTACCTCTTCCTGAGTATACTATGCTACGAGAATACAAAGATCTAATAATGATGTTCCTCCGGCCTGATATCCAGTAGGGATCAATTCATATTAAATTTCGCACAGATTTTATAACTACGTTCTTTTGGCGCATTAGGGAAAAAAGAGAGTAAGTAAATTTTAACGATGAGCGCGCACACCGTCATGAAAACCCGACACCTGAAGTTAGCTATAGTCAACATTTAAGTTTTTAAAAAACAATTACCATAACTCGTTATAATAATACTTTCAATGTATTAAATAGCTTTTTTCTATTCGTGTCGTTTTTTTTTTCTAAAAACGTAGCATAAGGCGAAATATTTTTAAAAAGATTTTTATCTTGTCTCGCCAAAGAAACAGGACTTCAAAGGCGTGTACATACAAACACCTTTATTTTATATAATGGAAGGACAAACGAGCATTCAGATCTACCAACGCCCATTAACTTCTACATGGTGGCGAAGGGAATCTGCGTTGTCTTCCTTCATCCCTTCGCCCCCATGACCCATCGGCTACTTACAAACCATATCAAAAGAGACGTCACAGCTATCACTTTAAAACGGTGTCATCGGTGCCAGGACCTGGAACAACCGGTGTGAGGTACACCGGTTGTTGTTGATTGTTGTGTCTCAGTTGTGCCAGCACCATTCCCAATATGGCTGCAATGCAGCAGTACACTATTTCTTATTAAGGCAGGAATCCTAGTTCCTACCTTAGTAAGAAATTCCATGAATTTCTTATTACCATGATTCAAGCCTTGCCGTGGCGATGGGGCTTAGTAGCCTGGGGTAAACCCAGATGAAGCCAATTGAACCGAGGAGGATCTTTGCACCCCTCATATAACAAGAAGGGGCTTAAAGATTGGGATGAGGAATCGCTCTCGGTACCCCTCTTATAAGAGGAGGGGACCTAAGGGCAACAGGCGGTGGCGCTCTTGCGCACGAGGCAAGGGGCGAGGATGGGAACCACACCCCATTGTCCCAAAATTGGTGGGGTTGTCCTGTAGTGCGGGGCAACCCGATCTGCAGATGTGAAGCTGGTCCCTTTGGGGGCTGACTAGCCGTCGAGGTACCCTGATGATTTGTTGTTCCAGGACACCTCACCAGTGGCGGCACTGATGGCACTGAATTATTGTTATAATGTTATTACGTACAAGTAATAACGAATATAATTTAAACCGTAACTAGCTAAAATAAGGTCGTTAATAAGACATTGTTAAATTCTACACGAACTTAAAGCGGGAAGACACTTGGCGAGGAATTTTCATTGTGAACTTAGTTGTATGATTGATTGTAGCGTTTCACAAATCTTATCAACACTTTGCGGAGACAGGTATGCATCGGTGACAAACTTAAGACCTATTGAAGCCTTAGAACTATTAGGAGTAACTTTGGACAATTAATGCTATTAGCAAACACGGCTGGTCGGATTCCAAGAAACTTCAATAGGCAAGTTTAATTTAAATAAAGATGACGACGCGATGCAAGGCAAATGACAAACTTGTCGGACCGGCGAACACTTTCTGTATAAAATTTATGTTTTCATTATTTTTTTCTTTTTTTATGCCACATATATAGGAAGGAAAAGATCTCTATGATTTTACTTACTACTCGATTACAAATTTAACATTTCTAACATTTTTATATTTGTAACATTAATCCAAACATTCATTTATAAAATAATAAATATACCTATTATATAGTTTCACAAATTATCTAACAATATACATTAGCTCAAGGAGACGATACAGGTCATTCATAAAATATGCCTAATTGATTTATAATGCTTTCATTTCTGTTTGAGATGAATGCTTCTGTCGAAATGAACTGCAACTGCACCACCTGGGAGGTACCTCCCGCTCACGTGACACCAGTGACTCTGGAATAATGGAAAATCAAAAGAACGTCAGCAACACTTACCATAAAAGAATATAAATATACATTATTATTTACAGTGTAAATATATATTATGGCACAGTAATAAATGAATATATCCCACATATGGAGATATTAGTGGGCAATACAGTTTTATTTTACTTACTTCAACAAACATTTATTTGAGGGGTTATCGGATAATATTGTGAGGGGGAAACATGAGGATAATGACTATATAGAATACCCAGGAAATGCGATGGTGTATATAATATGTATTATAGGATAATATTGGTGAGATAAAAGAAATGTTGAACGTGTCAAGGACGAGATCAAAAGATAGCATTGTCGCGTGACATGGTTAATTAGATTGTATAATTAATAGGAGAAGCCATCTTGTGATCTTCTGGGCAGTTGTCAATTGGTTGTTCCTTAATTCCTTGACTAGTAGAGCAAGACGTATGCAATCATACCTTGACCACGACATCGTCTAAATGTACCTATCGTCTATATATCATACACTCATTTTATCGGCCAACCTAAGCTTACATGATACCGCCCTAAATGCCATTGCTATGAATGTTCCGTCACGCTTGTGAGAAGCAAGAGGCCCATTGGGAATTGGGAAAAGCCGAAGAACGTGTCCGCATAAGCTTAATACAAATATTAGTACCAACATTAAAATAATAAAAATATTAGTACCAACATTAAAATACAAACTACCCAGAGAATACACGTAGAATTCGTAACTAGCACGCCTCCTTCGCTTATTTTTTTTATAGCATGAGGGGGAATATGTACAATGGGAATCCTTTGATGAATATCAACGCCCACGGACATTCGCATCCTATCAATCCCTCCCCTCTCCAATGGACCATAACATGAAGCCGTAAAATGTACAAAAAATATACAATACAAATGTGATGTTGATTAGTCCAGTCCGGTATACATATAGTGAAAAATTGTTCAACAATTGCCAATTTAATTAAATTAATTGACATCAAAAAATATTTACACACACGCGTGCACACACACACACGCACGCACACACACATCACGCCAGTTTCCTAATGGGACAGGCAGAGAGAAGGGAAAGGTGACATACATGACGGCCCTTTCATACCTGTCTTACCCACTCCACAGTAATATCATAACTCTCTTCATAGTTCGTACAAACACACCGGTCACGAAGACTCTTGACACATGATCTTCCGCGGTACATTCATCTTCCAATACTGACCTTATACCAGTGCTGCAGAAATATTTGTAGTGTGATCAATATCTAAATTAGGGCTCCGATGTTCGTGTGCTTGACGATTACCAAACTTACGGGGCCGCTGATATTAATCAATTTGTCCATATTGTACCAACACAATTATTTGTATTTCGACCCCTTGAGTTTCAGTCCAGTCCATTACACGTTTAATTTATTTTTAGACAAATAGATTTGAGATGTTAATTATCATAAAATAAGCATACCTTGTTGGTGCATACCAACAAGGTATGCTTTATAGAAATTCATTATCAACTAAACCTATCCACACATGATTTTGCAATTATAAATACATTTTTATAGTACTCTCAACCAATTGCCCATTTTGTCTACTTCATGAATACATGTGTGGCGTGCTAATACGCTGCTCCTGGATTTTGACGTCGCAATACGTCACAATAGTGCCACATTAATACGGCTTTAGCAATGTGACGTTACACAATAACTCTCCGGACACGTTGGAATTGAGCAAATTATATTTGGTGCTATATTGTTTATCGCCATTTGTTTTGTACATTTGTATCCAGCCAGCCACTTAACCAAAAAAACAACACAAGAATTTGAAAATATTCCTTCTGATATAATATACTTTCAAATGAAGATCGATCACGACCTACTTAGCACTAATTAAATTCACAATGTTTAATAAAAATTTAATTAATCTAAGTTGGAATTACTACTTACAAATTAATAAATTTGCTGGAGTAGCCTAAAGTCAGCTCAACGTATAGCAGATATGTACATGGCATAGTCTGAGCCTATACGAAAGAAATAGCAGTATCGCCATCAAATTGACCGGATAATACCAAGTTTTTAGTAACGTGGCCCGTCTGAGGGGAGCAGTTACGGAAGGCAATGCACATTATGCATGACAATGATGATGATATTTAGTATTGTGTCTTAATGACTAAGTAGAATAAGTTATTCCTTTCGAGGATAATATATACATGCCGCGTGGTCCAGTGGTAAGCGTGTTCAGCCACAGACGTGAGGTCCCGGGTTCGAATCCCGGGTCGTACCATACAAAAAGTGCCATTAGGATTTTTCAAATACTAATAACAATCCGGAGTTAGAAATTTGGCGGTGTTGCTACAACCCCGTGCCTCGGAGAGCCGTCGGTCCTCCGCGTGATTTCTCTCCGGTCGTGTCGGATTACCATGCCATCGGCCATCGGAATAGGAGAATGGAGGAATAGAGAGTGCACAGACATGGCTCTCTGGATAGAGATGGCCACTGTAGCCAGAAATTCAGCTAGGACGACATTACATCTGCGCCTCTAAAACAGGATCCCAGAAAACGTCCAAAATTTTTTATAAAAAAAGTTGTTGCAATGTACGTCGCCACAAGGCTTCCATTGCCCTTTCCCTCATATACTATTAAATAAACTGAGAATGTGAAGTATTCTAACGTTTCTAGGATGAAGATGAGCAGTAAATATTATAAATATACTTAGTACTATTGTGCTTCTAAAGAGTTGTGACGTAATATTACGCTTGAAAAATTGCACTTCTCATATATTTTCCACATCGCTTGAGAACCGAAACACACTTTATCATGTTGCATTTAAAGTTGATACCGAAAATAAAACATCTTTCATTTTCAATAGTGACGGCATTATTTTATGCCTGGGATATTGCACTACCTATCCATATCGAGGGCTGTAGCTGTATTAACATTGTAAAGCTGATGTGTTTGTTTGTAGAACGCTGTAGAACCTCAAGAACTACTGGTCCAATGTACAATTATTTTATTGAAATGTTATTAGACAGAGTGAAAGATATAGAACGTTATTTGATTCTTTCATGCCGTGGTGTGTTGTGAGAAATTTATTTTATGGTAACCGTTTAATATACTTTATGTAAGCCATAAGCTACACTACATTTTCAATTTACATAATGCTTCCGTGTGGAACTTCCAATTTAACTTTTTGTCACAAAGAAATTTCAGATGGATTTGGTGGTCACTGGCTAAAATGCATTATGACCGTTTTCTTAAAGTTCGTCTTTAGGTCTTTGTTATTAGGTTAATTCACAGTAATCTTCAGTGAATTATTTATTTTTCATTTATAGGAATTAATGTCTTTAAATTTTATTGCAGAAATACGTCTACGTCGGGCAACTATTGCAATTAGAAAGACGTAATTTCGAGAAGGAATCCGATACAGGGATTTAGTTGGGTTTTATTTTTTTTCACATTTTTACGTCATCTATACCGCAGAGCTTGAAGACAGAAGTGCCCCCCCCCCCGTGATGACCTACAGGGGCGAAAAATGGCCTTTTAATTTAGGAACGGTCCGTAAGTTTTCGGATGCTTTTTAGAATTCTACTTTCTGGGTTTTCAACTTGTATTTCGACTTTGAACCGAGAGAGTACTAGCATTTGATTAGGTTTTGTGTCGCATACTTCTAGTAATATTGAAATTCCGGAAGCGTCTCATTGTATATTTAAATGTGCCGTTTCTGAACTATTAGATACCAAAGGTATTGGATACTGTTCTCCAAACTCTAATTCTTTAACGCTCACTGTAATAGTTCCAGATGAAACGAAAATGTTTATTGTCCTATTATCATAATCAGAGCTTTTGTTTTCGGCCATTTTCCACTAGTTACTTCCGTTAAATACTTTCCTAACTCTTGTTGAATTGTTGTGAACTACCACTGATTCTCTATCGCCATGCTCTGTAGCCTTACTAATGGCTCGTTACGTTTTTGAAAGGCTCTTACAAAGTGGTTAAACTTTTTTGCGGCTTTTTAGGTAGCTTGAGGCTGGTATGTGAAAATTTTCGGTATTTCTATCATTATTTTATGGTTTATATCTAGATTGTTGTGGCTGTTTATAACCGAACTGATTTAATGTCTCATTGCCAAATTGTTGGGGTGGTCTATAACCAAATTGTGGGGTCGTTTTGTATTCAAACTGGTCAAGTGCCTGTTTGTTAAACTGTTGTGATATCATTTTTGGCTGGATAAATGGTGATTGAAATTTGACACCTACAATGTTATTAAAATAAGACCTGCTAAATGGTTGATTAGTATAAAAATTGGATTTATATCCAAGGGACATTGGTTTACTTTGCATAGCTATTGCTTAGTTGTAGTATACTAAACTTAAAATTATTCGGCCTATTTTGTAGTATGGGTAAAATAAAATTTGAAAATATTTGGAAATTTTTAGATGGGTTATGTGACGACGAACACATGTGTGACTTATTTTTCGCACTATATTGTTCCTGAAAATTTACTTCTTTTAAAACTATCCTTAACAAATTTCCTAACGTATCGGGCATGTTTAATCGCACTATTCTGACGTTCGGTAATGTATATATAATTTACAATAATATGGAGCTTAATGTATTTCTACATTAAGCGCCATATTATTGTGAATTATTAAACTCTAACTCTGTTTTATTTGTTCATAGCTAATCCTATACTTTTTCGATGTTGAAATAGAACAGACCGATTGGATAATCTTACAAAATTCTAAATAACTTTCGTGATTTTTAATTTTGAAACTTTCTTATTCTATTTCAATACACTCTTCATTAAGTGTATCCCCAAAATTCTGGAAAACAGATTCTTAAAATCTGATTATGCAACATTATCCTCACGCTCGCTTATCAGTGCAGCTACATTCTCTATTAGCCAACTTAAGACACAATGCATAACATATACATTTTTCGCTTCATCAACGTCATGGTCATTATCAGCTCTTATCGGTCCACTGCTGGACGTGGGCCTCTTTCGATGAACGCCAAGACGACCGATCTTCTGCTACTCGCATCCATCCCGGACTGGCTAATGCACAGAGATTGTCTTCCCACCTAGTGGACGCTTCGCTTACTTTAAATTCATCAATAATATACTCGCATTTTCTTATATATATTTAATTGCCTTTCATCTCCACCAAATGACAGGATAAATTTTAAGTATTCACTGGGAATAAGGGTTATTTTTTCCATTTTTTTTTTTAAATATATTAAAGAGCAAATAAACAGAATTCTTAAAATACGACATGTAACAATTTAAAATTTATATGAAAATATACTTACTACATGAATTTTATTATATTTTAATAGTAATTCAAAACTTACAGTTTCCATCATATTTTTATATGATATTTAATATCTAATCGGCTGTAATTATATGAATTGTTATTCATTATCTATATCATCTTCACATTAATTAATGAAATATATTTATTTTGAATATTTTTAAATTCACTTTTATATTTTGTACTTATGTACTTTCTATCAACTTAACTTAAACCAGATAACGTTATAACGGACAAGGTTCGATCCTGGAATAACGGGCAGGTGAGGACGGTGAAAACTTGTACTTACTAACCGGCTACTACTAAATAGCAGACATAGCCACATTATTAGCCAAAATAGTAAAATATTTAATCCGCTCCCCATATTTTTGTCAAAATCTAAACTTAAGTTGCCCACGCGATGTAGTAGAAAACAAGTATATCTCATTCCTCGCAGCTCAACAAATTCTAGACAAAATAATTTCTTTATAAGAGTGGCTCAAACATTGAACGGCCTTGTCGAATCTCTCGACCTTGATGGATCTTTTGCATTCATCTCCTATTGTATTTAGAAACACACGGTCTAAATATTGGTTTGCTACTATTTCTTAATTGTTCTTATTATTTTTATTTTTGTTAGTTTCGTTCCTGAACTACTGTCAGTTTTCATCATGTAGTGAACAACAAACCCCAATGTTTCTGACGTTTGTAAATATCATAATATCGTCAGCATAAACACAAACCGCACACAACGAGACATCATTGCTGTCACTGTGATAGTGTAAGACGTACCTCCCCATTCATACCGGCCCATTGCAACTGCAATGGAGCATTGCACTACCTCTTACTGAAGTCCTCCTATATTTATTATTTCTTTATCCGACTTGGGCCAGGAAAGGGTTATGTTTTTCTAGCACATTGATAAGGTGATGTTCCCGGGCCCAACCTCCGAGACACATTTCTGCAGAGGTCCACCACTCATCGCAGGGAATATGATTCCTTTGTTTTCCGATAGGGTAGTAGTGCTACATAGAGTAGCCGGCCCATATGAGGTGAGGAATAACTGAGGGTGTCGCATTTGTATAACAATTATGCGGATGTTGATGAGTCACCAAAAGTCTCCGGCTGTTCACGGGTCCTCATATAATATAAGCAAATGTCTATATATATTTATGTTTATTGTATAAGCTAATTTTCCTTAAGTAGTTCGTTTCCTTCGTAAATATTATTAATAATTGATATATTATCTCAGAATATTTTTGCAGGTAATAATAATAATGTTGCTCTAGCTGAATATCGGCTACAGAGCCATCTCTATTGAGATGAGCCATCAGCGCGGAACATATTATAGTGCACATGTATTTGCGTAGACGCAAGGAGAACAGAAAGTACCCCTGTCCCCCCTTTCTCCCATTCTGATGGTAGGGATACCCGACACGACCGAAGACAAATCAGGCGCAGGACCGACGGCTTAACGTGCTCTCCGAGGCACGTGGGCGTAACGCCGCCAACTTCTTAACTCCGGACAGTTCTTAGACTTTGAAAAACCCTAATAGCAACTTTTGTATGGTCCGACCCGGAATTTGAACCCGGGACCTCATGTCTGTGGTTGAACATGCTTACCACTAGACCACGAGGCAGTTTGCAAGTAAATTTAGATAACATCATTATACTGGTCTTAAAGAAATTTCACCTGACTGGAGACTTATAATGTAGACACTCACTCTACATTATAAGTCTTCGGCTCTAAAATCACAAACTTTCCTAACGTTGCCAACCTTGTTATAATTCGAAAACATATCAGCACATGCTACCAACACATACGAGAGCAATGGCATACTGCAAAGTTTGAATCGCCGTTGGTTTGGCGCCAAATGTGCTTAGCCAAGATGTTTAGAACTGTCCAAACTGTGCAGATGCTGAAAAGCACATTTTAATATTAATAATTGTCATAATAATGTCGTTAGGCAGAATTTAATACACTTTGAGACAGCCCTTAAATTAGTTATTCGTGTTCTGAAGCTTGCTTTGATTTGATAAAAGCCATCGTTCACAAATTTTAATTGAGAAAATGTTAGAAAAAATGAGAAAATTGTCTTCAAATTACAATATATATTTTATTATGAGATACTTTGGTAATTGTATAAAGTTGTTTATTTGTTCTCTCAAACCCTACGATAGACCAAACCTTTAAAATGTATTCTATAGCAGAATGGAAGAGCTGACTTTACCTTAAAACATATTCGTCTTTGTGCTGACTTCAAATATAAGCGCTTTTCAGGGTTCGTTATGACTACGCAACATTTACAATCCCTCAATTTGGGAATCAGACATTACGAAACCAAATAGATTATTTGTTAACACAGGGAACCCATATCCGTCCGTCCATTTACAAGTAATGGTCGACCGCATGTATTTTACTCAAAAACAACCTTTACGGAAGTCTCGGTCAAAAAATCAGACTCTCACGTGGCTGTTCTATGTAACTATGTAACCCTACACTCTCAGTGGCCTGACAAGTCCTTGGCTGGTAGTCTACGTAGAATTACAATTACTAGATGTTATAGTTTCCGAGATCGTGATTAATCGTCTGCGCAAATGTTCACACAATATCTTTGTAAACTGTAGCCTATGTGTTATTCTGATGCATAAGCTATATTATTCTCAAGTTTCATTAAAATCTGTCCAGTAATTTTTACGTGAAAGAGTAAAAACATCGCCACATTCATACTTAAAAACATTTGCGCTTATAATATTGGTACGATATACCCAATAACCAATAAATACCCCACTAAATCGTCAAGCAAAAAATAGGAAGAGGTAGCGCTACGTTGCGTACCAGTGGAATTGGCCGTCACCACCGGGGAGCTACCTCCGGTATAGAGTGACATCTTCGGTGTTGCGTTTCGTCTGGTTTGTGCGTGGCCGGTGGCCCGTTGCGGGTGAGGAGGAAACGAGTGAAGTAATTAATGTTTTAGTTAGAGTATAAATTTGATGAGGGAGGAGAGTAATTGTGCGGATGTTCCTGGGCGTTGGTAAAAATGCTCTGAATTCTCGTTTGTCCCCCTGTGATATAAAGACAAGGATAAAGGCGGTACTAAGTAGTTTTTATGTTAAAACTTTTGCCTTTATTACATCAACGAAAAGAAATATCTTACGTAACAATGTAAGGATGCAGCGTTTCCTACTTTCAATAATACTACAGACGGAGGTTATTGGATTTAACGAACTATTCCATTTTTCTCGCTGTTTCAAACTGTGTGAATATTCTAATTTAAACAGCTTCCAATATTATTCAAGCCGACTTTAAATAGATTAGTACGTTCATAGGATAAGTCGGGTACGGATTATTATTCTATAGATAAACTCGACAGAAATTGAAACAATGAACGCCTACGGGATAGAAGATGAGATAATAATAAATCTGTGAACCACTCGTGCAAATGACGTTTTTCAACGAATTCTTTATATCTCATGATCTATATCGTACATATCTTAAATTCAAACAAATAATTTCACAAAGAACTCTATCAAAATGTAGTTCGTCAAGTTCGTAGGTATGGCGACAACTTGGCACTCGCTGGTAATTGTATGTCATCGCGCTCCCGTCGCTTCCTCCTATTGGCGGATGAGAAGGAATACCGCTGGGGTTTAGTCGGTAGGGGAAGCTCCCTTGTAGCGACCGAGTCCTACATACTCCCCTGGTTTTCTCCATCCTAAGGGGCATTCTCCAACGAAAGAAAACGATATGACGGCTTGGTTAAATGAGAATTAGCAAGCTGAAGTGGCAATGAGCAGGCCACATTGCTCGCACAAGGTTCTCTAGTGGCGGTCCTTTACCGGAAGACGAATATTGGACGACCTCTTATCCGATGGAATGACAACTTGGTTAAGTTGGCGGGGAGCCACTGGATGCAAGTGGCTCGTGACCGTGACATGTGGCTCTCTGTGGGTGAGGCCTGTGTCCAGCAGCGGTCGTCCGGCTGATGGTGATGACGATGATGATGACTTGGTTAAGGAGAAAACCACAAAAATTAATCCACGCGTAGATAGATAGTCGGCTACCGTCACAACATTACATACCGAGACGATATGAATGTACAGTCATAACCTGAGACAGTATGAATGTGTAGAGGAATAATACCTATAAAACCTAAAGTATGATAATAATAATATCCTCCTAGCTGCATTTCCGCAATGGCCATCTCTACTGACATAGACACCTGCGTGGGACCATTTTATAGTGCACAAGTGTTTGCCCAGACACTCTCTATTCCTTCATTCTCCTATTCGGGTGGGACGGCAATCCGATACGACCAGAGAGAAATCAGGCGCAAGACCGACGGCTTAACGTGCTCTCCGAGGCACGAAGGTGTTATACCATTTCCTAAATCCCGAGAGTTACTAGAATTTCAAAAATCCAAATAGCACTTTTTCTATGGTCCGACCCGGGATTCGAACCCTTCTTGGCGTCTTCACGTTTGGACTTCACGTCTGTGGCGAACATGCTTGTCACTAGAACACGAGACAGAAATTACAATAAATACGTCGTTTTAAGCATTCACGATTTGTATTCACATTTTCATAATGTTAACGAGATCTGATCGCGTACTATTTTAATCGAAATATTAACCACGACTCTCGACGTCTTGACCGCAATACAACGGCCCTGTTTACGAGTAGACTGATGCTCCATAGTGTCACCGTCTCGTAGCCACGCGAGTTCTCCGAAGTACCGGCGGGAACTTTTTTTTTTTGTTGACGCGGGGAAACGCATTTACATGCCTTCACTGGTCCTGGGTGGGGTCCAGTGGTGTGTCGGGCTCGCGGCACATTATATAGTGCCGAATGCCCACAAAAACCACAGCGAGTACCACCAGTGCCGCCTTTGTTGAGGTGCTCCGGAACAGCAAACTATCAGGGCACCTCGGCGACATTGTCAGCCCCCGAAGAGACCGACGCCACCTCCACAGATGGGGTTGTCCCGCACCACATGACAACCCCACCGACTTTGGGACAGTGCAATGGGGTGAGGTTCCCATCCTCGCCCCTTGCCCCGTACACGAAATCGCGATCGCGGAGCATCTACTGGAATCGGGACCGAACCGCTGGAACGAACTTCACAATTCAAACTCCACTGAACTTTATTACTATAACAGAATGGTATATGAAGCGGTTGTAATCAGTCGATACAAAAATTTTAACGGGGAGGATGGACAAAGCTTGTCGGCTACATGGAATCCGGTTATCGGGAAATATCGCCAATATTTTATGTCCTGCTGTGTGAAGCTCCCGTACTATCTAAATTACATTGATGTTGTGATAGTTCCGCGACTTTTTAATCCAGCGTGCATGTGCACGTTACTGCATTAAGAATCCGGCTACATCTTGCGACCTTGTTATTTGGCATTATCAAACATGGTA